>CM070553.1:39417221-40004421 GCA_036346405.1 Phyllostachys edulis
CCTAAAGAGACTGTCGTGCACGTGAAACAAGATATGATACATTAATCTACTCTAGTTGATATGTAGGCCCGTTTCAAAGGAAAATTATAAAATATAAATATTGAAGAGTGTGCTAGAGACTATCTATTGGAGATGTTGTCTCTAAAGATGATGTAGCATATATTAGAGACAAAGTTATCTTCAACTATTGAAGATGCTCTAAAGCCATCCACAGCGTTTGGCCAAATCGATGCTAGAAGCTTTTTAGCACCCATCGGTAAAGAGACTGTCGTGCACGTGAAACAAGATATGATACATTAATATACTCTAGTTGATATGTAGGCCCGTTTCAAAGGAAAATTATAAAATATAAATATTGAAGAGTGTGCTAGAGACTATCTATTGGAGATGTTGTCTCTAAAGATGATGTAGCATATATTAGAGACAAGGTTATCTTCAACTATTGAAGATGCTCTAAAGCCATTCACAGCGTTTGGCCAAATCGATGCTAGAAGCTTTTTAGCACCCATCGGCGCCGGTGCCAGCCGCTGCATATGTCGATGCTACCAACAAGTGCTGGCATCGGTGCATGTAGTTGCATCGATACTAGCTAAAAAACGTAGAGGCCCACTTGCAAGTGAAATGATAGTGGGAAAAAGAAAGTGGGGTGGAAGAAAAATATTGATATTTTATTTAGTTCTAGGTCCCATCTTAAAAAGTAAATCAAGCACATATCTGATGTGATGTGACAATAAGGTAACAGATCTTTGCACCAGCTACACCATTAATGGGGCCTAAGCTAGTATACATTTGGACTCGCATTGATCAATGAAAACAGCATGCCTACCTACTTGTACACACGGCCCTGCTGCAGTACCGCTTCACCTGCATGTGCCCCCACGCAAGATCACCACAGATCACAGGGGTACATGCAATGCCCACTCGATCGATCACTAACGCAAGCCAGGGCCATCAAAACCTTGTAAGAAGATGCATCACACCCAAGATAGGATAAGATCGCAACAGTGCACAACTAGCACATGCCATGCCATGCATACATATCTAGCTTTTGATGCATGCATTAAACATTTACTTTTGCAGAAAGTCTCCTCTCAGTCTCCTCTTCTTGACACTCTCCTCTCCTCTCCTGTTGCAGAGATGCAGAAGAGAAGAATACGGGTATAATGTATGTATGATAGATGGGGTTAAACTTGGTGTGGTGTGTTATGTATGCACACCGGCTGGGGTTTTATAGGGGTGCTGCCTTCAGGGTGTGTACATGCACGCATCAATATCATAGAAGGGAAGAGGTGCCTTGGGTGTTTGTACCCCAACGGGTTTTCGACCATCCTTTTGCTTCCATGGAGAATATGTTCGGTGTTCCTCTCGGCCGTGAGATTAAATAAGTTGAGTGCCCATAGGGATCATATCACGATCTTGGTTCCGGCTGGATCAATTAATAGGAAAAGGCAGGACTTTGTGGTGTTGCTTTTGCCATTTTTGCTACGTTGAAATGTGGCTACGCCACGTCGACTCGCCCACTTGGTCATATCGCACTACACACGGTTGATCGATAGCATGCTTAATTTGTCGTTTATCGACACGGTTTTGCTATTTATAAGTGCCTGGGTTATAGAAGTTCTGGTCGATTTTTGTGGCTATTGGATTTGCGTCAAGATTGTTGTGTTGTCTTGTCTGATTGCGTTGTGATATCTCCGGAACTTGATTGATTTATGTGGCTGTGGGCATGGACTATATATAGAGGGAGGCTAGCCAAACAATTCTGGAGAAAAAAAAAGTATTTTTATTAAATATATACTTTAGTAAAATGAAGTTTTGCAGTGCAGTGATCCAGCACAAACTGATGCTCCACACATACATTGCTATTTTAGAAACCAACTTCCAAAACTGAAGACCAATGTTTTCACAATAGAGTGGTACCACACAAGACATCAATGGCGCAAAACAAAACGTGATTGAATATAATAGTTGTTAGACCCTGCGGCCATGTCAAGGTTTTTGCTAATGAATAATTGATTTAAATAATTGTCTTTTGGGTTGTTTGGAATTTGCGGTTGTTAGAAGGTTCCGTTGTTCCGTTTGGGTGGTTGGTTTAATGTCTTTTTAGGATCATCGGAGGTCTTCAAGGTCCTCCTCGGGTACACCCGCGTTGACTCATCAGGACCTTCCCAGGAGAACCAACGCGCATCAATCGCGTCCGTCAAGGACCTCCCCTAGGAGAATCAACGCGCATCAATCTGGACCATTCAGGTCCTCCCTCAGGAGAACCAACGCGCATCAATCTGGACCGTCCAGGACCTCCCTAGGGTCAATCACGTCCATCCAGGACTTTTCCCAGGAGTTTCGACGTGGATCAATCTTGACCACTCAGGACCTCCCCATGAGCGTCAACGTAGAGCAGTCCACTCAGGACCTCCCCATGAGCATCAACGTGGATCAATCTCGACCACTCAGGACCTCTCCATGAGCTTCAACGTGGATCAATCTGGACCACCCAGGACCTCCCCCTGGAGCTATCTGGACCGTCCAGGACCTCCCCCTGTGAAGTGATCTGGCGAGTACTGTAGCAAGGAGGTCTTACGAAGCACTGTAGCTCCGAGTACTGTTCATCAAGGTACTATAGCAAGGAGGTCTTCTGAAGTACTGTAGCTTTGAGTACTGTTCATCGAGGCACTATAGCAAGGTGGTCTTCCAGTACTGTAGCAAGGCGGTCTTTCAGTGTTGTTGAGGACACGAATTGGTCTCTGCCTATAAAAGGAGGCAGAGGGGAAGTGTTTTCTCGTGGCTTTTACGGGGGCTTTTGTTACGTCGCTTTGGTACGTAGCTTTTGCGGTAGAGTTTTTAGTGGTCTTTCGGTTGAGAGTTTTGAGGGGTGCTTGAAGAGCACTTTGTAAATAGAACAAGATTGAGAAATAAGAGATCTATTCAAGAAGTTCTTGTTCTTTTTGGCGACATGGTTTTCTGAGCATTGTCTCAGGATTGTTCTCGTTCTAGTTGTGCGTGAAAGGTCTACTTGGAAGAAGTCCTGAAGGAGTTCTCGAAGAGGTCCTCAAGGAGGTCGTGAGAAGTCCAGTGCACAGGAGAATGGTTGGATTTGGGAGGTCAAATCGGTACAATCATTCACCCCCCCCTCTGATTGTGCTATACGATCCTACAAGTGGTATCAGAGTAAGGTTGCTATGGCGTCAAAGAGGTATGTGAATCGTCCTCCCATGCTAGAAGGTACTAATTTTGTGTTTTGGAAGTGTCGTATGCAAGCTTACATTGAGGTTCAATGTAATGATGTTTGGAATAAGGTTTCTAACTCTTATATGGTTCCTGCTGCTGTTACTAATATAAATAAAACAGATGTTGATCTTAATGCTCAAGCTCGTAATTTGCTGTTTCAAGGAATCTCTCGCAAATAATTTGATCGTGTAGCTCACATTACTTCTGCTCACTTAATATGGAAGACTCTTTGCGATTATCGTGAGGGAACCACTAAAATCAAGAAAGTGCGTAAAAATCTTTATCAAAAAGAGTATTCTGATTTTGCTATGAAATCTGGTGAATCTATTGATGATCTTTTTGCTCGCTTTGAGAAGATACTAAGTAGTTTGCGTGGTGTTAATGTTATTCCTACTGATGAAGATAATGCATCTAAAATTTTAAGATCTTTAGGTTCTGAGTGGTTGATGGTTGTCACAACGATCAATAAAACTATCGATCTAGATACTTTAACCATGGATGATCTTTACTCTAGATTGAAAACCTATGAAATGGAAGCTCTGTCATTCAAGATTGATAAATCTTCATCTTTAGCGCTTGTGACTAATCCCATGCAAGCTTTTTCTTCGAGCTCTTTTCTTGTGTCTGCCTTGTCTTCTTTTTCAGATGAACAGCTCGAACAACTTCCTGAAGAAGACTTGGTATTGATCTCCTCACGAACATACAAAGCACTCAACAACATGAGGATGAGGAAGCGAGGAGGCTTATCAAGTTCGATCAAGTGCTATGATTGTGGCGAGCCAGGTCACATTAAGGCTGATTGTCCCAAACTCAAAGGGAAGGTGATCAGAGAAGAAAAGAACTACCGTGATCGGTCATCCAAGAACAGCAACACTGTCGGTGTTTTAGGACTGAACTTACGTAAATATTGTTTGATTCATGGGTTCTTCTAGGCTCAAAATCACACAGAGATGGAGACACGGGGATTTTTATACAGGTTCAGGCCTTCTCTTGGGAGAATAACAACCCTACTCCTGTGTATATGTATTGAGTATACTGGATTACAAGATCGGGCCAGAAAACTAGAGTATTGTGCTTCTAAAATGGCTCTGTCTCTCCTTGCCCTGATGATCCTTGCCTTTTATATCGTCCCCAGGGTGTGCGCCGTTGGATCTCCAATAAAAGGTCATTTAACGCTCCAGATCGTGGAGCCGTTACTGGAGGTTATTGCGGGAGTTAAAACGTTCCCACGTCGCCAGGCAATTATCATCATAAAAGGGAGTTAAAATCGTGCCATTATCTCAGGGAATAACGGCATAGTTTACTGCCCGTATCTTAAATACAGTGCGGAAGATTCCCTTATCGACTAGGCCCACATGTCTGTGAGCCTTGTCGACTAGGGGCTGGTCGTAGAAGGTCTTACGACCAGGTAGTGGTCGTAGGAAAGCTTACGACCACATACTGATCGTAGTAGTGCTTACGATCATGGGATAGTCGTATAAGGACTCACGACTATGGGGTAGTCGTAGGAAGACCCACGACTATAGGGTGGTTGTAGAGGAACTTACGACCTCCAGCTTCTCCCTTATTAACATTTAAGGGGTATACTCGAGAGTTATGTGACGTCATTATTACCTCATAATATCAATTATAGATAAATGATTAAATGAGGATTGTTATATCCTCGTCATCTAGCCCCCCAGCTTAAGCGAAAAATAGCTTACTTGAGGAAGGAGCAGTAGATGATCTTACGACCAGTAGATAGTCGTAGAAAGGTGGTCGAAGGAAAGACTCTTCAACTAATGTTTCATTTGACCAGAAATTTACTTAGTCAAGAAAGTTATACGATAACCTTGCGACTTACAAGGTGGTCGTAGGAGATCTAACGATCATCGAGTGGTCGCAGTACTGTGGTTGGAAGTAGGAACTTTTCCAACCGTTGTTGCGTTTGACCAGAAAAAGACTTGGTCAAGAAGGTAATTTCGCTTGAGGTGTAAAAACAGATCTAACTTCCTCGAGCAAACAAATTTAAGAATCCCAATCGACTCCCTCACCTTTGTCTGTTGGAGTAGTTCCCGAAGCGTTGGCAACCGTTGGGTAGCCAGGTCTTTTTAACTTCGGGCATGTGGTTATAAAGATTCACCGCGGGTGAGGATAAGGTCTTTTACCTTTCCCCCAAATTGCTCTTGCTGTTCAAACTTTCGAGTTCTCCGCCACCGACCAAATAGAGCTTTCTTCTCCAATCCTTCCACATCCAAACCTTTAGATTTTGGGAGAAATGGCTGGAGCCACTTCCCAGTGGGCCGAATCGGAGATGGACGCGGCAAAAATCAGAGTTTTGGTTGAGTCCGAGAAGATCCCGAAGACGGAGTTCGTTCGGTGGATTGAGGCCGCCGGACAGCATTTTATCTTTTGCTTTTTACCACCCGATCGTGGTTTCGTTTTTATGGTCTTAGCGTGGCTCCTCTCGTCATTAAGGACGTTCCTGCCAAGGAATCCACTGTAGTTTCTTCGGCAGGCGAAGAAACAACAGTGGCGGTGGTTGAAGGGTCAACCACTGTCCAAATGGTGGAGGGTGCCGTTGTAGCCGACGTGGCTACAACCAGTGGATCGGTCGTAGGGTTAGAAGTGGCTACGACCACAGGAGTGGTCATAGAACTAGGGGTGGAGATGGTAGCGGCGGGGATACCCGGCCATGGGGGTGAAACATCCATTCACCGCGCCGGGAAGGAAGTTGTTGTGGATGATCCTTCCGGCCTCCAAGGTCAAGCTGCTGATGCCGTTACCTCCGAAGGAGGAGAAGGGTTCGAGCTCTTCGATCACTCCTTAGGGTTCTACGCCCCTGTCACCGTTGTGGGCTCCCGCGCGTTCAGATCTCGTGATCACGTTCCTCACCCCTAATGACATTCCCAACAGAGGGGATGTTTTCGATGACGAGCGTCTCGAAAGGGTATGGTGAAACCGAGTCGATGAGATTGATGAACTGAGGGACCCCACGAAGGTGGTATCTTCGTTTGCTCGGACCGCCATGAATGTAAGTACCCACAACTTGGTATTTACACATATGCCTTTTCGCGCTCCTTACTACTTTTCTTTATGCAGAATACGTTGGAACAAATTGTCACCGTTGCCGAATATCACAGTTAACTTGTCCAACTGCGACAAGACAACACCCCTCGTGATACGTCGCATGTATTTTGTGATACACATGCTAGTAAAGTCTAAAGAGTCGTACAATAAATTAGTGAGTACAATGAAAGCATCTCTTTTCTTTACAGTAATTTGTAATATATACATAAGTAAAAGCAGCAGCATATGACCACTGGTACAAAACATGTTATACTGGACGCCTTATCACAGATGGTTCCTTTGGAACCGTTTTTGATATGTAATTATCACAGACGGTTCAATGGTTTTTAAAAATAATCGTTTATGATAATCGCATACATCACAGACATTTATTGTTAAAAACAACTGGTATCAGAGCCCCAAGTTCGTGTCTTGCTTGCCACATCCATAGCAGAAGTTCGAAAGACAGATTCGCTTCCTTCACATCTCACCCTGTGGTGCAAATAAAATGAGCAACCCCCCACTGCTTGCCACATCCATAGCAGAACTCGAAGCCACACCTGCAAAATTTCACAACCATCATGCAAAAGCCATGCAAATGTAACAAACAGCATCAACGTGGATCAATCTCGACCACTCAGGACCTCCCCATGAGCATCAACGTGGATCAATCTCAACTACTCAAGACCTCCCCGTGAGCTTCAACGTGGATCAATCTGGACCACCCAGGACCTCCCCCTGGAGCTATTTGGACTGTCCAGGACCTCCCCGTGTGATTATTACAAAGATGCGCCCGTTACAGGACATGATGAGGCACCTCTTCACCTAGAGAAACGACTACTCTTTCACGACCATATAAAGGCGACGATCAGAGAAGAAGAGGAGGGGAATTAGAGAACACAGCAAGCAATCGGGAAGACATGCACTATCTTCTGTAATAGTCTTAGTCTTTTCTCCCGATTGTACAAGATACACTCAATATCATACACACACAGGAGTAGGGTTGTTATTCTCCCCAGAGAAGGCCTGAACCTGTAAAACACCGACAGCTCTAATTGTCCTAAACTCACATTAGAAATTGAAGCTTTGACCAGACAACTCACTGATTTTGCTGAAAAAGAAAAGTTGGCTCTGTCTAGTGCTTCTAAGAAAATTGTGAACGAATCTGTCAAATGCACAGCTTGTCCTACTCTAACTAAAGAAAATGAGTATCTTAAGGACACCTTAGAGAGGTTTTCTTTTGGCAAGAAGAACTTGAATATTATCCTAGACAAGTCAAAAGTAAGTGTTAAACATCATGGTCTAAGATTTAACTTTGTTGAGCATGCCAAGAATAATCTTCCTAAGATTGTTAAGCTTCTTGAACCTGGAAAAATTGAGGTAGAATCTGAATCAAAGCAAATTATTTTTAAATCGGCTGGTATTTCAAAGGACCCATCTACCAAAGTGAGTACTCTAAAGAGAAAAGCTACTACTTCTCATCAAGACAGATATCATTGTACTCATTGTGGTAAAGAAGGTCATTTGGTTCAATTCTGTTTTCGGAAAGCAAAGAAATAGAAGAAAGACAGGTTAAGAAAGAATTCTCGTTCTAGAGTGGAGTTTGTTCAAGCTCCTTATCAACAATTAGCTCCCTCTAAACAAATGTCTACTGGTTTGGAAGTTTGTGCTAGTGAATCGTGTAGACAAGAGTCTTTTTCACGCCAATCCAAAGGGTGGTAAGGCCGACGCTTCACTTTCGGTCATATCGCCGGAGGACGATCGACTTCTCAACAACATAACCAGCGAGCGCCCAAAAACCAAAAGTGTTTTCTTTTTGCCCATCGTTGTTCTCGTTCATCGTGTATCTTAGTACTGGTTACCTAAATCATTATTCTCTAACCCTAGTACTAAGATACAGACAATTGTTCGTTCTCTGTAGGCTCATCGCAAGCGAAAGGAGAACATATGGTTCATAGACTCCGGTTATTCTCGCCATATGACCGGAGACTCACGATGGTTCTCCTCCCTCACTCATGCCATCGGTGATGAGATGATCACTTTTGGGGACAATGCACAAGGACGAGTTCTTGCAAAAGGAACTGTGCGTGTCAATGACAAGTTTATTTTAAAAGATGTGGCTCTTGTCAGTAAGTTGAGCTAGAATCTGCTTTCGGTTTCACAGTTAATTGATGACAATCTTGAGGTAAGCTTTAAGAAACATTCTTGCTGCATTTTAGATGCATCTAGTGATCTAGTGTGTAAGATTATTTGAGTTGGTCGACTGTTTAAAGGTGATTTTGCATACTCTTCCTCTTCTGATCTTAGATGTCTTGTTTCATCTGATTCCAAGGATTTGTTTCACTGGCATCGAAGACTAGGTCATATTGGTTTTGATCATCTTGCTCGTGACGAGAATTTGAATCTTGTTAGAGGTTTGCCTAATCTTGAAATTGGTCGATCAATGAAGATTGTGTGTTCTCCCTGTCGTCATGGTATTATGGTTTCAGCATCTCATCCTCCTCTCTCTCTTGTCATGACTGATGCACCTTGTCAATTGTTGCACATGGACACTGTTGGTCCTGCTAGAGTTCAGTCAGTTGGAGGTAAATGGTATGTTCTTGTTATTGTTGATGATTACTCTAGATACTCTTGGGTCTTTCTCATGGCATCTAAGGACGAAGTTTTTGATCACTTTAGAGAGCTTGTTCTTAGACTTGCCACTGAACTCCCAGGATTACTTAGAGCAATTAGAAGTGATAATGGAACTGAATTCAAAAACACATTATTTGCTTCCTTTTGTACTGAAAGAGGTTTAGACCATCAGTTTTCCTCAGCTCGTGTGCCTCAACAGAATGGTGTTGTAGAACATAAAAATAGAACCTTGGTTGAGATGGCAAGAACAATGTTGAATGAACATGCTACTCCTAGGAAGTATTGGTCTGAAGCTATTTCCACTGCTTGCTATATTTCCAATAGAGTATTTCTGCGTGCTAAATTAAATAAGACCTCTTATGAGCTTCGCTTTGGTCATTCTCCTAAGATCTCTCATTTGAGGGTGTTTGGTTGTCGATGTTTCATTCTTAAACATGGAAATCTTGATAAATTTGAATCTAGATCCTCAGAATTTATTTTTCTTGGATATCCAGCTCACACCTGAGGCTATCATGTACTCAATTTAGAAACTAACAAAATTGCTGAGACCTGCGAGGTCACCTTTGATGAGGCTAGTCCAGGTATTAGAACCGACAATGCAGGTATACAAGAAAATGAGGCACCCGAAGACATCTTCTATGATTCAGACGACAATGAAAGGATTACCCCGATTCACACTACACCAATGGAGACTACATTTAGTGGCTCTGCTCCTACTTCCAATGAGGTAGAGGCCACTAATGCTACAACTATGTCACCAACGACTACACAGGCTCCTCTGCATATTCAACAATGTCATCCTCCTGAACAAATGATTGGTGAGTTAAATGAGAGGGCTCTTCGTAACAGGTATAACTCCAATACATCATATGCACATGCTGCTTTTGTTTCCTCTTTTGAACCCCAAGATGTAAATCACGCTTTATCTGATGAGTCTTGGATTAATGCCATGCATGAAGAATTGGAAAATTTTGAGTGCAACAAAGTCTGGTCCTTAGTCTCACCTCCTCTTGGTCACAATGTCATTGGAACCAAATGGGTTTTTAAGAATAAACAAAGTGAGGATGGTGTTGTTATCCGAAATAAGGCAAGACTTGTGGCTTAGGGGTTTACCCAGGTGGAAGGTCTTGACTTTGGTGAAACTTTTGCTCATGTGGCTCAGTTAGAAGCCATTAGAATCCTTTTAGCTTTTGCTGCTTCTAAGGGTTTCAGATTGTATCAAATGGATGTTAAGAGTGCTTTCCTTAATGGCTATATTGAGAAAGAAGTTTATGTAAGACAACCACCCGGGTTTGAAAATCTAAAATTTCCTAATCATGTCTTCAAGCTGTCCAAAGCTTTATATGGTTTAAAACAAGCACCGAGAGCATGGTATGATAGGCTTAAATGATATTTGCTTAAGAATGACTTTCAAATGGGCAAGGTAGATAAAACTTTGTTTACACTCAAGCATGGCAATGATCTTTTTCTTGTCTAGATTTATGTGGATGATATCATCTTTGGAGGTTCCTCTCATGCTCTTGTTTCCAAGTTTTCAGATACTATGAGCAGAGAATTTGAGATGAGCATGATGGGAGAACTCACGTTCTTCCTAGGTTTTCAGATCAAGCAATCAAAGCAGGGTACTTTTGTTCATCAAACCAAATACACCAAGGATCTCCTTCGCCGTTTTCAAATGGGGACAAGCAAACCAGTCTCCACACTAATGGGATCCACTGCAGTGTTAGACCCTGATGAGGATGGAGAGTCTATTGATCAAAAAGAATATAGAAGCATGATTGGTTCACTTTTGTATCTCATCACACAAGGCTAGACATTCACTTTGTCAGATATGTCTATGTGCTCGTTTTCAAGCTTCCCCACGTGCTTCACATCGTCAAGCAATCAAACGAATTTTCAGGTATCTTCAGCCAACCTTAGAATTTGGTTTATGGTATTCTTCCTCATCATGCCTTACCCTTAGAGCTTACTCAAATGCTGATTTTGGGGGTTGTAGAATTGATAGAAAAAATATTTCTGGCAGTTGTCGCTTTTTAGGCACATCTCTTGTGTCATGGGCTTCCAGAAAATAATTATCTGTTGCACTTTCCACAACTGAGGCTGAATATGTAGCTGTTGCTTCTTGTTGCTCTCAATTGCTTTGGATGACTTCTACTCTTAAGGATTTTGGCTTAAATTTGGATAGTGTTCCTCTTTTCTGTGATAACACTAGTGCTATTTGTATTGCAAAAAATCCTATGCAACACTCAAGAACCAAACACATTAATATCCGGTATCATTTTCTTAGAGACCATGTCGAAAAGGGAGATGTTGTTCTACATTTTATTGATACAGAGTCTCAAGTTGCTGATATTTTCACTAAACCGCTTGATTCTGCTCGGTTTGCCCTTTTAAGAAGTGAATTTGGTGTGTTACATCATATGGGCTTATTCTGAGGGGGAGTTTGGGTTTAAAAGTCCAGAAGCTTTGTTTTGACAAACAAATCATCAAGTCCAAGCCATTGAATTCAAATGAGTTGCAGAGCTTTCTTTATCATATTTATTCATGTGCTGTGTAGTTTTGATCTTAACTGGTTATAATTAATTTGCTACATTAGAACTAAAACATGACATGGCTGAATACTTTGACTAGATTGATTATTGTTATCACTTTGTGATGTTCATCGAAAAGGATGAGCTTGTTTGTGAGTCTTATTTTAAATCATAGATTTGAAGCAAGTATATCTCTCATTGCAATCCTGTGATGCTCACTCATTTTGGCATGTTATAAAAAAAATGAGAAAGAGACATTTGAAAAGATGTATGCTTCAAGCATGCCATACATATCTATGTATTCAAAAAGAAAAAAAAATACACACAAAAGTGCTCAAATGAAAAGAAGTATGCTTCAAGCATGCCACTAGTGAAAAGAAGTATGCTTCAAGCATACCACCTTGAAAAGAAGTATGCTACAAGCATGCCACATGCATAAGATTTGAATGTGAAGCAATAGGGTGTTACATGAGACTGATAGCTCATCTAGATTTAACATTTGCCTCACTGTTAGGCTATAACTTTTCATGGTGATATCTCTTTGTGGTCTTATAATCGTTTTAGTCATTGTTTGAGATGCCATGTCATTAAATTAAAACTGCTTAATCATTCTGCAAACTTGTTTTGTCTTTGCTACATGATACATGTTTTTATATGGTCTTGTTAAGCTCTACTCAAAAGGTTGGCTTGGTTAATCTATTAAACTGATTTAAAGAATCGACACAGCTTCTTGTCTTTTAATCTCCTTGCTCTTTTCTCTGATGTCTTCTCTCTCGGAAGTTCTTACTGAGTACATTGCCAAAGGGAGAGAAAGATGGAGAAATAAAATTAGAATTGTGCTTGTGTTGAGGGGGGGGGGTTTAAGTTTCTCGATTTGTTGCCTTGCAGTGCTTGTACTTTTGAAACCTTCTTTTCGCAAATTCTTCTCTCTATTTTGAAGTGTTGTCAATGTATTCATCAAGGGGAAGATTGTTAAACCCTACGGCCGTGTCAAGGTTTTTGCTGATGAATAATTGATTTGAATAATTGTCTGTTGGGTTGCTTGGAATTTGCGGTTGTTAGAAGGTTCCGTTGTTCCGTTTAGGTGGTTGGTTTAATGTCTTTTCAAGATCACCGAAGGTCTTCAAGGTCCTCCTTGGGCACACCCACGTGGACTCATTAGGACCTTCCCAGGAGAACCAACGCGCATCAATTGCGTCCGTCAAAGACCTCCCCCAGGAGAACCAATGCGCATCAATCTGGACCGTCCAGGACCTTCCCAAGAGAACCAACGCGCATTAATTTGGACCATCCAGGTCCTCCCTCAGGAGAACCAACGCGCATCAATCTGGACCATCCAGGACCTCCCCAGGGTCAATCGTGTCCATCCAGGACTTTTCCCAGGAGCTTCGACGTGGATCAATCTTGACCACTCAGGACCTCCCCATGAGCATCAACGTGGGCACCCACTCAGACCTCCCCATGAGCATCAACGTGATCAATCTCGACCACTCAAGACCTCCCCATGAGCATCAACATGGATCAATCTCACCACTCATGACCTCCCCATGAGCTTCAACGTGGATCAATCTGGACCACCCAGGACCTCCCCCTAGAGCTATTTGGACCATCCAAGACCTCCCCCTGTGAAGTGATCTGGCGAGTACTGTAACAAGGAGGTCTTCCGGCATCAGAGCTCGAGTACTTGCTCATCGAGGTATCAGAGCAAGGAGGTCTTCCGGCTAATCTGTAGCCGAGTACTGCTCACCGAGGTATCAGAAAAGCGGTCTTCCCATTCATCGTAGCAAGAAGGTCTTTCGAGCACCGCAGCCCGAGCATCGTTAAATCGTGGGTATCAAGCAAGGAGGTTGTCTTTGCAAAAAGGCAGTTTTTCAAAGACCACCCCGGATGCTTTCAAAGACCAACCCAGAAATTTTTCAGAGACCACCCAGAGGTTTTTGAGGAGGTTGTCCAGGACCTCCCAAGAGGTCTTTGTGGAGGTCGCTCAGGACCACTCAGGAGTTCCTCCAGGACCTCCCAAGAGGTCTTTGAGGAGGTCTTCCAGGACTTCTCAAGATGTCTTTCAGGAGGATTTCCAAGACCACTCACGAGGTCTTCCAGGACCTCTCAGGAGGTCTTTTACGAGGTCTTGCAGGATCACCCGGAGGTCTTCTCAGGACCACCCGGAGGTCTCCACAAGACCACCCTATTCATTCCAAATACTGTATGCTTCAAGTGCTACGATCTGTGTCGATGGTCGAAAACATATTGAAGTGGTCGAGACATTGTGCATGTCTTGGAGGTGGTCGAAACATATCGAATCGGTCAGAGACGCTATGGACGTCTTGGAGGTGGTCGAGACATCGAATCGATCGAGACGTCTTGGGCGCCTTGGAGGTGGTCGAGACCTACCGGTATTGGTTCGAAGTTTGTTGAAGTGGTCGAGACTTCAAGGTTGATCTCGTTATTGGTTAATGGTGATTGATAGTGTGTGATATGCGTGTGTGAATCGATATTTGTCAAGTTGGAGAACTTGTGTCGGAATATGTTCGTTGTCTTTGAATGTGCAGGTTGAGCGTGAAGACGACCATGGTCGATGACAAGGAGGACCGGGACTAGGATGGAGAAATCTGAGGTCTAGGAGGTCGAGGATGTCACGAGGTGGTCGGGCTTGCGCTGGAGCATGTGGAGATCAAAGGTGGTTGGATAATGCACGGAGAAGCTTCGGGAGGGGCAGTCCTGAAGGCTTACAACGTGTGAGGAGATATGGAAGGCGTTCAAATATCTGGAAGGTTTAGAGATATTATAAAACCCGTGTTTGGAAGGGTTTCGGGTCCCTTGATTCTCGAAAGAGATTGGTTTTCATGTCCGTGTCGTTGAGGTTACGAATTGGTCTCTGCCTATAAAAGGAGGCAGATGGGAAGTGTTTTCACGTGGCTTTTACGGGGGCTTTTGTTATGTCGCTTTGGTACGTAGCTTTTGCGGTAGCGTTTTTAGAGGTATTTCGGTTGAGAGTTTTGAGGGGTGCTTGAAGAGCACTTTGTAGACAGAACAAGGTTGAGAAATAAGAGATCTATTCAAGAAGTTCTTGTTCTTTTTGGCGACGTGGTTCTCCGACATTGTCTCAGGATTGTTCTCGTTCTAGCTGTGCGTGAAAGGTCTACTTGGAAGAAGTCCTGAAAGAGTTCTCAAAGAGGTCCTCAAGGAGGTCGTGAGAAGTCCAGCGCATGGGAGAACAGTTGGATTTGGGAGGTCAAATTGGTACAATTATTCATCCCCTCTGATTGTGCTATACGATCCTACAATACAGTCGATTACAGGATTGTAGACAACACATTTCTCTCTCTCTCTCTCTCTCTCTCTCTCTCTCTCTCTCTCTATTCTCTTTCATCCACATCAGCTTAAATCCTATGTAGTAGAGGCTATAGATAGCTGATGTAAGCCCATTGTACATGACCTTACTCCTTGTTTGATAATAGAACATTTCTAGCTTTATTTATGGAAGAACTAAGAGCATTCACAACGATATTAATGGTGTCTTGCCTTCTTGCTCCATTATTCCTGCTAATCACAACTAACCCATTCAACTGAAACAGAGTCTAGACATCTCATGGTTTGCAATGAACAAGCAAAGCAGTGTTGTGCACGTGATAGGAGTAATTTAAATTCGTAAAACAAAGTCCATTCACTACTACAGGAAGCCTCATCACAGACGGTTCGAATCCGTCATCACGCATTTGTTTCGAACCGCCTATATTTGTTGGTCTGTGATATCAGTAGTTATCACTGACGGTTCAAAACCGCTCGTGATACGCGCTATCACGCACGGTTTTTGTTGAAACCGTCAGCATGAAGGCTATTATCACGCAGCGGTTTTCATTAAAACCGCTCGTGATCGAGAATATCACCGACGGTTTAATTTACAAACCGTGCGTGATGATATTTTCCGCAGCGATTCTTGTTCGTAACCGCTCGTGATGAGTTCCTGAGCGGTTCTTGTTTAGAACCGCTCGTGATAGCTTTTTCGTGGCAAAAAAATCGAAAACGGCTAAAACTTCGGAGGCCGTTTAGAGGCCCTAAACGACCTTTTTTGGGGTTTTCACTTTTTTGAGACCTCGCGAAGAGAATCTGACCTTGACTTATGGATTTTCGGATTGAGCTTTTCGTTAGCTTTCCAATGAGCCAAAGAACGTCGCAATCGGAGTTCGTATGCAAAAGTTATGATGATTTTACCGAACGGTGCGCGATCTACTATCTATATTTTTGCCTAAACCAAATAACTCAACATGAACTACACACATCACAAAGAGCATCACCCACATCACAAGAGCATCAACTCAGTAATCCACATCACAAAGCAAAGGGGGGGAGTAGAGAGAGTGAGGTCGTGGGAGGCCGGGGCGACGAAGTGGAGGAGGCCGAAGGCGACGAGGTCATGGGAGGCAGTGACGACGAGGTCGGGGCGAGGTGGAGGAGGCCGGGGGTGATGGTTCGGATGAGGCCGGTGACGATGAGGCCGGGACGAGTTGGAGGAGGCCGCCGGCGACAAGCTCGGCGGAGGCCGGGGCACAAGGTGTGAGGAGGAGAAACGGCAGAGGAGGAGATGGAGGTATGAGCTGTGAGGAGGAGAGACCACAGAGGAGGAGATGGAGGTTATATAAAGCGAGTTTCGGCAGCCCGCCCATTATGTTTAAATTTTCGTTTCCCGCCCAACAATCAGAGACGGTTCTTGTTAAGTACCGTCAGGATAGCACCTATCACTGACGGTTTTTAATAGAACCGCTCAGGATCATTCATGCACGGTTCTATTAAAGAACCGCTCGCGACACGAGCCTCGAGAGCGGCGGTCGCGGCGGAGGCGGCGCAGATGCGGCGAGGGATAGCAGATATCACAAACGGTTCTTAGTAGAACCGCTCAGTGATAATTAATTATCCTGCAGCGGTTCTTATTCGTAACTGTCGTGAGATATCACTGACGGTTCTTATTGAGAACCGCTCGTGATTGGTCTGATTATCGCTGCACGGTTTGTGAATAGAACCGTCAGGATAATTCCTGACAGTTCTATTAATGAATCGCTCAGTGATAGATGACTATCACGCATTTATTCTAAAAATACCGCTCGTGATAGTCGGCCGCGCCACCCGAGTCGGCCCGACCCAACACGACGCGGTTCCAAAGGAACCGCTCTGTGATGGGGCGCCTACTATAGCCTGCTTTTGTAGTAGTGATTAATTAGTACCGAAAACAAAAAAATTAACAATCCATTAGGGCATGTACAATGGTATGCATACAATTGTCTATAGCAACTCTCTATGTCACTTGTAGACAGCACTAAAGATAGCTCATACAATGGTATAAACAGCTGCTGTCTTTTTAGTTGTCTTTATAGAACACACAATCTTTTAATTTTTTTCTTATTTCCCATGATACAGTCGACTACAGGATTGTAGACAGCATCTTTCTTTCTCTTCATTCTCTTTCATCTACGTCAGCAAAAATCCTACGTGGCAACGACTATAGATGGCTGACAGAAGCCCATTGTACATGCTCTTAGTAGTTTGGAGTCTAGCTAGCTAAGAGAGGCGTCTATGGTTTGCTTAGCTAATCGAATTAATTAGGAAGTGAATTAGGCTGCACTTACGGGGCATGATAACTAGAGACGTCTAACTGTAATCTTCTAGCTACCAGCACATTGCACTTGAAAAACAAGCCATGCGCCTAAGCATAAAGGGTACATGCTTTTTTATAGTATAAGACGGACGCATACACTCAACACAGATCACACTCACACCACTCGCGCGCGCGCGCACGTGTGCGTGTTCTCAACACACGTTTAAATTTATCGGAGACACCCAAGGCCTCACAGAGCTCTTTTACGGGACACTTAAGTTAATATGGGTTGTCTATTCTTTTTGATCCAATGGTCTAGATTAGTTATGATTTAGTTATACTACACCTTGGTAATATAAGTACTACACCTGGTACTATGAGTAGTATAATCCCAAAAGGGGTAGAATTATAATTGCCTATGTGGAAATTACATGTCATAAAAGTAATATTTTCAACCATAGTTAGAAAGTCCATAATACCCTCACAAAAAAATATACCCTTAACAAATCAATGGTCGGATTTGATTTATACTACCACCATATACTATCAGTAGAATGTACAATAAAATTTCTCTTAATTATACGTGCATACTAATCTTGTGCAAGGTTGTCAGTATGAAGATCCTAGGTACGGGATCAGATCCTTTGATTGTATCATAGGATTGTGGTATGATCATACCTAAAATAAATATGGTTATAAAGATTAGTCTGGACCAATAGTTTGGATAGTTCTTGTTGAGGAACCGTCGCTGGCGAGTCTAGTCCAAACGATCACCTCGTAGACAAGCGTAGAATCACATAGAACAATGCAAGAACACAAATACAGAATAGTAGATTGAACACAGAGATATAGGGGGTTTCTTGTTTCTCTTTATTCCTCATCAAGCGATCAGCCTTTTACAATGACTAGTACCCTCTATTTATAGGCCACAACCACTACTAGGGTTTTGGATGGGGCGCCCATCTTTCTTTGGGTACTCGATCTTCATGATCAAGTTTTAATAATGAGTTATCAAGATTCTCCCCAGCATTCTGCACTTCTAAGTCTCATCATTCCAATTCCATGTATGCACCTTTCAAAGCTAGATGTTGGAAGTGACTTAGTGAATAAATCTGCAATATTTTCACATGACTTAGTATGCAGTACTTTAATTTCGTCCATCTTTTGCAATTCAATAGCATAGAAGAACTTGGGGTTGATATGCTTTGTGAGATGACTCTTCACATAACCCATCTGCACTTGTGCAACATAAGTTGCATTATCTTCATGGATAATAGTGGAGGTTTGTGCGGTATTCAATCCACATGACTACTAGATGTAGTGAATCATCCGTCGAAGGTAAGCACATTCTCGTGAGGCCTTGTACAGTGCTATTATTTCTGAGTGGTTCGTTGAAGTCGATACAAGACATTGCTTAGACGATTTTCATGAAATTGCAGTTTCACAACATAGGAATACATAGCCTATTTGAGACTTGGTCGTATGCAGGTCCGATAGGGTACCCTAAGATCTGCATAGCTAGTTATAGACATGTCTTAGTTCTTTACAGAGAATGTACCAAGGTCTTTGCTTCCTTGGAGGTATTAGAAGGTGTCTTTTATTCCCTGCCAATGCCTTTGGTAGGTTCAGCACTATACCTTGCTAATAGGTTCACGGCAAATGCAATGTCCGGTCTAATACAGTTTGCAAAATACTATGAGCAGGGAATTTGAGATGAGCATGATGGGAGAACTCACGTTCTTCCTAGGTTTTCAGATCAAGCAATCAAAGCAAGGTATTTTTGTTCATCAAACCAAATACACCAAGGATCTCCTTCGACGTTTTGACATGGGGACAAGCAAACCAGTCTCCACACCAATGAGATCCACAGCAGTATTAGACGCTGATGAGGATGGAGAGTCTGTTGATCAAAAAGAGTACAGAAGCATGATTGGTTCACTTCTGTATCTCACTGCTTCAAGGCCAGACATTCACTTTGCTGTATGTCTATGTGCTTGTTTTCAAGCTTTCCCACGTGCTTCACATCGTCAAGTAGTCAAACGAATCTCCAGGTATCTTCAGTCAACTTTGGAATTTGGCTTGTGTTATTCTTCTTCATCATGCCTTACTCTTAGAGCTTTCTCATATGCTGATTTTGGGGGTTGTAGAATTGATAGGAAGAGTACTTCTGGCACTTGTCACTTTTTAGGCACATCTATTGTGTCTTGGGCTTCTAGAAAATAATTGTCTGTTGCTCTTTCCACAACTGAGGCTGAATATGTTGTTACCGCTTCTTGTTGCTCTCAATTGCTTTGGATGACTTCTACTCTTAAGGTTTTTGGCTTAAATTTGGATAGTGTTCCACTTTTTTGTGATAATACTAGTGCTATTTGTATTGCAAAAAATCCTGTGCAACATTCAAGAACCAAACACATTGATATTCGGTATCATTTTCTGAGAGATCATGTGGAAAAGGGAGATGTTCTTTTGCATTTTATTGATACAGAGTCTCAAGTTGCTGATATTTTCACTAAACCGCTTGATTCTGCTCGGTTTTCCCTTTTGAGAAGTGAATTGGGTGTGTTACATCCTATGGGCATATTCTGAGGGGGAGTTTGGGTTTAAAAGTCTAGAAGCTTTGTTTTGACAATCAAATCATCAAGTCCAAGCCATTGAAATCAAATGAGTTGTAGAGCTTTTTTATCATATTTATTCATGTGATGTGTAGCTTTGATCTTTCTTGGTTATAATTAATTTGCTACATAAGAACTAAAGCATGACATGGCTGAATACTTTGACTAGATTGATTATTGTTATCACCTTGTTATGTTCATCGAAAAGGATGAGCTTGTTTGTGAGTCTTATTTTAAATCATGGATTTAAAGCAAGTATGTCTCTCATTGCAATCCTGTGATGCTCACTCTTTTTCGCATGTAAAAAAACAAAAAACAAAAAAAGAGAGAAAGAGACATTTGAAAAGATGTATGCTTCAAGCATGCCATACATATCTATGTATTCAAAAGAAAAAAAAATTATGCACAAAAGTGCTCAAATGAAAAGAAGTATGCTTCAAACATGCCACCAAAGGAAAAGAAGTATGCTTCAACTTGGAATGTATTCACCAAGGGGGAGATTGTTGGACCATGGGGCATGGTCGTGGTTTTTACTGTTGAATAATTGACCTTTGGATTGTACTAGAATTTGCGGTTGTTGGAAGTTCCTGTCGGTGTTTTAGGACCGAACTTACGTAAAGATTGTTTGATTCGGGGGTTCCTCTAGGCTCAAAATCACGCAGAGATGGAGACACAGAGATTTTTATACAGGTTCGGGCCTTCTCCTGGGAGAATAACAACCCTACTCCTGTGTGTATGTATTGAGTATGCTGGATTACAGAATGGAATCGAAGACTAGAGTATTGTGCTTCTAATCTTCTCTCGGTCTCCTCCTTGCCCTGATGATCCTTGCCTTTTATACCGTCCCCGGGGTGCGCCGTTGGATCTTCAGTATAAAGGTTATATTAACGCACCAGATCGTAGAGCGTTAACCTCGGAGGTTATTACGGGGTTGTAACATCCCCACGGCGCCAGCAATTATCATCATAACAAGGAGTTAAATCGTCTGCTGTTATTCCAAGGAATAACAGCGTAATTGATTGCTCATATCCTTGGATACGGTACATAAGATTCCCTAATCAACTAGGCCCACATGTTTGTGAGTCTTATCGACTAAGGATTGGTCGTAGAAGGGCTTACAACCAGGTGGTGATCGTAGGAGAGCCTACGACCACAGATCGATCATAGTAGAGCTTATGATCACAGGATAGTCGTAGAAGGGCTTGTGACTATGGGGTAGTCGTAGGAAGACTCACGACTACTGTGGTGGTCGAGGAGAACTTACGACCTCCAAATTTCTCCCTTATGAACATTAAGGGTATACTCAAGAGTTATATGACGCCATTATTATCCATAATATGAATTATAGATAAATGATTAAATGAGGATTGTTATATCCTCATCATCTAGCCCCCAAATTAAGCGAAAATAACTTACTTGAAGAAGGAGCAAGAGATGCCTCTTACGACCAAGAGATGGTCGAGAGAGGTGGTCAAGGAAAGACTCTTCGACTAGTGTTTCATTTGACCGTAAATTTACTTGGTCAAGAAAGTTGTGGAATAATCTTGCGACTTACAGGGTGGTCGTAGGAGATCTAACGATCACCGAGTGGTCGCAGTACTGTGGTTGGAAGTAAAATATTTCCAATCGCTGTTATACTTGACCAGAAAGGACTTGGTCAAGAGAGTAATTTCGCTTGAGGTGTGAAGATCGACTGATTTCCTCGAAAGGCATAAATTTAAAATCACAATCGACTCCTCAAGTCTGTGCATTGGAGTGGTTCTGAAGGTTACCGCAACCGTTGGGTAACCATGTCTTTTCGACTTCAGGCGTGCGGTTATAAATTTCCACCGTGGGTGAGGATAAGTTCTTTTATCTTCCCCCAAATCGCTCTTGTTGTTCAAGCTTTTGAGTTATCCGCCGTCGACCAAATCGAGCCTTCTTCCCCAATCTTTCCAAATCCAAACCTTCGGCTTTTGGGAGAAATGGCCAGAACCGCTTCCCCTTGGGCTGAATCGGAGATGGATGCGGCCAAAATTGGAGCTTTGGTCGACTCCGAGAAGATCCCGAGGAAGGAATTCGTGAAGTGGATTGAGGCCGTTGGGCAGCATTGGCTGTCGGGGGAGATTGGGCAAATCCCTATTTTCCAAGCATTCTATGAGTGTGGTTTTCGATTGCCCGCTCATCATTTCCTCACATTAGTACTCGAATACTTCCAGGTGGAGTTGGTGAATCTTGTTCCCAATTCTATCACAATGTTGGGGGTGTTCGTGTACCTCACGCCGAGGCATACCGGGATTCCTACCGATTTGGAGTTGTTCGGTACTACTACTTAAATGACTCGACTAGTCGAAATTGCCAGAGTCGTGCGATCTCAAGCTCCACGACGGAAGTCGAAGGAGTATATTCAAATGTTTACCCGGTCGTCATGGCCGGGGTGGAAGAAGAGGTGGTTCTATTGAGAAATCACCAATGAGGACAGCCTCTCCTTCGTCGGGAAGCCGGCTGAGAAGGTTTCTTCCTGGGATGCGACTCCTAAGGATCTCAGCCGGATCACCCCCTTCATTCGAGCTATTGCCGACTTGAAGGAAGAGGGGCTCACTGGATGGCACGTGGTGAAGGATTTCATCACGCGCCGCATCAGCCCTTTGAAGAAAAGGGCTTATCCAATGTGGAGGTATTCTAGGTCGAAAGACCCGACCAGGGACTACGAGGAGGGTAAGTAAACTTCAAGCTTTAGCTTTCTTTTTGTTATTTCCGAAATTGGCTTATTGAAGGTTCTCTTATCCCTGCAGACCTTTCACAAGAGGAGATTGATGCTCGGGTCAAACTCATGTGGTGGCGCCTCCAATCTTGGCTGACTTGTCCCCAGAGGACAAGGTGGAGCGCCTAAAGGTAATCGAGAGTTGATTTCATCTTTAGGACTTTATAGTCATAGAAGAATTTATAACTGGGTACTGATCGTAAGAAGACTTACGATCAGGTTCTGGTCATAGAAGAACTTACGACCAGGGGGTTATCGTAGAAAAAGCTTACGACATGGTAAATAGTCACAAAAGAACTTACGACCACTTCATAATGTCTCTCTTCCTGATTTCTGCAAAAAGTAGGCATGGACAACCGTCAGGACGATGAAGAGGTCAAACTGATGGTCGCTGCGGTGCAAGCATAGAGAGCAGACTTGTTTCTCCCCACCAAGAGGCGTTGGCTCATTAAAGCCGCCGACAAGGGAAGCTCAAGCTCGAGCCCCATCAAGGAGCAAGCAGATGCTCGTCTGATCAGAGGAGGAAGCTCGTCAGTTTGTTGATAAGGACGGCAAGAAGCTCGAGCTCCATTATTTCGCTCTACACCTTTGGCTAATCTTATGCTGAAATAATTGTCATGAGGAAACAATTGCGGCGGAATAGTGAAGTATTCAAGCCCAAAGCCCCCAAGACCAAGGTACCCTTCTATTATGACAATAAAACCTCGCGCCGCTTCTCGCGCTTTATCAAGCAACTAGAAAAGGAGAACTGGAAGGGTTTCATGTCTTTTGTGAAGAAAACTGCTACGCCAGTAGTACCTGTGGTCGAGGGTAACGATGTCCTTGAGGCGGTCGAGATAGGTCTCGACCGTCCAGAGAGCCAAGAGTCTCAAGGAGCGATGGCGCTCGATTAAGACCCACGACCAGACGTGGTCGTGGTTGTTCCTCAACTTAAGTCTCGACCAGACGTGGTTGAGAAAAAGTCAAAGAAACCTTCCTTAGGGAGGGTGTTTTCCAAACTCAGGATCAAGTTTGGCACTAGGAGGTATGTAAAAGAGACAAAAGTGTAAGAACAGCATTTACATTTTGCTTTTTACTACCTAATTGTGCTTTCCTTTATACGATCTTAGCTCGGCACCTGTCACCCTCGAGGACGTTCCTGTCAAGGAACCCACTACTATTTCCCCGGCAGGCGAAGGAACAACAGTGGCAATGGTCAAAGGATCACCCATCGTCCGAAAGTGATCAAGATGCCATTGCAACCGGCTTGGCTACGACTATTGAGCGGTTGTAGGGCCGAAGCGGCCACGATCACAGGAGTGATTATAGAAACAGGGTAAAGATAGAGCGGTGAGACATCCAAATATGGGGGTGAAACATCTATTCACCGCTACTGGGAAGGAAGTTGTGGATGATCCTCCCAACTTCCAAGGCCAAGATATCGTGTCGCTACCCCAAGGAGAAGAAGAGTTCGAGTTTTGACCATACCTTCGGGTTTTTCGCCTCCCCGCCACTGCTAGGGCTCTAGTGCGTTCAGATCTTGTGATCGCGTTTCACCCTAAGGATATTCCCAATAGAGAGGATGTTTTCGGCGATGAACGCCTCGAAGGGTATGGTGGAACCGAGTCGATGAGATTGATGAACCGAGGGACCCCACGAGAGTGGTGTCTTCGCTTTCTCGAACACCATGAATGTAAGTACTGAAATTTGGTATTTACATCTATGCCGCTTTAAGCTTCTCATTGCCTTTTTGTGTAGAACACATTGGGGCAAATTGTCACCAAGGTTTAATATAACAGTAATTTGTCCATTACGACAAGACAAAGCGTTACTTCACGAAAGCAAAGCGAGAGGTGGTAAGTAACTGCTTTTCGTAGCCTTTCATGTTTTGACCACTTACACAGCACTTGCAGGGTCTTCCGAGTAACTGTAGCACGAAGGTCTTCCAAGGTACTGTAGCAAGGAGGTGGTCTTTGCAAAAAGACGACCCTAGAAATTTACAAAGACGACCCTGGAGATTTACAAAGACGACCCTGGATATTTACAAAGATGACCCCGGATGTTTTTCAAAGACCACTCCAGAGGTCTTTGAGGAGGCCTTCCAGGACCTCCCAAGAGGTCTTTTAGGAGATCTTCTAGGACCTCCTAGGACGTCTTCATAGGACCTTCCAAGAGGTCTTTCAGGAGGTCTTTCAGGACCTCCTAGGACGTCTTTCATAGGACCTCCCAAGAGATCTTTTAGGATGTTTTTCCAGGACCACTCACGAGGTTTTCCAGGACTTCTCAGGAGGTCTTTTACGAGGTCTTGCAGGACCACCCAGAGGTCTTCACAGGACTATCTGGAGGTCTCCACAAGACCACCCTATTCATTCCAAATACTGTATGCTTTAAGTGCTACGGTGCAGGTGAGTGATCGTAGGCTTGGTGGAAGTAATCGTAGACGTCTTGGACGTCTTGGAGGTGGTCATAGATATACTGGAACTAATCATAGACGTCGTGGATGTCGTGGAGGTGGTCGTTGACCTACTGGAACTGGTCGCGATTGACGTGCATTGGCGCTTCTTGGGAAAAGACCTGGATGGATCATATTGATCCTGGGGAGGTCCTGGACGGACGCGATTGATGCACATTTGGCGCTCCTTGGGAAAAGACCTGGATGGATCAGATTGATCCCGGGGAGGTCCTAGACGGACGCGATTGATGCGTGTTAGTTCACCTGGAGAGGTCCTAGACGGTTGCGATGGATGCGCATTAGTTCTTCTGGACGGTTGTGATTGATGTGCATTAGTTCTCTTGGAAGGTCCAGATGCGTCCACGCGAGTGCTTCTTAGACGGACCTTGAAGACCTCCGGCAAACCTGAAAGGACCTTAAACAAAATACCCAAACGGAACAACGGAACCTTCTAACAACTGCAAATTCTAGTGCAATCCAAAGGTCAATTATTCAACAGTAAAAACCACGACCACGCCCCATGATCCAATAGTGATGTCATCTTCCATTAGATCCAAAGAAAGCAAAGAAAGGTAGGGAAGGGACGCCCGAAAATCACTTCTCTGTGCTGTCAGGTTGCTTTGGTAGGGGAAGGGACGTCCAGGGGTTGGCGCCAATAGAGAAAGGCAGGGGGAAGCACTCGTTGCTTTGGAGCCAACAGCAAGCCAACCTTTGATTCCCTTGCTATGGTGGGATCACGTGATCTAAACAACCAGTCAGCCTTTGATTCTCTTGCTATGGTCAGACATCCAGCGGCGGCCTTTGATTTTGGAATAAACGTCTAGGATGGAGCTAATGGCACGTGGTGACATTACATAGTAATGTCGACGATGCACATCCGTCATCTCCTCCCCGCCTCCCCCACGCCTGCTCTCCCGCCCCCCGACACCCCACCTCCTCCCAGATCCGCTCCTCCTCCTTCTCCTTGTGCTCCCCACGCCTGGCCTCCTGCTCCCCGGTGCCCCACCTCCTCCCGAACTGCTCCTCCACCCGCACGTGATGCCGCCTCCATCGACCCGATCGGATCTCCCGGTTGCTTGCTCGCGCATGGTGGCCCATGGCGCTTCTGTTTAGCGCCGCTCACCTCCTCCTCTCCGCCGCCGCCTCCCCACTGTGCCGCCCACCGTCGGGCTCACCTCACGCCTGTCGACTCAAGATCGACACCGTGCTACTGGCAGATGTCGTTCTTCGACACGACGCTGCGCGCGGGGACATCATGTTCGAGGTCTCCACCGACACGCCGCTCGTGCGAGACACCATCGGCGAGAAGGTCGGAAACTTCATCCACTACATCGCCACCTTCCTCGCCAGTCGTGGTTGTCGGGTTCATCGCGGCGTGGCGGCTTGCACTACTCAACACACCGCTATCCATACCATTGCCTTCACCGGCAACAGACGCCACACGCCACGGGCTCACGCCCAAGAGCCGAGTCCTACGCTAATGCCGACGCTGTCATGAGCGGTAATCATGACTCGGGCTATTCCACATGTGGAACTTGTCTACTTCTGTACTATCGACTGTAGCGTAGAATCATAAGATATTTTTCATGGATTTGGATTAGTATTTGTGTCCAATTAATCTATGCATTTCAGTAGTGCGTGCTTGGACCTGTGATTCAATTGGGGCTGGTGGGTAGGTAGTAATTTGAGGTAGAGAAATAACAGGAGAGGTTGAGTTTAGATATAGGAGTGGCAGATGGAAGTAATTTGGAGAGGAAAGAATGTGTGAGTGCCCTCAGGATTGTTCCAACTGCCAGAAATCTCACGAAATTAGGGAGAAAGGGAGTGCGGAGTTAGGTGATTGTGATATGCTAAAATGTAAAGTAATTGACCCACATGCCATCCTGAAAAGATTTATGTGGGAAAAGCAATGGTGGAAGGGAACCGATGGAAACAATTTCGAATGGACACTCTTTAATATAATCTAAAATATTTTTGTCTTTCATAAAAAACAATAAATGTTTGTAGCTAATCTTTGAATAGTCTAATTATCCTCCTTTGTTTTATCTGTCTCTACTCCTTACAGTTCCATGGTTCTGGCTCAAGAAACCCAATGTGGGGAGAGAATTCAATTTTTTGTTGACAATCTTCTGTAAAGGTTTGTCCTAGTCCTCTAGCTATTTTGGATGCTCTCTCAAAAGATGCAATTCTGCTCATAGCTATTACAAGAAAACATGACAAAACACAATTCCTTTACTTTAGTTACTACTATCCAAATAACTTCTTGATGCACAACGTTGACACTACATTGTTGTAATACAACAAACCTTGTCACATCAATTCTTTTATGTGCCTTTGAAACTTTCTCTTTTGTTCAATAAGATTACCCTGGTTCAAACTTGACTGTAATCTCAATATTATTTACCATCACCTTGATGCAATAGTGCTCTTGCTCGCTTGTTCCCATTAAAAGATGTCCGCACATTTTTAAATAAGTCCTTTGAATATAGGAAGATCCGTACATTTCACTTAGCTTCTTCTCATGCATTTGTTCTCAGATACTTCCATAGATAAAGGTGACAACATATGACCGGGGCATTGTATGGAAAAGCACAGTTCTTGGTTACGGTATTGTTCTAGTTGACTCAAGGGTAGAGTGGACCAGTTTGGTATACACTTGACAAAGACATCGAGGCCGGTGAGTGATTTCTACAGAATCACCTGGTCTCTGAAATTAAATTTTTATTTCAATTATCTTATTATACTTTTTGTATTTTTCAGGTGTGTCTCCATATTAAGGCAATCAAGGTTCATGAGAGTTCCTCTAGGTCAATAACTCACTATATTTCTTTATTATTACGCTGACTTTTTACGGCCTTGTTCTATTATTAATTCAACGCAAAGTGTGAAATTTTTATTCATTACTTGTGCAACTTAGCATGTTTGAACCAAGTTCACCAAGGTGCTAGGCGCTTGTCTTTGTCAGAGACTGCTGCCTAGCACCTAATCGCCGCTAATTCTCCTTCGTTTGAGCTTGATTCAAGTGATTCAAATTTCTAAATTCAATATATATCTCCAAGAACCTAAAGTATTTAATTTTGAGTTTATTTGAATTTTATTTGGATTTTATTTAAATTTGGCTTATTTTTATGTATAGATTCGATTTACTTTGGAGTGTTAGATTTCGGCGTTGTTTCGAACAACAATTATTTGAGTAAGGCAAGTTACGTATTTGATCATATTTGATCCCAATATTTTAAATTATTTAAATTCTATTTTAAATTATTCTTGCATGCTTATTTGTGTTCAATTTAATTTAAATTCTGCTTACGAAATTGTAGTTAATCCCAATACATTTGTATATCAAAACTTTGATATTTGAATATCCATACCTTATCACCCTAGATAAAATCTAATTGGTACAATAGTATGAATTGGAATATTTCAGAAGAAAGATTAAGCTTAGCCATGCTTAGACCAGAAATATTTAATTTCAGAATTTACAGCAAAAAATCAAATGTGGTTTAAATTGTATCCATGACATTGATGTATCATGGAAGTTTACAAATGATTTAAAAAATAAAATAAAAATAAAATCTGGTTTGGACTTAGGCGAATGGATAGTTGGTGTGTGTAGGATTATGCACGGGCTCAATTCAGTGAATGGTTGAGGCTCGGGGGGTTATTTTAGAAGTCGCCCAAGTTAGTTAAGAACCTGTCTCCGAGCCGTATCTTACTAAACTTCACCGTACTACCACAAGTCTAGAATGGGACAGACCGGGCTAATTAATTTGCAACGTCCCATTACTAGTTGTGCCACAATGATGTGTGGGTGTCGGTTAGGCAGTATTCCCACTTGGAGCAAAAGGGGGCTTTCGGCAGGTGGTTGGCTCAATGGAAGTAAAACCTTAGTGGACATAATGACATTGAGATAGAGCATTGTAAATGCCATGTGATAATCACTTAGTCGCTTTAAAGCGGAAGTGTGTGAAGCGGACATTATGAGTTGATTATCTCTTATGGGTAAAGTTGTACAACCTCTGCAGAGTATAAAACTATTCGAATAGCCGTGTCCACGATCATAAACATGCTGACCAAAGTCACTTAAAGTTAGACTTTGATTTTGTTTTTAAAATATTTTATAAAATAGTTTATAACATGGATGGGTGTCCATGAGAAAATTGTGGGTTAAAGCCAGCATTGATGCTTGTGTTTATGTTAGTATTAGGTTGGTGCCTACACTAGCTTTATTAATTCAGTTAAAACTCAATTTTTAGATATTGTAAAACTTGAGCTTTTGAACTTAGCTATTGTATTTAAAATGTCAAAGATTATTTTTGCACAAATAACCCTATGTAACGTCCCAATTTTCTGAGCCTTTTTGAAAATTTTCAAAATAAAAAGAACCATTTGGTTTTGTTGAAGATCTAAAGCTTGATTTGAGATTTTGGAATTAAAAGTGTTTAATATGAACTAATCCAACTTCAACTAATTCGAGTTTGGTTTGTTTTGAGTTTGTTGGAGTCCTCTGGTGTTGTTTTCCCTTTCTCTATTTGCTCCGTGTTCCCCTCGGCCCAGCTCTTTCTTCTTCAAACCTTTCTTTCGTTTAGACTTCCCCTTCAGCCCAAACCTCCCTCTCGGTCTAGACCCCCCTTTTGGTTTGGACCTTCCTCTCAGTCCAGACCTCTCTCTCGTTTGAATCTCCCTCAGTCCAGACCTCCCTCTCGTCTGGACTTCCCTCTCAGTCTAGACCTCCTTTTCGTTTGGACCTCCCTCTCGGTCTAGACCTCCCTCTTGGTTGAGACCTCTCCTTTCATTTGGACCTCTCTCTTGGTCCAGACCTCCCTGTTGGTTTAGATCTCCTTCTCGGTTTAGACATCCCTTTTGGTTTAGACCTCCCCATTGGTTTAGACCTCCTTCTAGATTTAGACCTCCCTTTTGGTTTAGATTTCGGTTTAGACCTCCTTCTAGGTTTAGACCTCCCTTTTGGTTTAGATTTCCTTGTTGGTTTAGACCTCTCTCTCGGTTTAGACCTCCCTCTTGGTTTAGACCTCTCTGTTGGTCTTTTGCAAAGACCACCCTCTTGGTCTTTTTGCAAAGACCACCCTCTTGGGCCGCGATCTCCCCTTTGGCTGCGACCTCCCCCCTTTTTTGTTGTTTTGCCGCGACCTCCCCTTTTGTTGTATCCTCAGGACCTCCTATACCCCTTTTGTCGTATCCTCAGGACCTCCTATAACCCTTTTATCATATCCTTAGGACCTCTTCCTCAGGACCTCTTGTACCCCTTTTGTCGTATCCTCAGGACCTCCCCCTCTTTTGTCCTCCCCCTCTTTTGTCGTGACACCCTTTGGTCACAACCACCATCTTGGTCTTTTGCAAAGACCACCCTCTTGGTCATGACCACCCCTTGGGTCGCGACCTCCTCTTTGACCACGACCTCCTCTGTGGTCACGACCTCCTCTTTGGTCATGACCTCCCTTTTGGTGGCCCCTTTGTCATCCCCGCTCACCTTCTTATTTCTCTCGTCGCATCATTCACGGCGCAAAGGTCCTTACGCATTAAATGTTGTTGTGTCGCATTAAATACTATCGCTTCTCTGATGCCGCTTTCCCCTCTTGTCTCCTCCCCTACTTGCTCTTTTCCTTCACCTACCCTTGAACTTTGGCGCCTCAAGATCTCTCTCATTCATCCCACGGCTATAAAAGCCCGAGCAGCCCTCTTTCACCTCCTTTAGCCTCACACAACTCTCCTCGACCACATTGAGTGGTCGTATCTTCTCAGACCTCCTCGACCTCTCTCTCAGTTGGACCATCTCCCGAGAGCCCGCTTCTATTTCTGTGCCTTTCTTTTGGTTCTAGTTTAGTGGTTTTTGGTTTTTATTTGGATTTGTTGTATTTATTTGGCTCTCTTCGCACGTGTAGATTACGGCTTCTCTGAAGAGTTCGTGGTCTGGCGACCTCTACAGAAGAATTTCAGCTCTTCATTAAAGGCAAGTCATAGACCTTTGATCATATCGAACCCAGTTTGCAAAATTATATTATTTTATACCAACATGCATAGCTATTTGTATAAAAAATAGTTTGGGAATTAGCTAAGCACCTACTCGTCAGTATGACTCCTTGAATACTTGTGCTCGACATGTTGACATGTACCTTTGGACACCATAGGTAGGTAATCTTAGTTGGACATTCTTATTGTGATAACCAACAAGGGTGTGTTTATTGCTTAGACCTGCTTTAGTTATGCGATGCCTCTCGATCACATGACTCAATAATGATGAACTTGACTTAATGATATATGGAATTGTGGCGCGGCCACTATTATTAAAATTTGTTGTGCCATGGCATGGGTTGTCATTTGGCCGAGTTGAACCGAAAATGATTTCATACTCGGGCGAGTGATCATGCAGTAAAGGGGGTGCTTAGTGCATATAGGGATGTGGATGTCTCGCCTGAGTAGTCACTAAGGACTTAACCTTGTACGCCATTGATCCGAGCCATACCATGCAACCACAAGTCCAGGGTGGGGTGGACCTGGCCAACTAATTAGCAATGTTACGAGTCGGTTCTATTTGGGTTGGAAATGGCACAAGAGGGACCTATGTGGCGAATCCTTAGCGAGCAAAATTAGGTCAAGATAGAGCTTTGTAAAGGCCTTGCCACGTGCTCTAGGCCTTACCTAAGGTAGTGAGTAGGGGCATCGACGGATTTCCAACCAACTAGAGAAGTCGTGCCTTGTGGGTAAAGTTGTACAACCTCTACAGAGTGTAAAACTATTCGAATAGTCGTGTCCGCGGTTAAGGATATGCCTGGTGATTTCACGCAAGGGGTAGACTTTTCTCAAAATGGGTGGTCGTGGTTGGTTCCGAGTGGTGCAGGCGTGATCCGGTGATCACAATTGGTGCAGGCGTTGGCTAGGGTGGTCACGAGTTGTTTCAAAGAAAACTGGATTATTTATGTATTACTTTTTCAACTTGTGCTTTGCAATCTACTTAATGTATTTCCAGTCAATATCGCTTTCTACAAAATAGCCATAAAGACCTCCTTGTCAAGTCTTGCATGAATACTATTTGCATTCTTTTCCCTACGGCTTGCTGAGTACATTCAAAGTATTCATAGTTTTATGCCATCTGGTTAATCAGCAGCTGAAGACCTCCTAGGGACCTCCGACCTCTTTGAAGAGGAGGTCTTTGAAGACCAGGCGTGCTAGGGAACGTCCTCCACTCGATAGCCTGTGGGCGCGTAGGGCGGTTTCCGCGTGTGTTTTGTGTTCTGCTGTGTTGTAGCCCTGCATGGCACCCCTGTAACAACCTTGACCATAAGGTCTTTTGCTATTATTATTATTTATTTGTCTACTTCTTCTTTAGCTTGTTGTATGGTTGTGATCTCATCGTTGTTGAACTGTGCGGACTAGATACTGATCATGGGACTAGTCCAGATTACAGAGGTCCCGGTTGTTTTCGTATGTGACACCCTATAAGCCTTCCTTTGATAATATCCATGTATGCATTAACTCTGTTATAAGTGTAACTTACGGAATACATTTTGTACTCACCATTGCTTAATAAAAATTGTTCATAGGAGAAGGACTTACGCTACGGTGTAGATGTCGGCGGTTAGGCCGCTACCCTAGTCAATTCTTTGTGTGATTAGTGAGCTCTCTTGCTACTTTTTAGCTCTTCTCTTGTGTTTGTTTATTATTGGCTTGTAAGCCTTTCATGTAATAAACTCTAATATTTATTAATAAAATTGTTCGAGATGTGATTGTTACCATATTTGTTTATTGTGCACACTAGCTCTTGTTCCAAAGATTAGTGTAAAATATCTGAGAGGATTTGAGAGTGTTACTCCCGAGTTCGACAAGAGGCGAGGCGAAGCGCCATGAATCCTCGCGCCTCTGGCCATGCTTTTAAATCATTGACCGTAGCCCTCCAACCACATTGGTCGCCATGCCTAGAGCGAGATCTTGCCTCCCTCGCAATCGCGACTTTGAGCTGTCGGCGCCATCCACTCCATCTTGCCGAGGATTTGCCGACATCCTCCTGTCATCAACTTGGGCTGTGGCGGCGACTACGTTTGGGAACCTTGTTGCCCCGGATGTCGCTGCTCCAATACCATGGCTACAAAGCGCCACCACCGTGGGGGCATGTCGAGCTCCACCACCACCACCACCGTGTGCATCTTTCTTTTCTACCTTTCTCGAGATTTTTTGAATTTTGTGTTTATTTTTAACTTATTTCTGAATTTTGTGAACGGGGTGGATTTTTTTTGCTTTCCAAACGACCACAGGGATTATTTTTTGTCATGTCTCCCAATTCACCGCGCGCCCTGGGGACATAAAAAACAGGCACTGCAGTGACCGTGTGACAGGCCAAGCCAACGCCAAGGGAGTCCGAGCCCAACACTCCAATCCGTCGTGATTGAAACATAGAAAGTAAATTAAAATGGGCCGATAGGCCTACAAATTGCACAGTTTTGGGATCTCTTCCGTTGCAATTTTCGACCGGATTATGCAACCGTTGCAGGAGCTGACGAGGCAAAGCCTTGGGTGGCGTGCTGGTGTCGCCACGTCAGGGGAGCAGCGCCTGCATGGTGAGCTGGGGCGTCTGTCTCGTTGTTCAACACACGTGCTCCAGATTAAGGCTTTAGGTCGGTCCCAATGCTCACCTTGATAAGTTTTTTAAGGCTGTTATATAGGCAAAAATTTGATATAGCACTATAATTAAGGAAGAGAAAAAAGCGGTATCTTATTTAGATACCACTCATACACAAGATCCAGGTAGAAATACTAGTAAATACTCTACATCAAAGTCCTAGGATACCATACTCTATGATACTATGTATTGAAAAAGTGGTATCTAAATACTTTTCATACAATAAAAAATTAGAGTAAAAAATCACCCATTGGACCAGCCCCCACACAAGCAACCTCCGTCACCCAAGAATTCGAACACGACTAACTCCACTAACACAACTTGTAAAGTGTGCAGAGTCAAACTTCTGAGCTCGTTCGTTGATTTTTTTAAAAAAGAAATATTAATTTTAAAGATAATTACAAAAAATAGTTGATTTTGTTTTTACAAAAATAATTTTAAAAATAATTACAAAAAATAGTTGATTTTGTTTTTACAAAATAGATGTACAGAATCGATTTACGACACCTATTTATTGCCAGTCGTCGCTCCAACTGCCTGTCACCATTTCAACTACCGATTTGCATCAAAGAGTATGTAAATCGCCAGTTAAACTAACGACAGAGACTAGCTATATAAACCTCCAAAATTCGGTGGAAAAGTCATTTTAATTTTGAAAAAAAAAATAGAAAATACTGGAGGAGAGGGGAGAAGAGACGCATCGAAGCTCTGCTGGTTCCTAGTGGTGGAGAGAGACGGAACAACAGATTTGGTCGCTCATTTTGTAAGTAAATGTTCTTGCAACTTTGTGCATAAATTCGAAACCTTGTAGGTTACCAAATAAAAATAGCGATATAGAATTTAATGGATTAGATAATTTTAGTTGTATTGTTGTTTAATGTAGTACATCATTTTAGCTGTGTAGGTTTTCATTTTTCACACGGTAAATATTTTGTTAGTCTTGAAAATACTTTTTAAAAGAGGAAAATAGGAAGACACCTCTAAAAATAACAAGATACATATTAAAAATCTCTAAAAATTATAGAGTAACTAAATAGGGTATGTAGAGCTTAATCAAAAAATCCCAACTTAATTTTGGTTTTCACTTGTGCACGGTAAATATTTTGTTAATGCAAAAATACTTTTTAAATAAGGAAACTAGCAAGATACCTATAAAATTCTCTAAAAATCAAGTGTAGGTACATAGGTGTGTAGACCTGAATTAAAATATTATGAACTTATTTTTGTTCCTATTTATACATGGTAAATATTTTATAAATCTTTGGAGACACTTTTAAACAACGAAAGTAGCAAAGTACATATTAAAAATCAAGAAAAATTATAGAGTAGCTATATAGGGTATTTATCTGAACTAATTTTGGTTTCCATTCGTGCACACTAAATAATTTGCAAACAACGAGAATAGCAAGGCACCTACAAAAATTATATGAAAATTCTAAAGTAGCTAAATAGGGAATGTAGACATTAATTGAAGCATTGTGAACTTAATTTTACTTTCCATCTGCATACCTGACAAGATACCTATAAAATTTATATGTCGATATGAGATGTTTGCACATCGATTTGTTGTGTGTAAGCTAATCGTGCAACTCTTGAATCAATTAGATATGTAAACTTCTTATTACTTTTTGTATATGTTTCAGTAGTATTTACAATGTATGCCTTTGAATTTTCAAGTATAGTGGACCCGTGATACGTTGCGTAGTGGTCGTCTGAGTTGGTTGATCCGGTCATTGGCACGTACCACCGTAGCCGCCATTACCATCCTCACGGGAGGCGGCGCGAGATTTAGTTTGGCGCATTGCGGTGCAAGACGCCGATCGGGGCATGGAGGGTGGACCTACGTTAGATTTCGAGTGCGTGTAGTTGCGACCTTCATATGCGATTCGAGCGAGACCTTCAAACATTGGAAACTTTACGTGCAGACCCTCTTGAAAAGGCACCGGAGGAGTCTAGGAGAACGAGAATGGTGGTGGAGGACCCCGAGCAGAAGTTGAGTCTGAGTGGGTCGAGCGCTTGCACACACAAGAGGAACAGCTCTGCTAGTGAGACCGGCGACCGTCCTAGCACTCCCGTCGCCGGACGCATCCGGATCAAAGAAGGTAAGTTATGTTCAATACACATCGTGATTGTTAATTTGACCCTACATTGTGTTATCCTAATATTATTCAATCGTCTAGCCCATCTAGTAGAACATAGCTAACCGAGACTAGCCATCGTCGTGGGTAGTCGAGACAAGGAGAAGGGACCGATGGTCCGCCAGAACTGATCAATTTTGTTCCAATCAACCTTTTTTTCGGATTTCAAAAAGGCGCACATGTATCGTAGGTGTATTTCGATTTGTGGATTCATGCATGTTGGCATTTCTAATGTACGTAACTAAACCCAGCGCGCCATGTATTTCACAATTAAATTATGAAGTCTTTTGAACATAAATATCTCGTTCCAAATATTTTTACTATTAAATATTACGTAATATTTTCCCGAAGGAATTGGTTCCACGAATAATACAACCGGGACAACAACGCACTTGACAACCCTAAATCCAAATATATTTTTTCATTTCGCTCCGAGGGGGGTATTTGTGTTATTGCGTCGCCGAGCTCGTGTTCCAAATTGAGCTGCCAATCTTGCGTTATCTACTTCACATTTCGTTATCTTCTCCAATTTCGGATTACGAACTACATGGACACTTCAAGGTATTACAAAAAAAATCGTGAAATACACTAAATCTTTAGACCGAATTCGATAGACATTAATTGAAAAGTAATAATAATAGGGTCTGTCGCCAATTGAATTGACGACAGGGTCCTGCTGCTAGTTGGTTATGTCGCCAATTCAACTAGCGACAGGAACATCTCTGTACTATTTCAATTGGCGACAGGGATCGTGTCATCAATTGGAATGGTGACAGGAGTCTGTCGCCATTTGGAATGGTGATAGATATATTTTTTTTACAATTTTTGTAAAAAATTCAACTATTTTTAATTATCTTTTTAATTATTATTATTATTATTTAGAAAAAAACCATCGTTCGTTCACCTTCAAGGACAGGCCGCCGACAAGGACGCAAACATTTCTTCATGGACAAAAAGGATTCAAAGCTCACTGCGTCGGCATCTTAGAGCACCCATCGATGGCCTATTCTTTTCTTCCCGTCTGAGTCAGTTTGACACGAAGATGTGAGATGAAAACTGTGGGATGTCACTGCTAATAGGAGTAATTGCTGATAAGCGATGTATACTAGTAGCAAGTAGTATCATATTTTTTCCTGAAAACGATGCATGGTATGCCATACGATAGGAGCGAGCTAAGCCGGCCCCTACGAATGTGATGTGGTCTTTGTTGGTCGGTCAAAGATGTTGAGCGATCAAAACAAAATTGCAAAAAATTCGTCGGATGGATGCAAATGCTGTTGCAAGGTTACTTCATTTCTCTCTTTTAGAGTTGGGTGTTAGCTCATTTCTTTTCTTCCTTTTGACTTTGCTTGGACTGGAGCTTTCCTTGATCGCCAGGGCCAAATTATTGCAGCACAGGTCAAGCAAATGTATTAGCCACATGCGCAGCCATATGAACATGCAGAAAAGTCGACGGGTTTGCACTATTGTTGGATGCCGTCGGAGCAGAAATTCAGAACACTGTAGTGGTAAGCTGTCTGTACGGTATTCGTCCAAACATGCAAACCAGCAGCTACTGTGGTTTTCAGACTTTCAGTACAGCTGCTGTTTCTTTCTTGGAGCTATGATCAAATCAGTTACACTACTGTTGATGCGTTTAAAGAAATGAAATGGGTGAGTCGGTGTCTCGTGCTAAGTTTGCTATTGATGCCGAATTTGTCTAGGAGAATAAGGGCTGTTTGGTTCAAGATGAGAACTAACCATAGTAAAATTTTGGTATTGCTTAAAAATTTTGGCTAATATTTGGTTTAGTCTTAATATTTGGTGTTGCTCTCGAAATTGTGGTAACGCCAAATTTTTCCTTCACAATTGCTGGGAGATTTTGGCGGCCAAAACGCTGGCCCAAAAATTGGCATAGCAACAAGCCAATAAGTTTGCCAATAAGTTTGCTAGGTGGCAACAGCCATCGGTTCCAATAGAGACATTAAATACATAGTTAGTCTGATTGGTCAGTTTTAAATGATCATATTTTCTAAATCGAGTATCCGATTTGTGATCTATTTGAACCGTTGTCATTTAATCAACAAAACAAGACCCATGCTGGCATATTTTTGTGCAAAAAAAAACTTTTATGTCATGTGGGACCCACATGTCATCCTATATTTTTGGCAAATTTTGGCATGGTTACAATCCAAACCTATCAATTTCGGTGTTGCCTATGAATTAGTATGGCTACGATTCAAACACATTTATTTGTCTAGATTTTGATATTATCTGAATTTTGGCATTACCAAATTTTGATGATCATAAACCAAACAGACTCTAATGGCAGAATTTTCTGTCACCAAATGGGACCAAAGTTTGTCACCAGCCTCGCTTTTCAGAAGCAGGTTCGATTGGGCATCTTTCTTCATGCAGTCCAAAGACAATGTATGTGTGTCGATCAGCTTAACCTGCAACTAATCAGTAAACTAATTGCCACTTGCCATGCGACGAATATACTACCGTGGAGGACTGAGCCGTAGATCAGTCGGCAAGCAAATAAAAATAGATACACGTACATATCCACGTTAAGTGAGAAAAATGTGCTTTCGCCGATCGTGATTCTTAATTTTTTTAATTTTAAAATTTAGAGAACCGTTATTTTTTAATTTCTCTACAATCTTTTTGTACTGAGTATATTCAAACACATATTTTGTCAACAAATCATTGAGATTATATAACATTCAGCGCAACATCATAGCATCTTTTATCGATAAATCAAAACTTCTACTGACTATTTCGGAGCACATTTTTTGTCGACAAATCACAATACATAATATTCAACACAACGTCATAACATCTTTTGTCAATAAATCACAATGATATTACATAACATTCAGTGTAACGTTGTCACATACTTTGTGGATAAATTACACTGATATTACATAACATTCAGCACAACGTCATAATGTCTAGTTTTTTTTTACAAATCAAAGTGACATTACAAAGCATTGGACACCACATATTTCCACTGGACGAACTTTTCACGTGGCCACGACCTCAACGTTTGCTATGTGGACCTCCTCAAGTGGGGCGGGCAGATGAGGTCCCTGCGGCGATGTCCGGACTGCCGATGTCTTCTTCGTCCTGTGGATTTCTCGTAGGACATTTCTCGAAGGTGTGCCCATATTTCCTGCAAATGGAGCACTTCTTCGTACGACGTCCGGCTTCTGTTTCGTCCATGTCGTTCCTGATGCGTCGTACCTGTTGCCGACCAACCTTTTTCTTAAACCTATCAATGTTTGCGGCCCAGATAAGTTGGTCATAGGTCGAATGGCTAGTGAAATGGCCAACCACAGCGTAACCATACATCTCGGCACTCCAGGTTTGCATCACCTCCTCCTTGTTTAAATAGACAGGAGGTACTGGTCGATGTTGCGCCACCGCTCGGACATGTGGTCATGACATGGGAGCACGGTCTATGCAGAAGAAGGGGCTTGTTGCAAGTGCATACGCAACTAGCGTGACGTAGCGTGCACTTGTGGGTGATCCTCTTGCGGTTCGTCCTTTATCCCTGCACATTACCTCAAAGCGAAGCTCCCTTGTGCCCATCTTGAATGCCTGGTGCATCTCACCCGTCTTGCTCTTCTCCTCAATGTACTTGGTGATTATGGCGGAGTAAAGTACGTTGACATTTGCCTTGGCGAGCGACGCGTTGTTGCTTTGTCAACAAATGTAACATCCCAAAAATGCCAGAATATAAAAACATGGGATTTTTAAAAACTTTTTGCGCGTTATTTCATTTCTGCCTTTGTCGGTGTTTTAGAACCGAACTTACGTAAAGATTGTTTGATTTTTTTTTTGGGGGGGGGGTCTCAAGACTCAAATCACGCAGAGAGAGAGAGAGGGGGATTTTTATACATGTTCGGGCATTCTCTGAAGAGAATATTAACCCTACTCATGTGTGGATGTATTGAGTATGTTGGTTTATAAATCAAGAGAAAGACTCGAGTGTGATGTCTTGTGCTCCTAATTGCGTTGTTCCTTCTCTCCCTCTCTTCTCCTGATGTCCCGCCTTTTATACAGTCTTCAAAGTGGGCTACCATTTCTCCAGTTCAAAGGGTGCCTTAATGCTTCAGATGATGGAGCTGTTACAAGAGATTATTGTGGGAGTAGTAACGTTTCCACGTTGTTAGGCAGTTATCACCAGGACAGAGAGTTAAATCGTGCCATTATTCTAGAGAGTAATAGCGTAATTGACTGCCCATATCTTTAGATATGGTGTAGAAGATTCCCTGATCGACCAGACCCACATGTCTGTAAGCCCTATCGACTAGGGATAGGGACTGGTCGTAGAAGAGCTTACGACCAGGTGGTGGTCGTAGTAAAGCGTACGACCGCAGACTGATCATAGGAGAACTTGCGATCAGGGGATAGTCGTAGAAAAGCTTACGACTGGGGCTGGTCATAGAATAACTAGTGACCATGAGCTAGTCGTAGAAGGACTTACGACTGTGGGGTGGTCGTAAAAGAACTTACGACCATCAGCTTCTCCGTTATGAACATTAAGGGGTATACTCAAGAACCATATGACAATATTATTATCTATAATAAGAATTACAGATAAATAATTAAATGAGGATTATTAGATCCTCGTCATCTAACCCCCCCCCCCAGCCTCAAGTGAAAATAACTTACTTGGGAAAGGAGCCGTAGATGATCTTACGACCAGTATATGGTCATAGAATGGTGGTTGAAGGAAAAACTCTTCGACCAGTATTTCATTTGACCAGAAATTGACTTGGTCAAAAAGGTTGTAGAAAATCTTACGACTTGCAAGGTGGTCGTAGTAAACCTTACGATCACAAGGTGGTCGTAGAATGGTGGTTGAAGGAAAAACTCTTCGACCGGTATTTCATTTAACCAGAAATTGACTTGGTTAAGAAGGTCGTAGAAAATCTTACTACTTACAAGGTGGTCGTAGTAGATCTTACGATCACAAGGTGGTCGCAGATATTATGTCGAAGCAAAACCTTTTACGATTCTTTGTTTCATTTGACCGTAAATAGACTTGGTCAAAAGATAATTTAAACGAGGTGTAAAGACGGACTCGGCTTTCTCGGCGGACAAATTAAATAATCTCAATCGACTCTCATAGACACATGCGTTGGAGCGGTTCCTAAAGCGGTGGCAATCGTTGGTCGCCACGTCTTTAACTTCAGTAGCGTGGTTATAAATACTTACCGTATGTGAGACTTATGTTTCTTACCTTTCCCCAAATCGCTCCCACTATTCGTCGAGTTATTGCGCTCTCCGCCGCCGACCAAATCGAGCGTCCTCCTGAAATCTTTCCAAATTCAAATTTCCATCCCTTGAGAAAGATGGTCGGAGCCGCTTATCAGTAGGCCGAATCAGAGATGGATGTGACCAATATGAAGGCTCTGGTCGCCGCCGAGAAGATCCCGAAGAGGTAGTTCGTGACGTGGATTGAGGCTGCTTGGCAGCATTGGCCGTCGGGGGGAGATTGGGCAAATCCTCATCTTCTAGGTATTCTGTGAGTGTGGCCTTTGATTGCCTGCTCACCCTTTCCTCACGCTTGTACTCGAACACTTCGGGGTGGAGTTGGTGAACCTCGTTCCCAATTCCATCATGATGTTAGATGCGTTCGTTTACTGTGTGAGGCTTACACGGGATTCCTACCGACACAGTTGTTCCAATACTTCTACGAGATGACTAGGCTAGCGGGAATCGCCGGTAGCTGTAGTCTGAAGCTCCACGACGGGAAGTCGAAGGAGTATATTTCGATGTTCACCCGGTCGTCGTGGCCGGGATGGAAAAAGAGGTGGTTCTACTGGGGGACGACCAGTGAGGACAGCCTCTCCTTCACCGAAAATCCGGCCGAGAAGATTCCTTCCTAGGATTCGACTTCTAAGGATTTTGGTCGGATCGCCCCTTTCATTCAAGCCATCAAAGACTTGAAGGAAGAGGGGCTCACTGGATGGCATGTGGTGAAGGATTTCATCACACGCCGCATTAGCCCTCTGAAGAAGAGGGCGCATCCCATGGAGAGGTACAGGGCCGCAAGACCGACCAGAGATTACGAGAATGGTAAGTAAACTTTCAATCTTAGCCTTCTTTCTATTGATTTTGAACTTGGTAAGTAAGCGTTCGAGTCAAGCTTATTTGTGAAAATCCCGCCACCCAATGTGGTGGCTCCTCAAATCTGGCGATTCTATCCACAGAGCACAAGATGGGCGCCTAAAGGTAATCAAGAATTTGATTTCGTCTTTAGAATCTTGTGGTTGTATAATAACTTACGACTTGATACTGATCGTAAAAGAACTTACGACCAAGGTATTATCGTAGAAAAACTTACGACTAGGTACTGGTCCTAGAAAGACTTACGACCAGGGGATCGTCGTAGAAAAGTTTACGACTAAGTATTGGTCGTAGAAAAACTTATGACTGCTTAGTTATATTTCTTTTTCTGATTTTTGCAGAAAGTAGGTATGGAAGACTGTCAGGACGACGAAGAGGTCGAACTGATGGTCGTCGGCGCGGTGTAAGTCGATGCTCCTCCAGCCAAGAAGCACCGGCTCATGAAATTCGCCAACAAGGGAGGCGCAAGTTCATGCTCTGCTGTTCCAACCGGGCCCTCTGCAAAATTTGTTGCAGAAATGGCTGCTGCGGAGGCAAGGGCGGCCGAAGCGGCAGAAGCACTCAAACGTAAAGCCCCAAGATCAAGGTACCCTTCTACTACAACAATAAGACTTTCGCGGTTTCCGCCTCCCGTGGCTTTGTCAAGCAACAAGAAAAGGAGATCTGGAAGAGTTTTATGTTTTTTTTGAAGAAAACTGTTGCACCAGCAGTGCCTGTGGTCGAGGGCAGTGTTGCCCTTGAGGTGGTCGAGACAAGTCTCGGCCATCCGAGAGCCAGGAGGCTCAAGGAGCCAGTAGTGCTCGCCGGGACCTCTGACTAGGCGTGGTCATAGATGATCGTAAAACTACACACGCCACCACCCCACCCCCTCTTCCACGCCAGGCTCCGACTCCTCTTTTTCTGCAAAGACTACAAGAAATTTATTGCGACCTTATTATGGCTTTTATCATCCTTCTTGTGCTTTTACTGTAGCACCACAAAAGATTTACTGCGACCTCATTGTGCGTTTTACTCCAACACTACAAGAGATTTACTACGACCTTATTGTGCCTTTTACTGTATCCTTCTCGTGCTTTTACTGTAGCACCACAAAAGATTTACTACAACCTCATTGTGCGTTTTACTCCAACACTACAAGAGATTTACTACGACCTTATTGTGTATTTTCCTGCAACCTCCGTTTGCTTTTACTGCACCACTACAAAAGCAATTTATTGCCATCTCATTGTGTATTTTACTGCCTACAAGAGATTTTACTGTGACTTCATTGTGCATTTCTTCGCAACATCAGAAATGATTTATCGAACGCCGAGCCCAGTGGCAGGTGGAGAGATAAGTGTGGGTTGATTGCAAACTTTGAACTGCAATATCTCCTAAACCATTAATCATATTTACAACCTGTCTGAAGTGTTTTGTTGGAAAAATGTGCTTAACAAAAAGATATTCATGATGAATATATTTTAACGCTATAAAGAATAATTATTGCACTAAAAGTTTGGATTTACTCTACCTATGCCAATGAATTACTGCATCATTTGAAGCACATAAAAGGTGGATCGGGAGCGAGATAGGGTTTAAATGGAGGTATGGAAGGTGGTGGGTTTTCTTTGACCAGCCTTTGACCAAAGTTGGAAGTGGGTTTTGACCCACAGACACTGGTGGGCATAGAATAGCTATTCTACACTGAGCTAAAGAATATAGTGTGTGTGTGTGTCTTATACCTAATATATATATATATATATATATATATATATATATATATATATATATATATATATATATATATATATATATATATATCTTATACCTATGATCTCTTACATGTAGAAAGAGCATCTCCTCAAAGGGAATTAACTTACCGATCAACTCGTAAATTACACCAATTGTTATATGGTTTTTGGAAGTAGGCAAGAACCCATCAAGACATGAAAGAATGTAATGAGGAACCTAAAGACCTAGTAGTACACCATATAAGCACTTATAAAGTGCTTCTCTCACCAAAAGTTAGTCGAATGGTGGTATCCTCACGCATACATTGGTGATATGGCAATTTGATTTACCCCAAATGTCAAAACTAATACTTGGTTATACTTTACTCTATAGTGGTGCGTCTATATCTATAGATCTCAAAACAAACTATTTGGTTTTAATTTAAACCACTTAAAGATAGTGGCGTATGTTTCCTAAGAGGGAGTGTTAAGAAACCCTAGGGTTGCGAGCAAGAGACCGAAATGCTCCCAGAGGGGGTCTACCCTTGTAGTCTATAAATAGGACCCTTTATCTTTATATATTGAGAGGTTGATGATGATTAATAAAAGAGTTATATCATTCCTCTCTCACTCACTTGTGTTCATGTGATTTGTGATTTTTGTATAAGGGCGTCTCCAATAGTGCTATGTCAGCCGCCGGTTAGCCCTTTCATGTCATCAAAATTCTAGAAGGAAGAGAGAGAAGCATGAAAGAGAAGTGATATCGTCTCTTCCTCAAACAGCCATCTCTACGCATGAATCAAGACAAAACAACATGTGTATGTGAGAGAGAAGTGAAGGAGTGAGAATATTATAAGTTTGATATAAATATTAGAGATAACTTGCTAGAGACAGCTTATTAGAGGTGTTGTCTCTAAATGTATCCTTCGGTGTCCTAGAGTTGATATAACAAAATTAGAGACAATACTATTAAAAATACCTTAATTGATCCATATCAATACTACGACGACTACCGAAATTCAACGATACGAACGTTAGCCGCCTCCGGACTCCTCGTTTGCTTTAAAATACGTATTTGTAATTTCCAAACAGATGGATAGTGTAATCAGATGGGATATCCTAAGAGCCCGTCAGCCTCACCAATCAACATTGACACGTCATTACGCACCCCCATAATCCACGCCACGTCACCAAAACCGCAGAGTCGCAAACACTGCGTCAGATACATCCTTTTGCCCACCCCCTCCTCCGCTCCTCTGTTTCCAGCGACCTTCGACCCGGCCGACGCCTCCCACCCCCACCCACCACGCACGCGCGCCCGCACGTCTCCGTCGATCCGACGCACCCGACCACTCCCCAAGAGAAGCGGGGCCCACCCGTCATACCCGAAAAAACCGAAAAAAAATCTCGCGCAGCTTATAAATTATTCCGTACACGCAAGCTCTGGCGTAGCCGCCCCATTTACTACAACCACTCTTCCCTCCCTCTCCCCTCGGCTATCTGTCCTCACTCTGCTCCACCAGTCGTCGCCTCCCCGCACAGCAACTGCTCGCGGAAATGCCCGCCCCGGCGCTCCTCGGGGTTCTTCCGCTAGCCCTGCTGCTGCTGCTGCTCGCCCGCTCGCCGGAGGAAGTGGCTGGGGCGGGTGGTGGCGGCGGCGGCGGCAACGGGACGTGCCCGCTCGACCTGAGCTACGTGACGACGTTCCCGTGGGACCCCACGCCGTGCGCGGGGGGCGCGCCCAACATGACGGCGTGCTGCCAGACGCTGCTCTCCGTGCTCAGCATCGGCCTCGCGGAGCGGCTCCGCGCCACGGGCCACTTCCGCGTCCCGTCCGCAGGCGCCTCCGCCGCGTGCCTCGCGGACTTCGCGGCGGCGATCACCGCGCCGCCGGTCTCCCTCCCGGCGCCTCCCTCGTGCCGTCCTGCTTCCCGGAATCGAACCAGTTCGCCGCCTCCCCGTCCTTCTGCGCTGGCGTCACCACCGCCGCGGAGTACGTGGCCGTCGTCGGGAACGTGTCCGTCGCGGCCCTGGACGCCGCCTGCGGCCCCGACCTCTCCCCGCTGCCGCTCTGCGCCCGCTGCCTCTCCGCCGGCATCGGCGCCACCTCCCCCCTCATCGCCGCCGCCAACGCCAACGTATCGCAGAACTGCTTCTACCTCACCGTCATGTACGCCGCCGGCATATCCAGCACCGCCGGCCCCACCTCCCTCCCCACCGCCAATTGCATCCTCGGCCTCGGCCTCTCCTCCCCTCCCGCCCCTCCTTCCAAGTCCCACAACGCAGCCATCTACGCCACCGCCATCCCAATCGCCCTCGTCCTGCTCCTATCACTTCTCGCATTCTTTGTTTGGAGGAAAAGAAGGCATGCCAACAAGAAGAAGAATAACCACAAGATCTCCGAGGAGGGGTCGGAGGAGCGGCGGTCGCACCCGCGGCCCAACACCGGGTCGATACTATTCGACATTGCCGAGCTGGTCAAGGCGACGGACGGCTTCGCCGACCGCAACCTTGTCGGGCGCGGTGGGTTCGGAGCTGTCTACCGCGGCGTGCTTGCGGACGGGTCCGTGGTCGCCGTCAAGAAGATGCTCGACCCGGACGTAGAAGGTGGGGACGAGGAGTTCACGAACGAGGTGGAGATCATCAGCCACCTTCGGCACCGGAACCTGGTGCCGCTGCGTGGCTGCTGCATTGCCGACGAGGACGTCGAGGAAGGGAAGCAGAGGTTCCTCGTGTACGACTTCATGCCCAATGGCGCGCTCGAGGAGTTCATCTTCCGGGACAGGGAAGGAGGCACCCAGCGGCCGGCGTTGACATGGGCGCAGCGGCGGAGCATAATAATGGACGTGGCGAGGGGGCTGGAGTACCTGCATTATGGCGTCAAGCCGGCGATCTATCACAGGGACATCAAGGCGACCAACATATTGCTCGACGGCGAGATGCGTGCGAGCGTGGCGGATTTCGGGCTGGCCAGGAGGAGCCGGGAGGGGCAGTCTCACCTCACGACGCGTGTTGCCGGCACGCACGGGTACCTGGCGCCGGAGTACGCGCTCTATGGGCAATTGACAGAGAAAAGCGACGTGTACAGCTTCGGTGTGCTGCTGCTCGAGATATTGAGTGCGCGGCATGTGCTTGACATGACGGCTCCGGCAGGGCCCGTTCTGATCACCGACTGGGCATGGACGCTCGTCAAGGCTGGCCGGGCAAGGGAGGTGCTCGACGTGGCGTTGTCAACGGACGAGAGCCCGAGAGGAGGGGCCATGGAGAGGTTTGTGCTTGTCGGCATCCTGTGCGCGCACGTGATGGTGGCGCTCCGGCCAACCATCACTGAGGCTGTGAAGATGCTGGAAGGGGACATGGACATACCGGAGTTGCCGGACAGGCCGCTGCCATACGGTCACGGGCACGGCATCATGTTCAGCGAAGCCGGAAGCAACTTCAGTGCTTCACCGGCGTTCAGTGGCCCGATCATGGATAATGGGGACATGCTTAGGTGATGGAGGCGGCAATGTTTGCTGATAAATTTAGGAACACAAGGTCTAGCTAAGAACTATAGGGTAAGGGATGTAAATATGTAATGCTTCTACAAGTTCTGGTTAATTGAAGTCCAGAGTTATGTGTCAGCGTTTCTTGATTTAAATTGATTTTTGTATAATCTATTCAAATGGTGAAATGAATGTCATTCACATCAAACTTTGTTATTCTGGTTCTTAATGATCATCGGCAAGGCATACTATTCACTCTCTGGCAACAAGACCAGAGATTAAACTAACATGCCAATTTACTCATTTCAGTTCCAATTCTGGTAGCATTTTGACATGGACCGTAACTACCTACTTAAGTACTAAAGCGTCGTACATGACCACATCAAAGCAACTGATAGACAGGATTCATCTAGACAGACATGAACAGCAAGAAAGATACATCTAACAATGCATGAAGAAATGCAAGCGAGCTTCAGTTCTGAGTGGCTCAGTAGGACTCAGCAGCCTACTCGTCTTCCTGCAGGTTGGGGTGGCTGGGCTGTACTCGGAAGGTGAGCGGCATCTGGGGAGCGAAATCCCTGCCATGATGGTAACCGAGCTCCAGCTCCGCATGCCGCCGCTCAGCTCGACATCCTGCTGGTGCTGGAGACAGGAGAGCTTCAGTAAATTCTCAACTTTCAGGTTTCTTTTCAGCAAAGCGAAAAGTGTGGTTACCCTTCAGTGAAATCTGAACATATGTAGGGAATTTGTGTGAAAAATTACCATCCTAAAAGCCAGCAGCTTGTGCTCGTCCTCCAGCATCTTCTCCTGCAGCCAACCACAAAGGCAGTGAATGATCAGAACTAGCAAAAGCTCTTGTTCAAGAAAGTACTCCATGATCTACACAGGAAGAACAGAGCACAAGAACCAAATTCAGAGCCCATACATTCCTCCTATGCATCCTCCAGTGATCCATCTGCAACAACAAGGAAACAAAACCAACATCAGAAACAGAAACATTCCCCCCAAAAAAATTTGCAGTACTTGCAAGATGCAACTATCAAACTCTGAAGCCAATAATTGCCTGCTTGTCCCGCAGGTTGGTCTGGCCGTTCTGGAGCGCCTCCTCTATCGCGATCAGCTCCCTGGGCTGCAGGGAGTTCAGATCCTCGCCTTTCAAATGCCTACAACCATCACCAGGCACAAACCACCACAATCGCACCATACGCAAACACCTAAGTGTGTACAAGTAAAAAATGCAAAATCTAAGGTGAAGCACTGGCCTGAGCTCGATCTGCATGTTGTCATTCTCCTTCTTGATCCGGTCGATCTCCGCGCTGAGGCTCTGAAACATTTCAAAGATTCCATTTTTAGACCTTTTCTATTCGATTGGTGCTGAAACAAAATTGCTAAAATAGACCGGACAAGCACGAACCTTGTGCTTCTCATCCCACAGTATCTTCCCGGAGTTGGTCTGGTACTTCTCCAAGATCCTTGGCAGCCTAACATCAAGCCAAAGTTTGCATCATTGTGATCAGTTCCAAACACAAGGTAATTAAGAGGAATATGTCCCAAGAACAACAAATGGCCAAGAAAAAAGAAAGAGATAGAGAGCGCGGACGTGGTTTTGGGCGAGCAGTAGTCGTAGAGCTTGCCGGCGCTGGAGAAGATGACGACGCCGATCTCGGCGTCGCAGAGCACGCCGATCTCGCGGGCCTTCTTGAGTATCCCGGCCCGCCGCTTCGAGAACGTCACCTGACGGTTCGTCGAGTTCTCGATCCTCTTGATCTCGATCTTGCCGCGCCCCATCCCTCCTCGCCTTCACCTCCTCCAAGTAGAACGCAACGAACAAGCCAAGACCCTCCTCTCCTCCCTTCCGAGGCTTGAGAGCTGCGGAGGTGTGAATCTTTATGGTGGGTATCGATGTCATGGTTGGGGGAGGAGGGGGAGTGAAGGAGGCTGCTGGCTGCCATGGAGGGAATGGAGGTGGGGGGCTTTCGGGTTGCTTCAGTGTTGGATGGCCGGAAATGGAAACTGCTCTCGCGTGCAGGCGTGATCGGCTTGGTTACATTTTGATTTGAGCTGACCTGGCTTGCTTCAGATGTAGGGAAGGAGGTCTCGTTTGATCGAATTTTTCTTATATATAATACATTTTTATTTTTTAAAAATAAATAGTCGAAAAAAAATTAAAAACATCGGCGACAATTCAATTGGTGATCGAGACTTCTCCAACGGCATACGCCTCCTTCAAACAAGAGCGATTCACATAGCTTACAGAGGCTTAGTTTTATAATTTTATTTTTTTGACTATTTATTTCTGTAATTATGTTTTAAAGTATATTATTTAAAAAATCTCGTTTGATCAGTGACACATCAAACACTTTGTTCTCCTCCACTCTTCTCCTTTTTCCTTTTTTTCTCGTGGTTCCTCCGTACATGATACACGAAAATGGTGATTCGGCAATGTTTTTCCTATAAACACATGTTCTTTTTGTTAGAGATATATGTATAGTGTGTTATTCCCCATTGTTATGAGGAGTTATTTGCATATTCACCACTTGTACTTTGTGTATATATCTCGACCCTTTGGTCCTTGGAAATATAAGTTGCTATTCCTAACATGGTATCGAGCTGCTTAGGTTTATCATCTTGACGCAACTCGTCCTCCTCTGCCTAGCCGCCATAGTCGGCTTCCCTCCTAGCCGCCGCCGCTGCTTCACCTTCCTCACTGCTTCCCTACTACTACGCTGCTCCCGTGGTCCGTCACCAGGACGCGTGCGCCCCACGCCGCCTCGCTCAACGCTTCGGCCGGACGACTCTTGCGACGCCGCCTCCTTCGACGAGCTCGACACCCATCGAGTGTGCACGCCTCTGCTTGCGCCCTTCTTTGCCTCGGATCCGGTGAGATCCGGGCCTCTTCGTCGCTCAGTCATCTCCCGCCAGAATCTGCCGCCCAACCGCCACCGCCTCCGACTTCGCGTTGCCACCCTCGGCCGCCGCCGCACTGCCCACCCGACCATCGCCATTTCACTGCAGTGCCTCCGGACGTCGCCGTCGCCGCCACCGGAGTCATTGCCGCCGCTGAGACCGCAGCCGCCGTCGCCGCCGCCGCCCGTCGCTAGGGGGGAACTAGGGTTCCCCCCTGTGCGCGCGCGCTGTTTCCCTTTGGGCCGAGCGCTTGAGCCGGCCCGTCAGTAAGTAAGGAAAGAAAAAAAAAATGTAGCTCTAACCGCCGCACCGTCCAGCCCCGCCTATTAGACTTCGTTGCCTTGGTCACCGCGCCGCCGGCGCCGCTACCAATAACCATTCCCATCACCGCGATCTCATTCTCGAACGGCTTCTAAGTGGTGTTGGTCTTATGCCACTCCCCTCCGTGCTCGCCGCTCGTCCACCAATTACACCGCGCTCCTCGCTTGACTGACACCCTCCTCCAATGCCGCCACAGGTGGTGGTGGCGTCCTCATCGCTTCCTACCGCGACAAGGTCGGCCACATTGAGTTCGATGCTATAAGTAGTGGCATCTTTCACGCCGTTCTTCTACTAGCACGGCACGCTGGTGCTTCTACATCGACGTCTGCATCGACTCCTTCAGTAGTTTCTCTCATCGAAAGCGAGATAGCCAGACTTCGACGCTTGCTTGCCGCTTCAGGTTCTCCCTCGACAGGTTCTGCAGTTTCTACATCGACATCTGCATCGACTCCTTCAGATTTCTCTCATCGGCGAGAGATAGCGGACTTCGACGCCGCTTGCCGCTTGAGTTCTTCCTCGGCGAGTTCGCGGTTACTCTCATCGACTCTTTGGGCACTGCGAAACCAACACCTCCACAGTCAGGCACCTCCCCCGTGGATTCTTGATTCTGGAGCATCTTTTCACATGACTTCTGATTCTTCCACTCTATCCTTCATTACACCTCTCGATTCTCCTATCAATGTTCTTACTGTTGATGGTACCTCTCTTTCTATCTCTGGTCAAAGAACTCTTAGCAACTCATCTTTTCGTGTTCCTTCTGTTGCTCATGTTCCTCGCCTTACCATCTGACTTCTTTTCTGCTGGGCGACATTGATCTTGGTTATCGGGTCATTCTCGACTCGACTCTTGTTGTGTTCAGACCGCCACACCGGAGCTCGGTTGGTTCGGCCCTCGGCGCCTTGACTCACAGCGTCTCGGGAGCTTGGTCTGCTTCACCTTCCTTCCGCTACCACCGTCACTACCAGTCTCTCCGCTTCTGCCACTTCGTCTACCGGCTCTTTCCAACAGTAGCATCACCGTCTTGCCCATCTGTGTGGATCTCGTCTGTCGTCTTTAGTTCGTCGTGGACTTCTAAGGTCTGTCTCAGGAGACGTATCTTTAGATTGTCAGGGCTGTAAGTTAGGCAAACGAATTTAGCTTCCTTATCCTCATAGTGAGTCAGTGTCTCAGCGTCCTTTTGATCTTGTTCATTCAGATGTTCAGGGTCCGGCTCCCTTCGTTTCGAAAGGGGGTCATCGATATTATATAATATTTATAGATGATTTCTCTCGCCACACTTGGATATATTTCATGTCTTCTCGTAGTGAGGCCTTGTCTATCTATAAACAGTTTGCCACTATGGTTCGCACACAGTTCTCCACTCCTATTCGTGTCTTTCGTGCTGACTCTGCTGGCGAGTACCTCTCTCGTTACCTGCGCAGCTTCCTTGTCGAGTAGGGCACTCTCGCTTCGATTCTCTTGTCTGATGCACATGCTCGAATGGTTTCACGGCGCAAGCATCGTCACCTCCTTGAGTCACTCGCGTGCGATGATTCTTGCCTCTATTCCACCTCACTTTTGGGCCGAGGCTGTTTCCACTGCCACCTACCTCGTCAAAATCCAACCCTCTTCTGCTCTTCAGGGTGCGATCCCTGTTGAGCGTCTCGGTGGTCTTCTTCCTAACTCTCGTGCCCTTAAATGCATTTAGCTTGCGTTTGCTCGTTCTCCTCGCCCCTCGAGAACGCACCAAACCGACCGCTTCGATCTGTTGAGTGTGTCTTTACGGGATCTGATCTTTGAGCACAAGGGCTATCGGTCTTTGGGATTCTGTTGGTCGACGGATGCGGATTTCTCGAGATGTGACTTTCGACGAGCCTCGTCCCTTCTACCCACGTCCTGTCTCTTCGGCTTCTTCTGTGGAGTCTCTGTCTTTTTTGACATTTTCAGATACACCTATATCTGTCTTGCCCTCGTCCACCTGTCCCACTGAGTCTCCACATATTCCTCCTGTGGCCTCTCCGCCGTTGTCGCCGCTTTGCCGTCTCCTCCTGCGGCTCCTCCCCTCTGATGCCATCTTCTCTGATGTTCCATCTTCTCCTGATGCTCCATCTTCCCCTGATGGGTCATCTTCTCCTCGCTTCGCCTCCGCAATCGCCATCGATTCGCCCCCGCCGTTTGCCTTTCTTTGGCGCAGCCTACTTGTGAGCTTTGTTTCCTCTGGGATCTTTGTTACTCACCCCGAGTGGCGGCATGCCATGGCCGAGGAGATTGTTGCCTCGGCGTCTTGGTACTTGGGATCTTGTTCCTTTTCCATCTCACTCTCGTCCTATCACGTGTAAGTGGGTCTATAAGATTAAGACTCGCTCTGATGGCTCTCTTGAGCGCTATAAGGTGTCTTGTTGCTTGTGGCTTCCAGCAGGAGCATGGTCGTGACTACGACGAGACTTTTCCTCCTGTGGCCTACATGACCACTGTCCGCACTCTTCTTTCGGTGGCGTCTGTTCGCTACTGGTCTATTTCTCAGCTTGATGTCAAGAATGCCTTTCTTAATGGCGAGTTGCGTGAGGAGGTCTACATGCATCCGCCACCTGGGTATTCTGTTCCTGAGGTCATAGTCTGTCGCCTTCGTCGCTCTCTCTATGGCCTTAAGCAAGCCCCTCGTGCTTGGTTTGAGCGCTTCTCCTCTGTGGTCACTGCTGCTGGCTTTTCAGCAAGTGATCATGATCCTGCGCTCTTTGTCCACACTTCGTCTCGTGGTCGGACTCTTCTTCTTCTGTATGTTGATGATATGATCATTACCGGAGATGATTCTGAGTATATTGCCTTTGTCAAGGCTCGTCTTAGTGAGCAGTTCCTTATGTCAGATCTTGGTCCTCTTCGTTACTTCCTTGGGGTTGAGGTTACTTCCACTCCAGATGGTTTCTTTATGTCCCAAGAGAAGTATATTCAGGATCTTTTTGATCGTGTCTCTCTCACTGATCAGCGTACTGTTGAGACTCCCATAGAGCTCAATGTTCACCTCCGACCCTCTGATGGCGAGCCTCTTTCTGATCCGACTCGCTATCGTCATCTTGTTGGGAGTCTTGTCTACCTTCTCTGTTACTCGTCCGGATATCACTTATCCAGTTCACATTCGAGTCGATTCGTTTCGCTCCCACTCAGTCCACTCTGACCACCTTCTTGAGTTCTGCGATACCTTCGTGGGACTATCTCCCGCCGTCTCTTCTTTCCACGCTCCAGCTCGTTACAGCTTCAGGCTTATTCGGATGCTACTTGGGCCAACGATCCCTCTGATCGCCGATCTATCTCTGCTTACTGTGTTTTTCTTCGCAGTTCTCTCATTGCCTGGAAGACGAAGAAACAGACTGCAGTGTCCCGTTTGAGTGCAAAGGCTGAGTTGCGAGCTATGGCTCTCTTGACAGCAGAGATTACTTGGCTACAGTGGTTACTTGAGGATTTTGGTGTTTTTGTCACTACATCGACTCCTCTCTTGTCAAACAAGACAAAGCTATCAAGTGTTGCGTGATCTGTGAAGCATGAGCTCACCAAGCATATTGGTATTGATGCTTCCTTCATGAGGTCTTGTGTGCATGATCATGTGATTGCTCTTCAGTATGTGCCTTCCGAGCTTCAGATAGCGGATTTCTTCACGAAGGCCCAGACTCGAACACAGCATAGCTTCTATCTCTCCAAATTTAGTATTGTTGATCCACCATGAGTTTGAGGGGGGGGGTGTTAGAGATATATGTATAGTGTGTTATTCCCCATTGTTATGAGTGGTTATTTACATATTCATCACTTGTATTTTTTGTATATATACTGGCCTTTTGGCCCTCTGAAAATACAAGTTGCTATTCCTAACACTTTTCCCCTTGGGAAACAATGCAAATTGCATAAAGTATCTGCTAGTACACCCCCTTAATGAGTGATTTTTGCATGTATTATTTTTTTCCGGGGAACTTATGCATGTACTTAAGGGGAAATTAGACAATTAGGATCTGTGTCATGCTGCACTGTGCTCTACACACTATGGAATCTCGCTAATACAGGAATCTTTACCACTTCTTGAGGGACACTATCAAGCTCTTGGAGAGAACACTTTTTAAGTAGCTGCCATATTAAAATTTGGAAAACAAAGCCTCGTTAAAGCTTTCGAACGCATGAATTTCTTCAAACTCCATTAAAAATTGATCGGTTTCTCTTAAAATCCTTACATAATTTCTGTTCGTTCCAAGTTCCAACCAAACCTTAGTGTCGGTACAGTAAGTAGTACAGTGACAGAGAGCATCAATCAATCGGATCTAAGACCTCACGCTTCCCAAAACATGGCCATTCCGTATGGTGGGCCTCCGCAAGGAGGGTCCATACTGTTGCCTAATAGCCTTCACGTACAGGCTCTACGACCCACTAGACCTTAGAGCGGACCGAAAGTCGCGTCAGCATTTCGGGCCAGTGATTTTCTACTTTCGGCACATCACTTCTACGGGGTATTGAGGTGTTTGGGACGGCTTTTCGCTCGGATTTCGAGCGAAGAACGAAAGGTATAGTCAGTTTATCTAAAAGTTTATCTAAAAGTCAGCTAAATATTAAATATCTACAATTCAACCGAAAACAGCTTTTCAAAAGTGCCAAACAGACCCTACGTAGGCAGCTTCCCCTCAAACAGCCACAACAACGAGAAGAAAACAATTCTTAGCTTTAACTGCTACAGCAACCACAGTGTGGTTTCAGACTTTCAGTTGGCCTAGCTAGCAGCACCTCTCCTTGAAGCTTCAGCTGCTACATCTTGTCATGCTCCTAGAAAACAAAATGAACCTGATTCGTGTCATAAATGAGGCATTCACCATGAGTTCATAGTAAAAATCCTTCAAGATATGGGATCTCGGAGCAACACTAATGCAAGAGATCACTGAAGATTGTGCAACCTCAAGCAGAAATCCAAGCAAGCGTAGTATCATTCTAGGCGAGTTACATGCAGCTGTACAACAAAAGCTAAACCTACACCAGGTAGATTTGAGCCAAAAAAAAACATAGATTCTGGTTTTCAAGTGGTGCCACAACAAGCATGCTATTTGTACATGGCTACCGAGGAGCCTTGCTACATCAAAACAAAGAGATACAAGGAATGCAGAGGCTCAGCTGACCCCTTGGCCCTGGCAATGTAAGGTGCTTCAGTTTTCATCTTGGGGTTGGAGCATCTCGAGCACAAGCAGCGGTTGCGGTTCCGGCTCGTAGTCATCTGTTGCAATGGGATCACAGGCTAGCGCCTTGGGGATCCATGGCATGTGCGCCCCCTCATGGCATAAGTTCTGCAAATAATGCGGATAAATTTGGCTTTAGTCCAACTAACTCTCCAGTGTCTTCAGCATAACCAGTCCCAAGAGAGGAGCAATTTAAATGGATGGAGATGGGTTTTTTTTTCACTAGAGATGAAATTTGCAAATAGCAAATACTATATGTGAGCATTCATGGGTTAGTCACCAGATCGTCCAGTGCCAATATCTGATCTGACGCGAGAAATAAAATCCACAGAATGAAAATCAAACAAGTCCCCTTTTATGTCTGCGGTAAAATGGTAGATAACTGTATTTTTCCAATGAATTCCATGGGCCAATTCTGAAATTACTTAAGCAACTTCCACCATAAAAGGAAACACAGAGAATTTATCATCCTTGAGTATGGTAGGTTACTGCTAAAATACCGAACTTTGCTTCCCCTTACAGCATAACATGAAGCAGACAAGCATCTCATACGTGGACATATTTCCAACCTACCACTGCACTCTTAAATGAAGAAAAATAATCCTCAATTTTCACTAGGGTAATTTAAGGAAATTTGTTGGGTAAAGCCGTTTGAACCATTTATAATTCACTAACTTTAACTTCCATTATAAGAGATCATTAGCATTGCAAACAAAACAATAACTAGGATGATAAGCATATAGATCACCTCCAACCAGAAGAAGAATTTTCAGGGAGGCTCAGTCGTCTCTCATCACAGTCAGCAGAGTTTATTTGTATGGCTAGATCTGCATGATATTCTAAACATTAGTCTTAGTACCAAAGTATGATACAATCATACAAAGCAATCCACCGACTCATCCCATGCCAAGTAATTCACAAAGTACAAAACTGTGTTGCAGCATCAATAGCACAGCCTTCAAAACTGCTACCAGTGCCATGAGAATCAAATCTATCTATTATCTTATTAAAGTAAAGTCAAAAGATGTCACCACGTTTGCTCTCAAGGACTAGAAATTCCCACATTAATCGGCGAAAAAAGATAAAGATCTACACCGTCAATTGTGGTAGGTCCAAATTATAACAGTCTAGATTAAAACAAAGAGTTTATGTTGAGTAAAATGAAACTGAAATTCGGAATAAAAAATAAAATAACATCAGTAATTTGATTTCCATACTAATTCTTATGTAAAAGAATCCAATTCAAGTACAATAAAACTGAAATTCGGAATAAAAATAAAAATAAAATTAGCAATTTGATTTCCATATGAATTTCTAAGTAAAATCCTAAATAATTATAATTCGGAATAAAAATAAAAAAATGGAAATTAGATTTGTATACGAAATCCAACAAAAATAACTAAATTCGGAATTAAAATAAATAATTTGATTTCAATATGAATTCCAATAATTATAATTCGGAATAAAAATTTAAAATAATTGGCAATTATATTTGTATACTAAATACAACAAAAATAATAATAATTGAAATTCGAATAAAAATAAAATAAAATTAGCAATTTGATTTCAATACTAATTCCAAACTAATCCTAAATAAGCATCATTTGGAATAAAAATTAGCAATTGGATTAGGATCACAATTCCAAGAAAAAAGAACTGAAATTCGAAAGAAAATTGCAATTTGATTTCCATACGTATTCCAACATAAAATCCCCCAAAAAACTAAAATTTCGAATAATTTAAATAAATTTAGCAATTTTATTTGTATACGAACTCTAATAAAAATAACTGAAATGTTGAATAAAAATAAAAGTTATAATGAGGATGGCACGAATAGAGTCAGAGGAGACACAAAAGAAGTCACCACGTTTGCTCTCGAGGTCATGTGTTTTTATTGTTGCTTCCTATAGAATAAAAATAAAAACTAATTGAAATTTTGAATAAAAAATACAAGTTATAACGAGGATAGCACGAATGGTGTCGGGGGAGACCACGAAAGAGTGCAACGGTATCAATTTGTTCTACAAGAAGACATTGATCCACGGAAAGCGAAGAGTCGAGGCAGCGGCGACAGAGATGGGGACAATATCGTGCTGCTCATCGGAACCATTGAAGAGAAAGTCCAGTGTTGAAGGAGCCAAGGGCCGCGATGATAAGTGGTGAGCGTCGGCGTTGTTGAAGAAGTTAGTGGCCAAAGAAGCTCGATGATGAGGAAGTTAGTGTCGAACGAGTTATGAACAATATAGGAGCATTAGGTAGCTAGGAGCATGCCATTACTGGTGAGGGACACGTTGTCATCAGCGATGGCGAAAAGATTTTTCATATCGTTAGACAACGACTAAAGAAGACATGCCGATATTAGTGAAGATGAGAGGTTGCCATGGTTAGTGGGGAAGCCACAACGTTAAGGTGACCAACGTCGAAGAAGAAGAGCGATTGACACGAGAAAAGAGGACGTCGAACATATATAACATCATGCATGCGTATGTACATGCATGCATCCGTACGAATAAAAGCGCGAACGTACAAAGGCAGATGAACAAAAATCTTGGAGTAGAGATGACGCAGCCGTAGCAAATATGCTCAGGGTAACTGGAGAAAGCATGACACGTGTCACCAATTGGGATCAGCGACGGTTACATGTGTATGCGTGTTGATGTCGCAATGGTTAGCATTAAGCAATAATTGAGAAGAAGTAGAAGATAACTATGTGGTAAAGTATTACATTAGAAGGGGTAGCTGCTGAGAGGGATCGATCAAGATTTGGGCTTACTATTGGAGGTTGAAGCAAAACAACTATGATGGCGAGAAGAGATAAAAGCCACACAGTTTGGTGGGGTAGCTGGCATATGAGTGAAGATATGTTTAAGGTAGGTCGTCCATAGTGCATCGGTATATGCGTGAGCAATATAAGGCATTATACCATGTAAATTAATAAGATAATTCGTTGTACACTTAATCAACGTATTGCTTGAGATTAAATAGAAGCACATGTGCATAAGTACAATTTGAGAAAAAAAAACTAATAGAGTAAAAATAGGAGCATGCAACTGCATGATGAAGAGTGATTAGTTTCTAAGATCTCCAACAATTTATTATGCTCAATGATTTTCTTGCATCAAAACACATACTTCAATTATGTTCCTTAGGTTATAATTTCTTTCAAGCTTCTATTGCCGTTTCCAATGTTTAGCATATCTTAAAAGTCTAAATAGCCTACAAGATACGTAGATATATTATCAAACATTTATACAAACTTAGAAACAATTCTAGCCGTGCAAATGCGCGGGGCACCCTGCTAGTTCAATATATAACAAAGTGTATAAGACGACACAACACTTACCTTGTTTCAAAACGATGAAGCATACAAGTCAAATAGGCATCATCCATCCAATAATTCATACACCAGTTTATAGAAGAAAGCTCACTGGCCACAATAAATATAAGCATAACAGCACAACCCATGGTACTAGACAACAGCAGGACAGCAGCTTAAGATAGCAAACCTTCAACCATAGACCACTTAACAATTCAACATTTCTTGTTCTCTCTGCGGAATGCTATACATCATTTTATTGTAGTTATGACCTGGTGAAAAACAGCTAAGCTTGATGCACCGTCGTGATCTGCGATGCGGTGAATACGATATCTGGCGATACCTATTTCCAAAAAAAAATGATACGACGATACGGATGTGTGTGTGTGTGCGTGTAATCGTGTATATATATATACCTCAAGTAATCCCTAAGGTTGGTCGGGAAGCACGGATACTGCCTCCAGAACCCCCCTGTGAATCATCATCATCCTCACCGTCTCCTGCTTCGTCAACGACACGTTCTCAACGTGCAGCAGCCCTAGCACCGTCCTCGCCATCGGCCAAGAATCGACAAAGTCATGCTTATGCGAAGGCGCGCCCTCGAGCACTTGCACAGCGCTTGAGCAACGCCGAGGGCGCCAAGACCGCGCCGACCTCCACGACCTTAGCGCGGCCATTCCAACCACTTCACGACGTCCAAGCTGACACGTCGAACGCCGACGCGAAGCTAAAAGCGTCGAGGCCTCGTCGGACAACATATATTAGCCAATGAAATGGCAACACTCTCATACCAAAAACAAGAAAATTCACCGTTCGATGAGCTTCTCGACGCCTTCGGACTCCTGGGCAATGACCATGCTCTTAAGGACGAGGTTGTGTGAGGCCGTGTTGGGCGTGATCTCGAACTCACACATCTGCTCGACGAGATCAAGCATCTCGTGTGGCAAGTCCCCTGCCATGAGGTTGGCGCGGAGGTAGTGGTTGAAGAGGCCGACGTCAGGACAGTTGGGCTTGCCCATTCTAGCGTCGAGTGACCGCACCTAGAACTCAAAGAGTTGCTTCAGGTCCTCCCACCGTTGCTCCGCCATCCACTCCACGAAGGTTTGCTTGAGCTCTACAAAGACCGAGGTGGCGGAGAAAGGCGACCATGTGGTGATACGCCACGAAGGGCGGCGGCGGCAGCGTCGTGGCGAGGGAGGCGAGTTGGATCTGGCGGGGTTGCGCCGCCTCTCTCCGTAGAAGAAATTTCTGAGCTGGGGTTGAGGGAAGGCGGAGGAGGAGGAGGGCCTCGGGGCGGTTGGGGCGAAGAGAGCGAGTCACTCTGAGAGTCTTGGGAGATCCGGCGTGGAGGAGGATGGGCGTGGAATGGAAAAAGAGGCGGGCGCTCGTGCCCAGCGTGGGAGGGTGGTTTTGTAATTTTGCCCTATGGTAAACCGCGCTAGCGTGGCATGCGTGGATGCCACGTCAGGGAGAAACCAGGTGGTTTCAGCTTGAGGGGGTCGGGTGAGATGGTATTGGCAGTTCGAGGGTGCAAACCAAACGGTTTTGGAGTTCAGGGAGGATTTTGGACTCTCCGCAAAGTTCAGGGGTATATTATGGACTTATCCTATATATATTAAAAATAGTAAAAATATAAAATACGATGCTTGATAAGTTTCGGTCAAGAATTTACCTATGCATGCGTGTTAATTTCATTGAACATAACATCAAGAATTTATTAGCTTATCTGTACTATGACCAATGATGATAGTTCGAGAGTTATAGTGGAGATATCAATTCATTTTTCCCTCTTACCAATTTACTCATCTTTGTACAGGCAAGGACACAACCCTCACTTGATTCTAAGCATCTCTATGTCATCCACAACTTTTATCAACAGACAAAACCTAAAAAAGAGTTCAAAAAACATTGTGTTGCGAACAAGATAGGGACTTTCCTCCTGTTGATGGTTTGAGAATTGAGATCAAGGAAAGGGAATGTGGAACATAATTTAGGATATAATGTTAGCAACACAAGTGTCAATCTTTATCAAGATCACTTTGGAAGTGATCCTGAACAAAATGATCACTCGTTTTCAATAAATTCAGGAAATCCTAAGAAAAGGCTGTCAAGTGAAACTGATTACACATATCAAAATTTGGAATATGATGGATAACTCGATAACTCCTAATGAAGTAAGTTCTAATTATTTCGACAAACTTTGATAACACACACTAGCTCATAATTCATGCCTGAATTTAACAATTACATGCTAAGGTTGTGGGCTAGGGTTAGGATAAGTGAGCTAGGCTTGAATTGTGGGCTGTATCGAGGTATCGAGAAGTATCGGGTTTTTTTTTCTTTTAAAAAAAAACATAAATGTTTCCAATACTTCCCGATCGTGTCGGTAGATCGAACCGTGCAGTATCCGATCGTGTCGGGATCTTGATCTGTTGTTGGTCGAGTATCGGTGCATCCTGAGTTCTAATGGAATTGAATGATCCATACAATGGAAAGAAAAGAAGAAAGCCTTTGAACATGACATTCAATCACTGATTTACGGTAATGATTTATAAAATTCATTTGGTCAAAGCTATAGGCTGGGAGCATAGATCAAATAGGACTTGTGCTACCGGATCATATAATGCACAATCAGCGAAATGCTTATCAACACCTTGCTCAAATAGTCAAATCTAGGTTCAAAATGAAGCTCTTAGATTCGTATCACAATGAAGGAGCAACAATGGAATAACCTCATCAGGCTAAACAAGTGCCCATCAAAATATAGTAATTACCTGGGTAGTAATCAAGATATGACAGTCCAATTGCCCCTGTGGCATAGCGCTTGGATGCACTTCGCAAGTGTCTTTGTCTGCTCACAGGTTTTCGGTCAGTGGCTTTGCACAGAAGCTCTTTGTATTCATTTTGGTCATATGGCTGACTTAGAACAGCATTAAGTTTTTCATCAAATGTAGAGGGACCACCACAACGAAGAGCAAGAGGTGCCCCTTGATCCTCACATGCCTGGACCCAAAACAAGCTATAGAATAAAGACAGCATCATTTAAAGAAATAACCCAAAGAAATTAAGCAGAAATATAGCTCACGTTTAAATCATAAGATTCAGTATAAGGTACAAGTCCATGCTCGTCTGTGCAGATTACATTCTGACTATCGACATTGTCTGAAGCAGGCCCATCCATTTCATGTTCAGATGTAATATTATCAGTCTGTCCAAGTCCATCTTCATCTATAAACATATCATTCTCTTCCTCCATGTTTTCAAGTGCAACCATCCAAGGTTCTCGTTCATTTGTCGAATTGCCAGTTCTCAATTCATCACATCCAGCAGGTATATCCTCTTCTTGCTCATATACAATGGTAACGCCTGGTTCTGGTTCAATAACCATAAAACCATCCTTGATCTTCACAAGGCTCAGAAATGCTGCATAAGATTCATCTATAGCTGAGGTCTTCTTCACAGATGATGTTCTTGGTAAAAAGGAACGACCCACATTTATATTGGCAGCCCTGCCTGACGTTACACCCGGCCGCTTGCCGTTTGGACCAACCCGACTTCTGTGCAGCAAACTGTTGGGGACATTTGTGCCATATTTGGCATTTGCGTCTCCATAGGACATACCATCCTCTTCATACCTTACAGAAGCAGGCATGCCATGGTCCCCATTTGGCACATCAAAGACATAGGTCTTCCCATCTTCGCTTAGATGTTCCAAGAAAATTTTGTAAGATGGATCTACTTCTGAAACATCTTCACCAATTAAACTGTCAAACACATTGTTCTTGTTGCATGATGATCCGTTCGCCATTTTCTGGGTCTTCATCTGGCAGATTCCCTGGAAATTCAAGAAGGGTTAGATTATATGCGTCAACAATCAGTAAAGCAGTAAGTACCATAAAATCCAGGGAGCAATAGGCAGGCAATTCTTGCATGCAACCTACACGGAGACGTTCTAATGCTAGACAACTGCATCCTGTGATCTAACAAAAAATCCAATGGCACTAAATAATCTAATGAAACAACATAATACACCGAAATCGACTAATTTGATAGTTGACAATACTGGCATGACGAAATGCCCGAAAAAACAGAATGACGATTCGTGGATATTGTTCGTACCATGGCAAGAAAGAAGATCCATTGAGTGCCTACTCCGAATTCTGATCACTCAGATTGAACCAACACTTTCTAGAGAGCATACAATGTTGAAACAAATTATGCACTTTGAAACAAATTATGCACTACTAATGTAGTGCGATTACAAAGTAGTGTACCAGAATGAACATCCTGTCCAGATGTCCATCTTGTCTCCAACAATGTGTACCAACTAGATCATCCTATAATATTAGACTCAAAAGTGCAAAAGTAATCAAGAAAGCACAAGGAAACCAGCCGCCAAATCCTGAATCGAATACTACAGCACATAAATCTCTCCCCTGTGCAGAGCAAGATTTGGGGAAGCGGAAGGCGAGAAGAAGGGCAGAGTGGTCCTCACCTGGGTTGCCTTTTCTCTTTTCTATGGTGGGACGGGGATTAGTGCCAAGCGGAACTGGGCACTTCCCGAAGAGCGCTTGCATCAGCTGCTTGAGTGTGGTGGCAGCCTATGTGGCGGAACAGGATGGTGGTGCAGCAGCCAAGGAGTGGTGTGGAGCAGGCAGCGATGCAGGCAGAACCTGTGACGACGAGGGGCAGCTATGAAAATAGAGCGTGGGCTAAAGGACTAAACTTACACAATTGTACTCTTTGTGGGGGCGGACCCAACAGAGTTTTTTGCCATATTGGCACATTTCGGCTTTGTATTTACAAAAATGGTCGTTCACCAAAAAAAATTGAAAATTTGGCACCCTGCCACACGGCCACCGTGCGATAGCCCTCCTGCGGCCGCCACGCACCCCTGTTCGCACGCCCTTCGGAAGGTCCCTCGACAGGGGTGGCGCCACCCCTTTGCTTCCCGTTACGCCCAGTAATGAAATCGCATTTCAATGCACACCACTATTTTGCTTCCCGTTACGTCGTAACCACGTCTCTCTTCCCATCGATCTCATTGCGCCTATCTGACTTCAAGAGGAGGCGAGGAGTGCAAGCATGCCAAAGCGGCGCGAGGCCGGAGGAGCGGAAGAGGGCCATTCTTGGCGAGAGCTAAGGCACGCGAGGAGGAGTACAACGCCGAAATTTGGTAATAAGGGCAAATGGTCATGTTCCACGTAGTAGTTCAACCCTCTTCGTCCACATGAGTGTACCGTCCTTGGTTCGTTAGCCTGCGTGCCATGTAGCCCCCTTATCGGATCAACTGTCGTGCTATTATCGTTGCGTCATTTCTCCAAAGTTCTCCAATGGAGTTGCAATGCAACTAATTTTTGGAGCTCATTCATACATTACAGTCCTACCCGCCATCAAAATCACTATTGGCCATCTCATCGGCCAAAGATCATTTTTCAGTAGTACGGAAAAGTATAGCATATTTCGAATATCCCATAACCTCCTCTAGACCGCTAATATGTCTTGCTGTCACGACATGTATATCACCAAAATGTAACACTGGTTGTTTATATACAAGCACGTTTCCAGAAAGCTATCCATTGTCGCTGTTTAATAGAAGATAAATAGGGAAAAGTATAGCATATTTGGAATATCCCACAACCACCTCTAGACAGCTAATATACCTCGCTGTCAAGATATGTATATTACCAAAATGTAAGTCGGGATATTTATATACAAGCACGTCTCCAGAAAGCAATATATTGTATATCGATGTCTCCAACGGAGTTGCAATGCAGCTTTTTTTCTATACATTCCAAGTCACATGAAATCATGAAACCCTAATTTCCGAAACCTAAAATCCTAATCTTCGCGACCTAAATCCTTCATTTTTGAGACATATAAAATTGTCTAAATAGTACACGATCGAGAAAAATTTTGAACGAATAAATTTATGGCAAATTTACACAAGCAAGTACACTGTGTCAGAAAGCTCCACGTAAAATTTCATAATTTTTTGAACCCATTTGTTATATTTTAAAATTCGAAGAATCAGCCAAAACCCTAAAACCCTAATTTCCTAACCCTAATCTCCTTCTGGACATGTGGCGGACGGTGGGGTGCCACGCTTACGCATGGCCGTCTTAACATGGGTGCGTGGCGCGCAGGAGAGGCAAGGTAGGCGCCAAATTTGAAAAAAAAAATTTGGCGGACGGCCATTTCTGTAAATATGAAGCCGAAATGTACCAATATGGCAAAAAAACTCTGTTGGGTCTGCCCCTACAAAGAGTACAATTGTGTAAGTTAGCCCCTACAAAGAGTACAATTGTGTAAGTTTAGTGCTTTAGCCCACGCTCTATTTTCATGCCACCCTCGCCGTAAATGGCATGGGATTACGCCGCCGCCGCCTACTCCACGCGCTCCTTGGTCAGCCGCACCACCATCTCGTTTTGCCACATAGGCTGCCGCCACACTCGGCGGTGATCCAGCGCTCTTGAAGTGCCAGTTCGCTTGCACTAAACCTGTCTGCACCTAGAAAAAGAAAAGAAAAAAAAACCCAAAGGTGAGGACCACTCTGCTCTTCTTCTCGCCTTCCGCTTCCCCAAATCTTGCTCTGCACAGTAGAGAAATTTATGTGCTGTAGTATTCGATTCAGGACTTGGCAACTGGTTTCCTTGTGCTTTCTTGATTACTTTTGCACTTTTGAGTCAAATCTTATAGGATGATCTAGTTGGTACGCATTGCTGGAGACAAGATGGACATCTAGACATGATGTTCATTCTGGTACACTACTTTGTAATCGCAATACATCATTAGTGCATAATTTGTTTCAACATTGTATGCTCTCTAGAAAGTGTTGGTTCAATCTGAGTGATCAGAATTCGGAGTAGGCACTCAATGGATCTTCTTTCTTGCCATGGTACGAACAATATCCACAAATTGTCATTCTGTTTTTTCGGGCTATAGTCAACTGTCAAATTAGTCGATTTCGGTGTATTATGATGTTTCATTAGATTATTTAGTGCTATTGGATTTTTTGTTAGATCACAGGATGCAGTTGCCTAGCATTAGAACGTAGTCGAAGGAGGAGACGCCCTCCACCGGCCGGGCGTTGGGCGGCACCCGTCGGTCCAGGAACTCGGCGAGGTCGCGGTCGAAGGTGCCGTCCGGCCGCCGCAGCATGTTGTACGCCACCTTGAAGTTGGAGATGAGCACCCATGTGTTGAGCGGCACCACCGTCTGCACAGCACAAGAAGCCGACAGCAACAACAGCAACAGTGAGACCTCACCATCACAATGAGCAACCAACCCCTCCCTCTCCCCCTCCTATTTCTTTGCTGTTTTCCGCTCGGACAAAAACGCAATGCGAGAGGCGATCTTTCGTCCGCCCCTTGCTAGAAAAGATTCAAGCTTTCGCGCGGGCGTTTTGCCACCCACACGGCGTGAATGTCTTGCTCTAACTCTTTGTTGGGCAGCTGTGTTGGCATTACCATCCTAAAACAACCGAGGCAAGCAGGAGGGGGATAAAATTGGGATTGAGCCCAAAGGGGAAAGAAAGGCAGCGATTGACCGAGAAATCGCAGGCCAGGGCGGCCCCAATCCTTCACCGAACCGTAAAGCGGCGGCACAAATCAAGAATCGCGCAGCGACGGTGCGGCGCCCACACGGAAGAACACCAAAAACAAGAACCAAACACAAGGACGGACACATGCTGCTCGGGGAACGAGCCCCCAAATTGGCACAAGGCAAGGAAGGAGCAGAGAGCAGAGCGGAGCGGAGGAGCACGACGAACCTTGCACTCGTTGCGGTTGACCTCGTCGCTGCCAGCCATGGCGGTGGCGGGGTCGGCGCCGAGGGAGAGGGGCCCGGGCCGCCGAACGGCTTCAGCTGCTGCAAGATCTCCCGGGCAACAAAGCCTGCCGCTTGGCTCACGGCATTGGCCCCGGCGGCCAGCCCGAGCCAAGAACCGCGCCGAGGATCCCCCTACCGAGTCCGGCAAGAACCCGGCACCCACCCGCTGCCGATCTCCTCCGGGCCTAGAACCCGGCCCCGAATCCCCAGCCGCCACCAACCAACGCTCAGGCCACGAGAAGCCAAGCAGTAGGGAACAGCAAACAGTGGGAGAGAGCGCAAGTACGAGGAGGGCGGGCGCAGGAGGAGGAGAAGGCTAGAGAGAGAGCGAGCGCGCGCGCTGTGGTGTGGTGTGAGGCACGCACAGGGAGAGCAGGGGAGGCGGAGGGGGGAAGGGAGCGGACGGAGGAGACGACAAAACCGGGCAGCTCAAAAAGTAAAACCTGTGGCGGTGGGTCCCACCGGCGCCCAGCCCTACACTTCCCTAGCTAAGCTGCCAATATCTCTCTCCTAACACACTCTCTCCTCTCCTCGCCTTTTTTGTTATTTGTACATTTTTTTTAGGATTTTACAAGGTTTGGATGGATCAGAAATAGATTCTATAGGACAAGCCCCCATGAGGTCTTTCCTCCATAGTCATCCGATCGTCAGATATATACTGTAGCATGTATGTATTGAGGGGGGGACGTAAGGCCTCTCCCTCATAGAATTTATTTCCTAGATGGATCTGTCTAGGCCTTTGAGGGTTCCTTTCTTTCTTTTCTTGCTTTCTTGCCTTTTCTTTTGTTTTTTCTTGGGCGTTTTTTTAGAAGAGAACCAGATGCATGAACTGTTAGGTACATGATTTTTTGCTGTATTGGCACATTTCAACTTCATATTTACAGAAATGGTCGTCCGCCAAATTTTTTTGCAAATTTGGCACCTCGCCAAGACGACCATCGTCTGACGCAGCCTCCCTCGGCCGCCACACACCTCTCCGCCGACGACCATCGTGCGGTCTTGTGTATCTTACGGCCGCCCGTCTTGATGGTGCCCCACCACCCGCCACGTGTCCAAAAGGAGATTAGGGTTAGGAAATTAGGGTTTTAGGGTTTCGGTTGTTTCTTCAAATGTTAAAATATAGCAAATGAGTTCAAAAAAATTATAAAATTTTACGTGGAGCCTTCTGACACAGTGTACTTGCTTGTTTAAATTTTCTATAAATTTATTCATTCAAAATTTTTCTCGCTATTTCATACAATTGTATTGTTTGTACGAATTTGTAAATGTAGAAAATGAGCTCCAAAAATTATGAATTTTTTAAGGCTCCCCGCGCAGTGGACTTGATTATGTACTGTTTGGACAATTTTATATGTCTCAAAAACAAAGGATTTAGGTCGTGAAGATTAGGATTTTAGGTTTCGGAAATTAGGGTTTCATGATTTCATGTAACTTGGAATGTATAGAAAAAAAACTGCATTGCAATTCCGTTGGAGACATCGATTTACAATATGTTGCTTTCATTTTGGTGATATACATGTCTTGACAGCGGGGTATATTAACGGTCTAGAGGTGGTTGTGGGATATTCCAAATATGCTATACTTTTCCCTACTTATCTTCTATTAAACAGCGACAATGGATAGCTTTCTGGAGACGTGCTTGTATATAAACATCTAGGGTTATATTTTGGTGATATACATGTCTTGATAGCAAGGCATATTAGTGGTCTAGAGGAGGTTGTGGGATATTCGAAAAATGCTATACTTTTATGTATTTCTGGAAAACAATCTTTGGCCGATGAGATGGCCAATAGTGATTTTGACGGCGAGTAGGACTGTAATGTATGAATGAGCTCCAAAAATTACCTGCATTGCAACTCCATTGGAGAACTTTGGAGAAATGATGCAACGATAACAACACAACAGTTGATTTAACAAGGGGGCTACATAGCACGCAGACCAACGAACCAAGGATGGTACACGCATGCCTTTAGGGAAATAGAAATACATGAGACATATGGACGAAGAGGGTCGAACTACTGCATGGAACATGGCCATTTGCCCTTGCGGCCCAGCTTGGGGTTGTACTCCTTACCCTGTGCCTTAGCTCTCGCCATGATGGCCCTCTTCCGCTTCCTCTCAGCCTCACGTCGCCTGGCATGCTCGCACTTTTGCTCCTCGCTGAAGTCGCATAGGCGCGGCGGAGACTGCGGTGGGAAGAGAGACGTGGTTACGGCATAACGGGAAACAAAACAGTGGTGTGCACTGAAATACGATTTCATTACTGGGCGTAACAGGAAGAGTGACATGGTTACGGCATAACAGGAAGCAAAGGGGTGGCACTACCCCCGTCGGGGGCCCTTTCGAAGGGCGTTCGTCGGGCATAGGAGGGGACGCAACTCAACCCGGAAGGTGGTTGGTACGTGTAAGGCTGCTAACTATACGCCGTGTGGCGAGCGGCGGTCTCATCGGGACCAACCCAGTCCCTCAAGAGCTCGCGGATGCAGTTCCATTCCTTCTCCTTGTCCATGTTATCTAGGTAGTATTGTTGGTGTGGAGTTCTTGGTCGAGTCGCGCTGTATTTATGGCGGGAGCGGACACAGCTATAGCGGCTTCATTGCGATGAGGCACAGATGTGTTTCACGTCCGTGCAACGCGCCCTTTGAAGCAGACTCGTTGGGTTACATCGCTACGTAAAGCTGCCTTGTCAGATCACGTCGTTAGACAAAGCTGCCTTGTTGTGTCACGTCACTGCGCAAATCTGCCTCATCGGGTCACGTCGCTGCGCAAAGCTGCCTCGTTAGGTCACGTCGCTGGACAAAGCCTCGTTGTGCCACGTCACTGTGCAAAGTTGCCTCAGAGCGAGGTCACGTCCTAATTAGGGATTCATGAATTAGGATTTGCAATGTATGTTTTCATACAGATAATTGTCGACATTTCAAATGTTACAAGCATTACATGAAACTGATAAATTAACAAAGTGCGTCCTATAGCATAAAAAATTACCTGATGCGGTCCGAGTACTATGACATGCATCACCTTTTTGGTACATGGAGTGCAGAGTTTCACTCGTACGGCTTGGAAATGAACTACAAGGATCTTTGGCCGGATAAGGTGTAATGGGCCCCAAACAAGGCCTTGAAGACAATAAGGAAGGGACGACGGCAGACGCAGAGCTTCCAGAACGATATGGATGCCAGGCAACGTACCAGTATTAGCCGTACAATTAAGTGCAGGATATGCAAGACCCCTAGGCACTCAATGAAGGATCGTCCGAACAGACCGAGCTCGTCTGGTTGTTATTCGGTGTTGTAATTTAATGTATCAACAACATGAGTTATGTAGAATTTACATCCTTGTTTCGTTATGAAATTCATATGCTGCGCCATATTGTATATCGACATCTATAATGAAGTTTTAATGCAGCTCTTTTTCCATACATTCCAAGTCACATGAAATCATAGAACCCTAATTTTTGAAACCTAAAATCCAAATTTCTGCGACCTAAATCATGTCTCCAGAACACATGTAAAATTGTCAAAATATTACACAATCAAGTCCACTGCGTGAGGAGTCTTCAAAACAAAAGTTATAATTTTTGGAGCTTATTTTCTACATTTACAAACTTGTACAAATAGTACACTGATATGAAATTATGAGAAACATTCTAGATGAATAAAATTATGGCAAATTTACACAAGCAAGTACACTGTGTCGGAAGGCTCCACATAACATTTCGTAATTTTTTGAACTCATTTGCTATATTTTAAAATTTCTACGAACAACATCGAAGTTTAAACCCTAATTTTAGACAAACCCTAATTGCGCGGACATGTGGCGGGCTGGGGGCATCACTGCACGGTGGCCATGCAGTAATGCCACCGCACAACGGCCATGAGAAGAGGGCGACGTGGCAACTGGTCAGCGGCTGCCGCACGGCGGTCGTGTGACATGTGTCTATTTTTGCAAATAAATTCATAGAGCTGTCTTTACTGTAAATACATGTCCAAAACTTGCCAATACTGCCAAAAAGTCGACCCAACAAAGGCATGGGTATTTAGCTCAACAACTATTTTCTTGTGTGCAATATATCATATATTTAGTAGATATATTATGTGTATACGTTGATAATTAGACCAAATAGTTCACATTTATACCCCAATAAATTTCAGCTCACTCTCACACTTCTCTCCAATTCGTCTAAGTAGTGTGTCTCCGCCCACCAACCCAATAGTTTTCAGCCCATTCGGAGATCTCCCCCTCAAACCAAGTCCTAACCTCTCTCTTGCAACATGACGTTGGGCAATATGATTTGGTGGCAAGCGAGAAGGCATGGGCGGCTCCGAGCACTAGCTTGACCTCGACGGCAATGCGTTGGATAGAAGGTAGGAGTAAGGTAGCAAGCACCAAGAAAACAGGCATTGAGTGGGACCTGCTGGGCCGCTGGGGCCGGCGAGTTAGGCCACACACGTTGATAGTAGCATATGTGCATCCCCATTCTTCAATTCCTTCGTCCCAAATCCCAAATTCCCAATTCAACATTTTTTCTTGATTATTTTGTAATTTGTCTAAATTCTTTGTTGTGTTATCAATAGTATGTAAATTTTGTACTTTGTTTATTTTTTTGCTATTATGGACCTTTAATTTTTCCATTGAACAATATTTTATTAACTCCAAACTACCATCCGATAAATCCTAGATCCGCCACTACTCTTGTGCAATCCAAAATCATACATGTATAGAAGAGAAGCGAAGCCAAAAAAAATACAGTGAATATACCCTCCTTGATCTCTAATTCAATTGGCATGTGATGCGCCGGATCAACAACAATTTCATTAAGAATAAAGATCAGTCAAAGCCTTTTTGGTTGAGTTGTGCTCTCGTTCGGTGGGTGGGGGGGGTTTCTACTTGAATTGCTTGTAAAATAGTTACACAAAGTTTGCTTCTCCATTATTGCAAATCTATGAACAAATTATAAAATTCAACGCTACACAAAACACAACTAGCCAACTAGATAGTCCAGATTACTATCTAATTGTTTATGCAATGCAACATCAACAAGAATCAAGAGTAAATAGTAAAGAATCAAGGCAATTAGAAAAACATTAAATACCAAAATTTTGACTTCAAATCTTCAAGTCGGCAGACCCCTTCGCCTCTTCAGCCTCCTAGCAGCAGCGGCGCAGCCCTTAGTTATGCACCGACACTCGACAGATTACCTCCCCTCCTGGCCTCCTCCCATCCTCCGTCCTTCCCCTCCCCGGCTTCGGCTCGTCGCGCTACCGCCTTGAGCTTCCCCTCGCAGCATCCTCCCGTCCGCGGGGCTGCGCCTCAAGTTCGCACTCCCAAGTCCCATCCGATCCTCCTCTCTATTCGATTGCATCTGGTGATTGGTGGGGTGGGATGTAGGTGAGGATTAGTTGCTAGTTAAGCCTTGTGGATTGGTGGTCATGGGCTGACTGCTAAGAAAAGGCACATCTTCTAAGTTCTAGTCTCTTCCTCCCTCGAACCCTCACGGCTTCAGGCGTAGCTCACAGCTCTTGCATCCATGGCCATGGCGTGGCGGCATGGACGATTGGCCAACGGGAGGGGGTTGCGGCATCGACGGAGGGTAGGCTCGAGCCTAACAAAGCCCCCAGTGGATTCGCCCCTGGCTGTGGTGTAATCAGGTGGCAGTCCTTAGTGAACCTAGTAGTTGAAGAATCTAGGCCCTATTTCAGTGTTTTGGTCATTAAAGACAACCATGTGTCGTGATCTAACTTGTTTTGTCAAGTGATTGAAAAAGTTAGTCTCGGACAAAGATGAAAGAGCACTAAAGGATATCATCTAGTGTCAGACCCCGGGCGTGGAATACCCAAAGATCTTATGTGTATACCATGCTAGTCTTAGGATTAAAGGCTAGCACACACATTCACATTGTTTGGCGTCATATCCATACAATCACATACTAAAGTAAAGCAAAATGGTGTAATCTACTTAAGCTATTACAACAGTTATTACAACAACGGTCGACCGGCCAAATAAAAGCAATAATCAGAGAAAAGTAAATGGCAGTGAAAGATATAGTAATAGTAGCAAAAGTCCAGCGGTATGCCCATCCGATCCCGCAGGCAATCGACAAGGAAGCAAGGCCTAAGTAGACCCGTCATTGAACCCCTCGGTGCATGGTGCAAGGAACTCGTCGTCTAGTGACGGCTCATCTGCAAACTCTAAACCAACAATAATAGCAAGATCGAGTACTTGTGTGCTCAGCAAGACTTGTAGTGTATCACAAAAATCATATTAGATGCAAAGCTGTCAAATGTATGGCTCTACTCTATAAGTTCTTTTGCTCAAAGCCAGGTTTATTTGCAATATTCATAAGTGTTAATTTGTAACAGAATTTGAAAGAGCAGTTTAAGAAAAAGTAAGTACATGACAGTAAGTAAAGTAACTGAACAAGTAACAACAACGACCACATCCCTAATCGGTTGTAAGCAAAAATATAATCAGGTTCTGCCATAGAAATGGCATTGACAAATTCATGTTCAACCATAGAAATGGTAGTCCTGCTATAGACATAGCAATCCCAGTCATAGAAATGATAGTTCTGCTATAGACATAGCAACATAGCCATAGAAATGGCAGTTAACTCAACAAATGAAAAACCCCATGTCATTACCCCGATCATTTGTGATAAAACAGTTTTGAAAGACAAAGCTACCGCCATACCAGCCACACTAAGCATGCTCGTGACCGCGAGCACGGCTATTCGAATAGTTTATCACTCTGCAGAGGTGTACAACTTTACCCATAGTACGCGGTATTCCAGTTGCATGAAATATCTCTATATCACTGCTCACTACCGAAGGTAAGCAGCCTAGAGTTCACGACGCAGCCTTTACATTATCTAGTCCTACCCTTGCACTAGCCCTGCGAATCATTATCCTCATCCGTCGGGATAGTAGTAATAATAGTGAAGATAATAATAAAAGTACACATCGAATGAGGAGCCTCACTCACCCAGATGGAAACCCGTTGAGCAAGTTCCTCACTTCACCCGGATGGAAACTCGTCGAAGTGAGGCATCCGCAGTTGTGTCGGCATGCCGGCCCTTCGGCAATGCGCGCACTACTACTGCCTACTGTCGTGCAAAGCTAAGATTTCGATAACTTAGTTAGCTACGACTATCCCATTCTAGCACATATGGTTGTACGATTAGGTCTTAGTCCCAGATTTGCTGGCTTCAGTCCTTAATCAACTACGGGCGAGAACTCCACCCTATCTACTAGTGAGTCACAATCCTCACTCTTTTTAGAATACAATATAACTCGCCCGCGTCTAAAGACTAAAGTTTTCATGTCATTTTCATATAAAATAACAGAGGTAACTCCTCTGGATATTTTTCAAAATAATCCCAAACTCACAAATTAATATATTGTCCTTTAATCAAATTTTAGAAATTCTATTGCTCTAGTTGCATTTGTACGACAATCGTACTAAAAAAAATTCCCATTTGACATTATCTATTGTCTAACCCATATTCTAAAGGTTACAACAGTAAGGGATCAATATTTCAAGGAGACATATGCAACAAGTAGGATTTGCAACTACCAATTTCCCGATAATAGCATTTTCATACAAGAAATACACGCATCCATAAAAGGATTTGCAAAACAAAGTATAATAATTAAAATACTAGGATCAACATGATCAAAGGAGGTGCTTGCCTTGCTCTTGGTGTTCTGGAGATATGGTAGATCGATCGTCGCAAAAATAACCTGAATAATCGATATCTAAAAAGAGCCGAAAACGAATTAAATAATCCTCAACAAATTAAACAGTAACCAAAAATAAATATTTTTACATATTCAGGTAGATTATGATTTTAGACGAATTTAGAGACAAATTTCATTCAATTTAGAGTTTTGTAGGAAAAGTTATTAAGGTTTCAATTTCAATCAGTTTGATAAATCCAGTTTAAAAGAAAAACACGTTTTCTAACAGAGAAAACGTATTCCCGCGTCTGTTCTAACGGGGTTTACGCCTTCCTGAAAGGAAAATGTATTCTTGTTACAACTGAAAGCATATTTTTCCATTTTTCATTTGATTTCTGGTTAGATTGACACATGGGGCCCACTTGTCAGTGAAAGGGTCCACGAGCACAGTATATAGACCAACGGTCTATACACACGGCGCACGAGTCTATGAGTGGTTTCACTGTGCACTTAAGCTGTGGGGCCCGCATATCATAGACTCATTAGGAAATAACGTTTTGATTTAAATTAATGACTTGGTCCCATATGTCAGTGAAACATTAGGACTAACTAAATAGTTAAAGGTTTAATTAACCATAATTGTCGTGGGTAGGCACGTTGATGATGAGCTACAGTGCTCATCATCGTTGTCTTAAATCTTGATGTATGGCCTTCGCGTGACTTCGCTGCGATCGCGATGCTTCGCTCGCTTGCGCCGATGAGTGCCAAAAATGGATTCTACGCACTAATGCGCACCCGCCGGCCCCAATGACATGGCCTAAGATGGCCTAACGTGGTAGAGCATCGGCGGCGAGCGAAGGAGCAAGTACAGCAATGGGCGACAACGCGATTGAGCAACGCCCTCGACTAACAAGTGCGAGCATGAGCATCTACGTGCTACCAGGAGCATACCGGAAGGACACAGAGGGGCTAAGGCGGTCAGAGACGGGCTGCCAACAGTGAGCTGCGGTTTCGGCTGGAGATGAGGAAGACGACTTGATTCGGGAGATCCTGTGATTCAAAGATCGAATTGAGTGAGGGGAAAGAATACTAGTGCACTGGAACACAAAGTGACACGATAGAAATGACTAGGAACCCTTCAGTTCGCCGGCAATGGAGGTGGTGGCGCACGACCTTTTTAGGGTTTTCGCTCTCCGAGCTCTAGAGCTCGATTGAGTGGATGAGAGGAGGAGTGAGTGGGCGCATAAGCTTGGAAAAGATGAGATGCAGCTCGGGGATGCCCTTTTATAGACAATGCGGCGGAGATGAACGAGGTGGAGCTCGGGCAGCCATGGGCAACTCGGCGGAGCTTCACAACATTGTACGGGTAGGGATGGGCTCGCACGGGTAGGAATGGGTGCGGTGTGACCAGGCGATGCGACCGGAGTAGTTGGCCATGGAAAACTATTGGACCGAAAAGGTGACTAGAGGGGGGGTGAATAGGAGCACGCTCACTTTTTCTCCTTGATTAAATTCAACACCAATTTCACTTTAGTAGCTATGGAAGCTATGAAGATCAATCTACAAGTACAGCGGAAGACTTGTATTGAATCCAAACCAAAAACCCCAAAGCAAGAGACCAAACAGGAGTTCAAACCCTAGGGCGCGGTCTGACTGTCGTGTATAGCACGGTAGGACTGGTGGACGGTCTGACCGACGAAAAATGCGTGGTCTGACTGGCGTTGTAAGGGCGATCTAACCGGCTGATTCCAGAACAGTAAAAATAGCCCGCGTTTCAAGACATGAATTGATCTAACTTTTGATCTACAAGATCAAACTCCACGAAACTTGACACACAGCTTCTTAAAGATATTAGGAACCTATTCCAATCAAAGATCGCAGAGATCCATGCCAAAATTCCTATCTTTTTCAGTTTGAACGAATGGTGCTCCAAAACCGAGTCAAAAACGAAATATGATCTAGAGACTTGCTCGTGGGTGAATGATGATCAAGATGATACTAGATGAGTTCCCACATATCACAGCAAGTTAGATCAAGGCAAGAAACCAAGCAAAAACTCGTGGATCAAAGAAGGACTCAAAATCATCAAATAGAGAGAAGGAAAGCAAATAGACTCATCTTGAGGAATCTTTCCTTGGATTGATTTTGATATGGTATTGGTTTACAGCCACTCCATCAAGGAGGACAAAAACTCAATACATGAGCACGAAATCAAATCCAACTCTCTAGAATCCTAACCTCCAACTATCATCTTCCTAAGCAAACTAGGGTTTCAAAACAAATGAAAGGGTTGAAGAGTGGTGCAGCCACCTCCCTCTTCTATTTATAGTGGAGGCCTAGACCTTCTAGAAGATTGAACCCTAACGGGCCCCCGTTAAGCCCACACACAAACGGGTCACACATGCACGTATTTTAAAGCGCCGTCTTCATCTCCTCTTGACCTAATCTGCTTCACCTTGCGCCATCTTGCGCCGCGGGTTGGCAAAAGGTCACCATGGCAGTATTTAGGTAAAATTACCAAAATACCCCTTCTCGATCTTTTTCCAAAGACCGAGTCCAAACTGCGTGAAGCACTTCCATGCTTCTGCACGTGTAGGTTGATCCAACGACTCTCATCATGTCGGCAAGTCTCTCCCATCCGGCTCCCACCGAAACCACCATGGCACTTGCACCGACCCCCGCGCCGCTTGATCCAACCCGTCGCACCGAACTGCCTGTTCGATCACCTTTGTCCCTTTTGCGCCGTGCTTGACTGCATTGACCTTACTGGGCATCCCCGATCGTTCTGGACCTCAGCTCTCTAAGCTTAGTCCCGATCATCCTCGCCGTTGATCGTCATTGACCTCCAAGCAACCTGCACAACAATAGACAAAGAAATCGATTTCGGGAACAGGTTCTTCACAACTTGACCCACGTTAGTCAAAACATGCATCATGCAACACATATGCACTGAAACCCATGAACTTGACCTAACCCAACACTCATTACCACCGATTGACCAATGAACAGAACAAAATCGGTCAGACCACCATTCAATGGCCGGTCTGACCGCTGGCCAGTCTGACCGCACTTGCCTAACAACATTTTAACCTTTAACGACATTGCCAATTGTGACATCATCCTAAGATCGTGCACATATCCCCATGATATCCACAATCTCCCCCTTGATGAACACATTGACAATTTCCCACAAAAGCAAAATTTTGAGGTTTGAAAAGTAAAAACTCGACGTTTTCGCACAAAGGCACAACTTGGTCCAAATGCAAGAGAAAGCAATGGAAATGACCAAGTTGGCTTCAGAATAGCATAGCCAAGTGAGATAAGGCAAAAGAAAGCGAGAAAGCTTCATTTTCGAGAAAAGAGTCAAAATCTCACTTAAGGTCCATATGAAAGAACAATTGTTCAAATTGACCTTTGATCATTGTGAGGTTGCAAGAATTGCAATTTAAGTTCAGAAATAGCAATACGATCATAAGAATGCAAATAAGATACTCCCTCTCACTATGATCCTCAGAATTCAAAAAATTTCAAATTCTCCAATTTTCTCCAAATAGCTCCCTCTCTTTAACACTTTTGTTACATCTTCTCCGCCTTTGACATTGGAGTCATCAAGGAATCACGTCTTCCTCTCGTCCAGAGATAACAAATACAGAATTGAGGAAAAAGCATAAGAAGGAGCATGTATGAAATGTAATGGAGTGGCTTTATTTTATTTTTTTTGTATTTTTCAATTTTTGAGTACAAGAAGCTTTGGAGATTACCCAAAAGAACAAGCTAGCATTTCTAATATTGCACAAGACATATCAAGCCTGAGAGCGCTAGCAAGATCATGTTAAGACATATATATCAAAGCTAAGCTCAAAGGCTCAATGTAAAGCAATGAATTTTACCAATTAAGCAAAGCTTCAAATTTAGCAAGTTCATCAACAGGGATCATAAAATGATAATGGCCATGTCAAAATATCAATGTGAGATCAAAAAGCTAACAATGACCATATTAAGAGACAAACATGTCCTGAATTGAATAATTTTGCTCAATTTTCTCAAACGCCCATTTTCAACAGTTTTTCATTTGCAATGAATATTGAAGTTGATTAATGGTCTAACTTAATGAAGAAGATCCTGGATTAGGAGCCATCCACAAACTCTTCCTAAGCTTCGACCAGAAGTTGATTAAAGGTATATCTTAGTGAAGAAGATCCTGGACCAGGAGCCATCCACAAACTCTTCCTAAGCTTCTACCAGGACGACAAATCTTGAGGTTCATGTCAGTTTTGACAAGCAGTCCTCATGAGATTGTCTGGATCATCAAACTATCTCCAAGTTCATATCTTTGACATGCAGTCTCGTGAGAGTAGTTTGGCACATTTTAATCAGAAGACAATCTTGAAATTTGATTTTTCATTTTGCACAAGAGCAGTTTTAGATTCTCAGAAGAACAAGAAGCTCAAGTAATGATCAATTCTTGATTCAAGAGCTAACAAAGCAATTTTGACATGGCCAATGTCACAAAAGGAGCACTAATTGCGCAACTGGCTAAACAATCCACAAATTGCAGTTTTTAGTTCAAGTTGTCTTAAAGTTCTAGCTCGTTTAGCAAAGACTTAGCTACATATGTGAAAGCATAATAATTCTAGCAAGTCAAAGAACTAGACATGACATTGAGCAAGAACTGAAATACTAAAGCTCAAGATGGTAATAAGCAAAGCTTCATCAATTAAAAGACAAGCAGTAAAGCTTATATTACAATGCATCTTTTTGGATTTTCATATGAATGCAATATGATACAATGAGATGCAAGAGACTTAAAAGCCTAAAAAAAGATCAAAAAGATCAGAAAGTTCAAAACAGATCAAGGAAAGATCAGATGAACAAGGAAGATCAGAAAAGATCCAACTCCCCCTCAAACCAACCCATAGGGATAAATTACTCCTAACTCACTCCTCAAGGTGGCAAACCTTGTTGGGTCTAAAGGCTTGGTGAGGATATCAGCTAATTGAGCCTCGGACTCTACAAAATGCAGCACAATATCACCCTTCTCAACATATTCTCTAAGGAAGTGATAGCGAATATCTATGTGCTTGGTCCTAGAGTGTTGCACTGGGTTCTTAGCAATGTTAATAGCAGAAGTATTATCACAGAAAAGAGGAACACTAGCAAAAGCTAACCCAAAGTCCTTAAGGGTGGACACCATCCATAAAATCTGACTACAACAACTAGCAGCAGCTACATATTCAGCTTCAGCAGTAGATTGTGCAACAGAGGACTGCTTCCTCGAAGACCAAGAGACAAGAGAAGTGCCTAAGAAATGACAAGTGCCTGAGGTACTCTTTCTATCTAGCCGACAGCCCGTAAAATCAGAATAAGAAAACCCCCGAATGGACAAGGAAGAAGAGCAGGAATACCAAATGCCATACTAGAGGGTAGAGTGAAGGTACCTGAAAATACACTTAACGGCTTAGCGATGTGAAGTCCTCGGAGACGTGTCAGACCCGGGAGTAACACCCCCAAATTCTCTGTGCATTTCTGAACTAGTCCCATGATCAGTAGCTAGTTCACACAGTAAACAGATATGGTAATATCCATAAATCGCAATGCTTTATTAATAATCAACAGAGTTTATTACAAAAGAGGCTTACAAGCCAACAATAAAGAACACAGCGGAAGACGAAGAAGTAGTGGAGTCGGTGATCGATTCGCCACAGTAATCGACCGGGAGTAGCGGCCTAGTTGTCAAGATCCACACCGGTAGCGAAGTCCTTCTCCTCTGAAATTTGTTTGCATAAAGCAAATATGAGCACAACTACCGTTCTCGCAAGTTACACCCGTCAAATAATAGGATGACATGCATACATGGATATCTCAAAGGAAGGCTTAATATGGTTGATTTGCACAAAAGCAATACTTGGCAATTTAAATCCAATACTAGGTTCAAAGGCTCAATTTTTATAATAATTAAAATTGAGTTTTAAATGAATTGATAAAGCTAGTGTAGGTACCAACCTAACACTAACATAAACACGGGCACCAACCTGGGGTTTCAACCCATAACTTTTCTCATGGACACCCATCCATGTCAAAACTGTTTTACAAAAACATTTTGAAATCAAAACCAAAGTCTAACTTTGAGTGGCTTTGCTAGCATGTCCATGACCGTGGACACGGCTATTTGAATAGATTGACACTTTGCAGAGGTCGTACAGCTTTACCCACATGACATGAATTCTCTAGTTTGTCCGGCATCCGTCGATACCACCGCTCACTACCTTAGGTAAGCAGTTTAGAGCGCGTGTCAAGGCCTTTACAAAGCGCTATCCCACTGCAGTCTCCCCTCGCTAAGGTTTCGCTCCCTTTGGGCTACAACCAGCAGGATCTGAGCCCCCTCTTACGCCAGGTGGGACTAACGTAGGTCATAACATGACTACCCACCGTATCTGAAGGAAGCGACCACAGTGGAACATTGCAAATTAATCAGCCAGGTCCCCTCCCCATTCTCAGGACATGTGGTTGCACGATAAGGCATAGCCCATTATAGCCATAGCAAAGAAACGCTCAGAAGCCGATCCTTAACTCACTTGGGCGACTATCCACAAAACCCCTGGGCCTCAACCCTACCCGGATTGAGCCCGTGCATAAACCTGCACCCACCAACCATCCATTTCGCCCAAGTACAAACCAACTTTTCTTTTCTTTTTTTTGCTTTTCAAAAAAATTTACAAAATCTTCCATGACAAACCAATGCCATAGACTTTTAAACATCATTTGATTTTTGGCTGAAATTCCCAAAATCAAATATTTTTGGTCTAAGCATGGCTAAGCATAATTTTTCTCAAAAGTTCTAGTTCATACTATCGCATAAACTAGATTTTTATCTAAGGTGTCAAGGTAGGTTTATTTCAATGTCAAGATTGGCAGTACAAAGGAATTAGGAATAACTATAATTTTAAAACAAGAATTTAAATTAACTTGAATAAATAAGCATGCAATAATTTAAAACAGAAATTAAATAATTTTAAATAATAGGATCAAATATAATCAAAGGTATAACTTTCCTTGCTTGATTAAACGATGCTCTCACACGGTGTTGAAATCTGACTCTCCGAAGTCATCGAAATCTATATGCGAAATTAAGCCAAATTCAAACAAAATTCAAATGAAGATTCAAATAAACTCCAAATTAAATATTTTTGGTTTAGTTAGCTAGATCTTGAATTTATATGAATTTAAAATTTTGAATCGACGAAATTGGAGTTCGTATGAAGGAGAACGAACCCCGGGAAGTTTCAAAATTGCATGAAATGAAGGAATTAGGAATTTCTAGAATTGTTGATTTATTTTTCTAAAGAAAATCCGAATTACTGTGCACTGATGACGTCAGCGATGGAATTTCCGGAATAAGAAAAATAAAAAGAAATTACTGACGTGTGGGGCCCACACGTTAGTGACCTGGTTCACGGTGAACTCGATTCACCGAACCGAGTGGATTGGGATTTGGTGAGATGGCACGCACACGCTGCGGTGGCGCCACGCAAGCTGCCACATTTGCTGCCACATAGGCTTTGGCGCTGAGGTGGCGCCGCGGTGGCGCCTTACGTGGCGATGTCACGTGAACGTGGCCGTGGCGCCCAAGACGCGGCTCACGGGCGAAGAAATTTGACGACGGCGGCCGATGAGCACACCAACAGGTTGGGTAGATTGCGGGGAGTCTAGGGCTCACCTCGGTGGGGAACTAGAGCACGAAGATTAGCCATGGCGAGGCGGCGCGGATTCGGTCGATGGCGCAGGTAGGGCCGTGGGATCCTCGGCGATGTGGGTGCGCGCACGAGGTTCGCCGTGAAGCGGTGATGCCGAAGAGGTAGACAACAGGGCCGGGGAGGGCTTGATGGTGGCGAATTGGGCGGCGGAAGCTTCCTCGGTCGCCGGCGAAGAAACTCGAAAATAGGGCGCTAGAGGAGGGGAGGATAGCGATGGGTGGTGGCGCTGGATTGAGTGAGGATATGCGGAGCTGGGGCGCTCCTTTATAGGGCGAGGGCGGCGTGGATTCGCCGTGGTGCACAAGAAGACCGAGCGGGATTGCCGGCGGCGATTGGGAGATTGAGGGAAGGAAAAGGAAAGAGGAAGCCCGAAATGGATGCGGTGATGGATGGGCGTAATAATGCGCGCGATTCGGGGGAGAATGGTAGAGGGAATCGCGGGATCGAGGAGCTCTGCGTGGGCGCTAATGGTGGCCGGTGCTGGCGCTGCGCGTGAAGAAGAAAAACGGGGACAGGGAGGAAGAAAGGTCGGTGGCGGTCGGATTTCGATCCGACGGCGCGGATGGGAGAGAGAGGCGGGGAGCGGGCTAGCGCGTTGGATTCGCATCCAACGGCCGAGATGGCGCGAGTTGGGCCATTTGGGCTGTGCGCGCGCGAGAGGAAACGAGCCAAGCTAGGATTTCAGCCCAAAGCTGTTGTTAGGATTTTAATTGATTTGGCCTTTTAATTAAATCTGTTAAATCAAAATAGCTTTAGAAAATAGCAAAATAAATCCAAAAATTCTGGAAAAATTAACAGAAATTCCTAGAGTTATTTTGGACTGAAATAAAATATTTCCAACTTATAATTGGTAATAGTTTTTGCACATAATTTATTTTAGCTTTAAAATAATTAGGGAAAAGCTTTTAAAATTCCAGAAAATCCCAGAAATTAATTAAAGTTTTATTTTTCAACTTTAACTCAAATAAAACTTGAAAAACTTAAATAAATTTTATTTTTGACTTTTAAAACTTCAGAAATTCAAATAAAGTAACAAAACTCTTTCAAATTTCAGAAAATCTAACAAAGTAATATCTTTATTTATTTTTATTGTGGTAACAACACTTGGGATGTTACAAGATGCCTGAAACCTCGCACGGAGGCAGACCGCGAAGTGGATGTCCGGTCTTGAGGCCGTCAGGTATAGAAGGGAGCCGATCATGCTGCGGTACTCGCGTTGATCTACGGCTTCTCCTTCCTCATCTGGATCCAAAGCAGTCGAAGTCGCCATGGGAGTGGCAATCGGCTTGTAGTCACCCATCTCGAAGCGCTTGAGCAGATCCTTGGTGTACTTCGTCTGATGGATGAAAATCCCTTCCTTGCATTGCTTGATTTGAAGCCCTAGAAAATAATTGAGCTCTCTCATCATACTCATCTCAAATTCCTTGGACATGGTCTTAGAAAAACTAGAAACAGGAGCATGAGAAGAACCACCAAAGATAATATCATCCACGTAAATCTGAACAAGTAGGAAGTCATTGCCATGCTTAAGAATGAAAAGAGTCTTGTCTACCTTTTCCATCTCAAAATCATTCTTAAGCAAAAAGGTTTTAAGTCTATCATACCAGGCTCTAGGGGCTTGCTTAAAACCATACAAGGCTTTGGATAGCTTAAAAATACGATCTGAGTGCTTGGCATTCTCAAAGCTAGGGGGTTGCCTAACATACACTTCCTCCTCTATAAAACTATTCAGAAAGGCACTCTTAACATCCATTTGATGCAATCTAAATCCCTTAGATGCAGCAAATGCAAGAAGAATGTGAATGGCTTTTAATCTAGCAACAGGAGCAAAGGTTTCATGAAAGTCTAACCCCTCAACTTGGCTAAAGCCCTGAGCTATCAACCTAGCCTTGTTTCTAACCACAAAACCATCCTCATTTTGCTTATTCTTGAATACTCAACGGGTTCCTATCACATTATGACCACTAGGAGGTTCTACTAGGTTCCAAACCTTGTTCCTCTCAAAATTCTCTTACTCCTCATGCATGGCATTGACCCAGCTAGAATTAGATAAAGCATGTGATATATCGCGGGGTTCAAAAGAAGCTACAAAAGCAGAATGAGAGAAAAGACTCGGATCATGATACCTGGAGCGAGTGACTCGCTCATGAAGATTATCAATCATCGATCCGGAGGTGTTGCTTCGAATGTGCGATTGAGCGCTGGGAGATAGCATCTCCTCAACCTCATGAGTCTTGCTAATGAAGAAGATGCAAGCAGAGCCTCAATTGGAGGTAAAGCGGTTATAGCGAGTTACGAGCTTGGGCGAAGCATCAGCAATAGGTGGAAGAACAATATCAACTTCATCATCATCTTTTTCTACAAAAATGCTCTCTGTCTCTTGTGAATCACCTGAAATGTCGTATCTAGCTCCAGGGCTAGTCTCATCAAAAGTGACATTGCATGTCTCCTGGACAATGTTAGTTTCAACATTAAAAACCCGAAAACCCCTCGAATGAGCAGGATAACCCAGAAATAAACCATCATAAGTCCTTGATTCAAATTTATTTAGGTTTTCTGTCTTGAGAATAAAACACTTGGATCCAAAGACTCGAAAGTGAGAGATAGTGGGTTTTCTACCAAATCGAAGCTCATAAGAAGTCTTGCCCAAGGACGGTCTCAAGAAGACACGGTTTGAAATATGGCAAGCTGTAGCAATAGTTTCTGCCCAAAACCTCCTTGGTGTGCTATACTCATCTAGCATCGTCCTAGCCATCTCGACTAAGGTTCTGTTCTTCCTTTCCACAACACCATTTTGTTGATGGACGTGTGGAGAAGAGAACTGATGCTCAATACTGCGCTCAGCACAAAAAGAGGCAAAAGAAGCATTCTTGAATTCTGTGCCATTGTCACTGCGGATCGCTGTCAAGGCACCAGGAAGTTCAGAAGCCAAACAAAGAACAAGATCATGATAGTGATCAAAAGCCTCATCCTTCGAAGCAAGACAGAACACCCAAGAGTATCTCGAAAAATCATTGACTATGACAAGAATAAACCATTTGCCACCGACTGACCGAACCCTAGCAGAACCAATAGTATCCATGTGAAGCAACTGTCCTGGTCCGTCAATCATGACCACAGTCAATGAAGGGTGTGAGGCGGCAACTTGATTGCCATGCCTACAAGGCGCACATACAGCATCCTTGACGGCTTTGAGTTTAGGCAAACCTCTTATGAGATCAAGGCCGCTAACTCGCGTCAGATGATCAAAATCAATGTGCCCCAAACGTCGGTGCCAATGCCAGACATCAAAAAAAGATGCAATTAAACATTTGAGAGATCCAGCAAGAGATTCAGAAAAATTAGCTCCAAAAATTCTACCAACTCTAGAAATCCCAAAAACAAGCTCACCAGCAGAATCAAGCACACGACAAGCATTTTTCTTAAAATGAGTTTTGTAGCCATCATCAAGAAGCTACGAAACAGAAAGCAAGTTGTACCTTATCTTGTCCACAAGAGCGACATCCTTCAGGATGAATCTGTCATTCACCCTGATCGATCCCGTTCCTTCAATTCGCCCTTGTGTATCATCTCCAAAGGTGATGAAGTCATCACCCATCAATCGCGTGAAGGAAGTGAACCATTTTGAGTCTCCGGTCATGTGGCGTGAATAGCCAGAGTCGACGAGCCACGTATTCTTCCTCCTTCTGCGACGGTCCTCATCATTGTCATCGGCGTCGATGGAGTCGACCATGAGGCACATGCCGATGAAGTCCTTGGCCTTCCCTTTCTTGTCTTGAGGAAGCTCCTCCTTCTTGGCCTCCTCGCTCCTGGAGTCCACATCGCTCATGGATTGCTCTCCAAAAGCGGCAAGGACCCAGTGAGCAGCCTTCATGAGCTTGGTAGCATCATACTTGGGCTTGCTCCCCTGCGGCTCCTTCCAGGCAGGCTTCTCATCATTGCGGTTGCCCTTACTTTTCAGTTTGGTGCAGTTTGCCCGAATATGATATAGCTCTCCACACTCATAACACGTCACAGGGCCACCTCTCTTCTTGTTTCTAACATTGTTATAGGCCCGTGTGACTTTCTTGGCTAAAAGAGCTAAATCAGCCTTAGGAAGACTCTCAAACTCTTCTTCTTGAATTGCAGGTAAATACGCAAAAGAAAATCCAGAAGAACCATTAGAAGTTCTGATCAGCTACCAAAGCCATGTTATCCTTCTTAGGAAGACTGCCTCTCTTGATCTCATGAGTCTTGAGCTTGCTATAAAGCAGCTCCAAAGTGAGACTAGAGAGATCGACGTTCTCCTCAATGGCAGTAGCCTTCATCTCCCACTCATTGGTGTTTATTGCAGCCAAGAGGTGGGTGGCATTCTCAGATTGAGAGTACTCAATGTCAACAGCTCTCATCTGATTGATCACCTTGTTAAAGCGAGTAAAAATGTCATCGATGCTCTCGCTAGGACGCATCTTGAATTTGTTATACTCTCGCTTGTAGATCGTCTGGCGCACTTGCTTGATCTGGGATGATCCCTCATGGTAAGTTTCGAGGGTGTGCCAAATCTCATGTGTGGTCTCAAGGTTGCAAATCCTATCGTACTCCTGTCTATCAAGCCCAGCATATAGAAGATTCTTAGCCCTATGGTTGTTTGCCAAGAGGGCCGCTGAAGCCAGCGAAGCAACCTCGGGCAAAACGAGCTGAGCTCGAACAACCTCCCATATAGCTTGTCCTTCACTCTGAAGGAAGACTCACATGCGATTCTTCCAATAGGCATAGACGAGCCCATCGAAGATATGCGGCTTGGTCAAATACTTATCCATCGCCAAGTTCAGTGACCGGTTAAGATCAAGATTGAACTAACCGGGCTCTGATACCACTTGTTGGACCGAAAAGGCGACTAGAGGGGGGGTGAATAGGAGCACACTCACTTTTTCTCCTTGATTAAATTCAACACTATCGGTGTTTTAGGACCGAACTTACGTAAAGATTATTTGATTCAGGGGTTCCTCTAGGCTCAAAATCACACAGAGATGGAGACACGAGGATTTTATACGAGTTCTGCCTTCTCCTGGGAGAATAACAACCCTACTCCTGTGTGTATGTATTGAGTATGCTGGATTGCAAAATGGAATCGAAGACTAGAGTATTGTGCTTCTAATTTCCTCCCTCTCTCTCCTCATTGCCCTGATGATCCTTGCCTTTTATACCGTCCTCGAGGTGCACCATTGGATCTTCAGTATAAAGGTTATATTAGCGCACCAGATCGTGGAGCTGTTACCGGAGGTTATTACGGGGGTTGTAACATCCCCACGTCGCCAGGCAATTATCATCATAACAAGGAGTTAAATCGTGCTGTTATTCTAGGGAATAATAGTGTAATTGATTGCTCATATCCTTGGATATGGTACATAAGATTCCCTAATCGACTAGACCCACATGTCTGTGAGTCTTGTTGACTAAGGACTGGTCGTAGAAGGGCTTACGATCAGGTGGTGGTCGTAGGAGAGCCTACGACCACAGATTGATTATAGTAGAGCTTACGATCGCGGGATAGTCGTAGAAGGGCTTACGACTATGGGGTAGTCGTAGGAAGACCCACGACTACAGGGTGGTCGTAGGAGAACTTACGACCTCTAGCTTCTCACTTATGAACATTAAGGGGTATACTCAAGAGTTATATGACGTCATTATTATCCATAATACGAATTATAGATAAATGATTAAATGAGGATTGTTATATCCTCGTCATCTAGCCTCCCAGCTTAAGCGAAAATAACTTAATTGAAGAAGGAGCAGTAGACAGTCTTACGACCAGTAGATGGTCATAGAGAGGTGGTCGAAGAAAAGACTCCTCGACTATTGTTTCATTTGACCATAAATTTACTTGGTCAAGAAAGTTGTGTAATAATCTTGCGACTTACAGGGTGGTTGTAGGAGATCTAATGATCACCGAGTGGTCGTAGTACTGTGGTTGGAAGTAAAATCTTTCCAATCGCTGTTATACTTGACAAGAAAGGACTTGGTCAAGAGGGTAATTTCGCTTGAGGTGTGAAGACTGACCTGATTTCCTCGAGCAGACAAATTTAAGAATCCCAATTGACTCCCTCAAGTCTGTCTGTTGGAGTGGTTCTCGAAGCGCTGGCAACCGTTGGGTAACCATGTCTTTTCGACTTCAGGTGTGCGGTTATAAATTTCCACCATGGGTGAGGATAAGGTCTTTTGTCTTCCCCCAAATCGCTCTTGTTGTTCAAGCTTTTGAGTTCTCCTCCGCAACCAAATCGAGCCTTCTTCCCCAATCTTTCCAAATCCAAACCTTCGGCTTTTGGAAGAAATGGCCGGAACCGCTTCCCCTTGGGCTGAATCGGAGATGGATGCGGCCAAAATTGGAGCTTTGGTCGACTCCGAGAAGATCCCGATGAAGGAATTCGTGAAGTGGATTGAGGTCGTTGGGCAGCATTGGCCGTCGGGGGAGATTGGGCAAATCCCCGTTTTCCAAGCATTCTGTGAGTATGGTCTTCGATTGCCCGCTCATCCTTTCCTCACATTGGTACTCTAATACTTCTAGGTGGAGTTGGTGAATCTTGTTCCCAATTCTATCACAATGTTGGGGGTGTTCGTGTACCTGTGCGAGGCATACTTGGGGATTCTGGCTGATTTGGAGTTGTTTGGTATTACTACTAATGACTCGATTAGTCGGAATTGCTTGTAGTCGTAGATCAAGCTCCACGACGGGAAGTCGAAGGAGTATATTCAGATGTTTACCCGGTTGTCATGGCTGGGGTGGAAGAAGGGGTGGTTCTATTGGGAAATCACCAATGAGGACAGCCTCACCTTCATCGGGAAGACGGCTGAGAAGGTTTCTTCCTGGGATACGACTCCTAAGGATCTTAGCCGGATCACCGCCTCATTCGAGCTATTGCCGACTTGAAGGAAGAGGGGCTCACTAGATGGCACGTGGTGAAGGATTTCATCACGCGCCGCATCAACCCTTTGAAGAAAAGGGTTTATCCAATGTGGAGGTATTTTGGGTTGAAAGACCTGACCAGGGACTATGAGGAGGGTAAGTAAACTTCAAGCTTTAGCTTTCTTTCCGTTATAGTTCTCTTATCCTTGTAGACCTCTCACAAGAGAAGATTGATGCTCGGGTCAAACTCATCTGTGAGAAGCCCCCAGCCCATGTGGTGGTGCCTCCAATCTTGGCTGACTTGTCCCCAGAGGACAAGGTGGAGCGCCTAAAGGTAATCGAGAGTTGATTTCATCTTTAGGACTTTGTAGTCATAGAAGAATTTATAACTGGGTACTGATCGTAGGAAGACTTACGATCAGGTTCTGGTCGTAGAAGAACTTACGACCAGGGGGTTGTCGTAGAAAAAGCTTACGAAATGGTAAATAGTCGTAGAAGAACTTACGACCACTTCATAATGTCTCTCTTCTTGATTTCTGCAGAAAGTAGGCATGGAGAACCGTTAGGACGACGAAGAGGTCAAATTGATGGTCATCGGTGCAGCTGCAGTAGAGCAGCTTGTTTCTCCCCCCACCAAGAGGTGTCGGCTCATTAAAGCCGTCGACAAGGGAGGCTCAAGCTCGAGCTCTGCTGTTTGAGCAAGCAGATGCTCCTCAAACCAGGAGGAGGAAGCTCGTGCAGGCTGTTGATAAGGACGGCGCAAGCTCAAGCTCCGTTATTTCGTCTGCACCTTTGGCTAATCTTGCGGCTGAAATAATTACTGTAGAGAAAATAATTGTGGCAGGAATAGCTGAAGTATTCATGCCCAAAGCCCCCAAGACCAAGGTATCCTTCTATTATGACAATAAAACCTTCGTAGTTTCTGCTTTTCGTAGCTTTATCAGGCAACTTGAAAAGGAGAACTGGAACGGTTTCATGTCTTTTGTGAAGGAAACTGTTGCGCCAGCAGTACCTGTGGTCGAGGGTAACGATGTCCTTGAGGCGGTCGAGACATGTCTCGACCGTCCGGAGAGCCAAGAGTCTCAAGGAGCGATGGCGCTCGATCAAGACCCACGACCAAACGTGGTCATGGTTGTTCTTCAACTTGAGTCTCAACCAGACGTGGTTGAGAAAAAAGTCAAAGAAACCTTCCTTAGCGAGGGTCTTTTCCAAACTCAGGATCCAGTCTGGCACTAGGAGGTATGTAAAAGAGGCAAAAGTGTAAGAACAACAGTTACCTTTTGCTTTTTACTACCTAATTGTGCTTTCCTTTTTACGATCTTAGCTCAGCACCTATCACCCTCGAGGACGTTTCTGTCAAGGAACCCACTGCTATTTCCCCGGCAGGCGAAGGAACAACAGTAGCAGTGGTCGGAGGGTCATCCACCATCAGAATGGTGGAGGGTACCGTTAGTGCTGAAGTGGCTACGACCATCGGGGTGGTCGTGGGGCCGGAAGTGGCTACGACCACTGGAGTGGTCATAGAGACTGAAGCAAAGACAATGCTTGATACCGCAGAGTTATCAGGCTATCACCCTTGGAAGGAAGTTGTTGTAGATTTCCCCCAGGTCCTCAAGGAGGAGTTGGAGTTACCGAATCAAAGGAGGAGGAATATACTAACTTCGCCTCTGAGTTCTTCGGGCCGTCTTCCAATGTGGGATCTTACGTGTCCCTCACCCCAAAAATGTTCCTGATGGATGGGGTGTTTTCGATGACGCGCATCTTGAAGAGGTGTGGTGGGACCGAGTGCGAGAGATTGATGAACTGAGGAATCCTACAAGGGTAGTATCTTCGTTTGCACGAAGGGCCATGAATGTAAGTACCTGTTGTTCGGTATTTGTACTCATATCTTTTCTCGCTTCTAACTATCTTTCTCTATGCAGAGAGCGTTGGAGCAAATTGTTACTGTTATTGAATACAACAAGCAACTTGTCCAATTGCGACAGAAAAAAGCGGAACTCTGTGAGCAGGCAGAGAGGTGGTAAGTAACTGCTTTTCGTAGCCTTTCATGTTTTGACCACTTACACAACACTTGCGGGGTTTGTCGTAGAAGATCTTACGACTAGGTACTGGTCATAGAAGAGCTTATGACCAGGGTTTTGTCGTAGAATGACTTACGACTAGATCTTGGTTGTAGAAGAGCTTACGACCGCTTGTTTGGTGCTAACGTCTACTCTTTCCCTTTGCATGTTTAAGAGTGACGAGAAGACCTTAGCTGATTCTCTTGACTATGAGAAAGCTGATGTAAAGAAGCTAAAGGAGGAGATTGAAGACCTCCAGAAGAAGCTTCAAGAGGCAAACTCTGCAAACCAAAAGTTGCAGGGACGACTAAGCAGTAAGTGCTGAACTTAAGACCGTCTTCGACCTCCTTTTCTTTTTCTGAATATCATTCTCTTTCAAACAAAGACCAAGAGATCCAGACGTGGGAGCAATGTTACCTTAAGGACACTGCCGCCCACGCTGAAGAAGTCAAGAAGTTAGATTCTCAACTCGTTGGTAAGCAAATCTTTACCTGTGACTGATTGTGTTTTCCTCTCGAGGTCATTTTATCCGTCTGGTCTTATTCTTTTCAGAACAAGTAGTACAAGTAAAACGACTTTGCAAGGCTCCGACTCGCAATCAGGAGAAAATAAAGGCTTTGAAGATCAATCTTCAAGACAATATTTTACTCCTGAACAATGTACTCGGTGGGCTTCATACTGAGAGGATTACTCCTCGTGATGACACATTGTCCGCCCAATCGAGTGCCATTGGTGAAGAAGTCGGAACTTTGCAAGAGGAGGGCCAACCAATTTGACTCGATAAAGGATGCGATCGAAGAGGGAATAAGATTTGTCCTGGCAAAACTTAAAGCCCGTGATCCTAACCTTAATCTGCAACCTGTCATAGGCGACTTCGTCTGCCCTGAAGCAGAGGCAGAGCAGTTAATGATAACATTGTAGCCGATCGCTAAGGCAGTCACGGAGGGTATGCAAATAAGATCCCCTTTGCTAGAGTAGTCTGTACCAGAGTCTTGATGTAAAGACAAATTTTTATTGATGCTGATATATATATCCCTTCCTTTTTCCTGAAAATCATCTTGTCGAGTAGTTAGTAACTCATAAGATAATGAATGGAAAAAAGAGCAAGACTAAGAATTGAAGTCAAATTAATAACTTTATCCTAGCCCCCGACTATTTGCTTGGTTTATTTAGATAAACCGAGTAAATAGTGTTAAATGAGTTTTCTGAAAAAGCGAGCAGTTTAGCTAACTTGTAGTTTTTCGATCACGATAATCTTGCACTGGTCGAAAGAGTAGGAACGAGTCGACACTAGGAAGTCCCTTCTAGTGGGCAGGACCACGTGCAGAGAGAAAAGGCTTCAACTAGGTGATGTTACCATCTCCGACCAGATTAATCAAATCAAGAACGGTCAACTTGAGTTAGATAAACGTCTGGAGTTCCTTAAAAAATTTATTCAACTTATTTCAATGGACCCAGTAGGTTTGCTCTGGTAGCAACAGTTATAAACAGAACGACGCTAGGAAGTTCCTTCTAGTGGGCAGGACCACGTGCAGAGAGGAAAGTCTTTGATTAGGTGTTGCAACTTCCTCCGACCAGTTAAAACAAACCGAGTTTATCGAAAGTAGTCGAGTAAATTTGGAAAGTGTACTCAGCTTAATTTATTTTCAAAAAGATGAATGAAGAAATAAATTAAGGTACTAAGAGTTGGCTTGACATTATTTTGACCATGTTTTGAACCCAAGCTCTTTGTTTTGGCATTAAAAAGGGAGGAACGAATCGACTCTAGGAAGTTCCTTCTAGTGGTCGGGACCACGTGTAGAGAGGAAAGGGTTCGACTAGGTGATGTTACCATCCTTTTGACCAGTGTAAAGATGAACTGGGTACTGGTCGTAGAAAGTCTTACGACCAGTGTATTGTCGTGTAAGAGTTCACGACTAGGAACTGGTCGAAGGTGGACCTTCGACTAGGGTAAGGTTGAAAGAATTGTCAAAGCGCTACTCAAAGTAAAACAATAAAGATAGAAAGAACCTAATGCTTTATTGAATGGTTGGTTGCTTACACATAGAATTTGCGCAACTGGTCGATGTTCCAAGAATTAGAGAGAACTCGGTCGTCTTCCATTGCCAGTCGTACCGAGCCTGGACGCATAACTTCGACCACCGTGTAAAGACCTTCCCACTTGGGGGAAAGTTTGTTCCGATTAGATTGTGATTGAATTTTCCTCAATACCAAGTCACCTACAGCAAGGCTGCGAGGTTGGTCCTTACGATTGTAGTATTTGCGCAGGGCTTACTGGTAGACCACTGAACAGATTAAGGCTTGATTTCTCTTTTCTTCGAGCAGGTTAATGTCATCCACTCGAAATTGTTCTTGGGCTGAGTCATTGAAACTCTCGATCCTTGTTGACATGATCTTTATTTCTGGTGGAAGCATGGCTTCGGCACCAAAGACTAGGAAAAAAGGTGTTTCGCATGTTGCCCGACTAGCAGTCGTGCGAACTACCCATAATACTGAGGGTAATTCTTGTACCCAAGCCCCCGAGCACTTAACAAGCTGGTCCAAGACTTGAGTTTTAATTCCTTGCATTATTTGGCCATTCGCTCATTCGACTGCCCCATTGCTTTGGAGATGGGCGACAGAGGCGTAACAGATGTTGGTACCCAACTCGTCGCAAAATTCCTGAAATTTTGCGCTCAAAAATTGTTTACCATTATCTGTGATTATTCGACTTGGTACTCCAAACCGAGTAATCACGCTTCTCATCATGAACCATTTTGCGGCTTCCGTTGTTATCCCGATCATAGGTTCGGCTTCGATCCCTTATGTGAACGTACCAATAGCCACAAAAAGGAACTCGAAGCCTCCTGGAGTCTTTGGGAACGGTCCTAGGATATCGAGAGACCCAGTGCAAAAGGCCAAGATCTGAGGATTGTTTGTAATGCCCGAGCAAGTTGGTGTATTTGCTGCTATGAAACGGCATTGTACACATTTCTTAACCAACTCTTTGGCATCGTAGAGGGCTGTTGGCCAGTAAAATCTTTGTCGAAAGGCTTTTTCGACCAACGTTCTGTAGGAAGCATGTGTTCCACAGATGCCCCCATGTATGTCGTGAAGGAGGTTTAGTCCTTCTCTCTCCGGTATGCATCGCATGAGTACCCCTTGAGTACCTCATTTATAGAGGACTCCTTCGACCAAAGTATACATTTTGGCCTTTTGGGATAAACGATCTGCTTCGAGATCGTCATCGGGTACGGAACCTATCTGAAGATACTTGTAAACGGGATCTATCCAAGTATCCTCGTATTCTAGAGAGGCTGTCTCAATAGGAGATGTCTCTGGTATGTCCACTAGAGCCGACATCTGGAGTTGCTCCAAGAAGACCCCTTTTGGTACTTGTGATCGGGAAGAAGCTATCTGACCAAGCTGGTTTGCGAAGAAAATATCCTTTCGAGGGATGAATTGTACCTCGAAATCAAAAAAAAATCTTTCCAAGCTTTCGAACCTCCGATAAGTACCGAGACATGGTCGGATTAGAGCACTAGTACTCTTTTCCAACCTGATTCACGACTAGTTGATAGTCTCCTCTCACGAGTAGTCGTCGAATCGCGAGCACTTTCACGGCTCGTATGCCGGCTAGTAAACCTTCGTACTCTGTCACGTTTTTAGTGGCCTGAAAGTTTAACTGTATGGCATACTTTAAGGTCTCTCCGTTAGCAGATTCCAGGACCACCCCAGCCCTGGAGCCACTTAAAGTAAGTGACCCGTCAAAGTACATCATCCACCTGTCGTGAGTATCGTACTGGGGATCCTGAATAGGTTCAGGATTTGCCCATTCGGCGACAAAGTCTGCCAAGATCTGGGATTTAATGGTCGTTTGGGACACAAAATGGAGGTCGAACCCCCCAAGTTTTACTGACCATTTAGACATGCGTCCCGCTGCTTCCCTATTCTGGAAGATTACTCCCAAGGGAAACTCAGACGTCACAATTATCTTACGCGTATGAAAATAATGCCACAGTTTTCTCAAAGACATGAGGAGGTCATAGAGAAGCTTTTGAACCTGAGGGTAACGCTCCTTAGATCCGTGCAAAACTTCACTTACGTAGTACTGCGGTCGATTGAGCGTTTTCACGTTCTCGACTAATCTTCGCTCCTTGCTGTGGCATGGCAGTTAGATAAATTAAGAGCATCTCTTCTGGTTTCGGGGAAACCAGAATAGGAGCACTTGTAAGATATCTCTTGACATCCTCGACATCCTCGAAGGCAGCGTTTGCCTCTTCCGACCACTCAAAACCTTCATGCTTCCTTAGAAGTTTGAAGAAAGGTAGTCCTTTTTCCCCTAGTCGTGCTATGAAACGATTTAAAGCTGCCATACACCCTGTGAGCTTTTGGACTTCTTTCTTCGTGGTTGGAGAGTGCATGTGAACAATGGCTTCTATCTTTTCAGTATTTGCTTCGATCCCTTGTACAAAGACCAAGAATCCAAGCAATTTTCTTGAAGAGACTCCAAACACACACTTCTCAGGATTGAGTTTCAAGCAGTGTTTTCTGAGGTTGTCGAACGTCTCCTGCAAGTCTGAAACATGATCAAGCCGTTTGATGCTTTTTACGACTAGATCGTTAACATATGCTTCCAAATTTCGGCCTAACTGAGGTGAAAAAGTCGATTGCATCAAGCGTTGAAAAGAAGCGCCAGCATTTTTTTAGACCAAATGGCATTTTGACATAGCAAAATATACCAAATAGAGTAATAAATGCGGTCTTTTCTTCATCTTCTAGACACATATTAATCTGATGGTAGCCAGAATATGCATATAGAAAACTTAATGTTTCGCAACTAGTAGTAGAGTCAACCAACTGATCAATACAAGGTAAAGGGAAATCATCTTTTGGACAAGCTTTATTAAGATCAGTGAAGTCTACTGTAACAGCCCAAAGTTCTGTTACCAATTTAAATTAATTAAAGTTATTAATTTATTGGATTTTCTGAAATTTGAAAGAGTTTGATTGCTTTATTTGAATTTCTAAAATCCAAAAATAAAATTTATTAAAGCTTTAAAAGTTTTATTTGAGTTAAAGTTGAAAAATAAAAATTAAATTAATTTTGAGAATTTTACGAAATGTTAAAAGCTTTTTCCTAAATGTTTTAAAGCCAAAATAATTTATTTGCAAAGTCAAAAGCCAACTTTAAGTTGGGAATAATTTTATTAAGTCGAGAATAATTCTAGGAATTTTTATAAATTTTTCTAGAATTTTTGGACTCTATTTGCTATTTTCTAAAATTCAAATCAATTAGTTCAAATTAAAAATTGGAAAACTAATAAAAATCCTATTCTTCTTTTGGGCCGAAAATCGTCAAACCTGTTTTCCTCTCCCGTTAAATTGCCAAGCCCACCCGCCTCCCTCTCTCTCCCAAACCCCCATCTTTTCTCCACCGTCGGATGGAGATCCGACGCCACATGCATGCGCCACGCCACCTGCCTCCCACTTACTGTTGGATGCACATCCAGCAGCGCGACCCTTCTTCCTCCCCCGTCGTCTTCCCCAAACCGCGCGACGCCTCCGCCATTTTCGGCCCCGGGAGCTCCGCAACGGCCACGACTTCCTCCTCTTGACCAGCGCACGCGTGCGCGTCATCCCCACGACCTCAACCGCCGCCACCCCGCCCACGTTCCTCCCCTCTCGCGCCGGTTCAACCGCGCCCAGAATCTATTGCGGCCACGAGCGTCACCCGATCTCCTCGTCGAGCCGCCCTCGCCCTATAAAAGGGCGCGCCGGACCGCCTCTTCTCCCTCGCTCCAACGCCTAACCCACTCCTCCTCTCTCCTCTCGGCCGCGAATTTAGCTTATACGCAAACCCACTGCGTCATGATCCTTCACCGATTCCGGCGACCTCAAGGGCTCACTGTCGATGCGACCACCGCAGCGAAGATCATACGTCATGGCGCACACTCTGCACGCTGCCTCACGGGCGCCTCCGAACGCGCCCGCCATCCCGACCGCTCGCCGCCTTTTCCGCGCCGGCCGCCTCCGTTCCCCTCCGGCCACCCGGGTGAGTGCCCAAGGTTCGCGACGCCCCGCTCGTCATTTTGGTACCATCGCCGGCCTTCACCGGTTTGCTGTTCACCGTGCCAGATGCACCCGAGCCATGGCCATGGTTATTATAACGTGGCATCGCCACGCCATCGCCACCGGCGCCACGTCGCCAAAATCGCCTCGTGGTACGCCGGTTAGCATGCCCACGTGGCACTCCAAAACCTCCCCATTCCCAAGCCTCGGTGAACCCAAATCAAGAGTTAAGCCAGCGACATGTGGGCCCCACATGTCGAAACTAGTTTAATTCATTTAAATTCTGAATTGATGAGGGCTGATGTCATGCTTGCACGATAAATGGGATTTCCTTTAGGAAAATAATTCAATAAATTCAATAAATCCAATTTAGGGTTTAATATAGAATTAAATTTGTATAATTCATAACTTTTACATCTTAGCTCCAAATTAGATGATTCAAATTTCTAAAATCTTAGAAAATTATTGTCTAACTAAATAAAATATAATTATTCTATTTGGAGTTCAGTTTAGTTTTGTTTTAGAATTTAGAAATCATTTAAATTTCAAATTTAGGTTAAAATTAATAAAATTCATTTGTATCTCAAACTCCAATTTTAGTGAGTCAAATTTATAAAATCTTACAGATTTATGTTTCAACTAAGGAAAGTATAAATACTTGTTTTGGAGTAAATTAAATTGTATTTTGAAATCAAAATAGTTTAAATTGCTCATTTAAGATTTAAACTTGTAAAATATATACCTTTTGATTCCTAACTCCAAATTATGTGTTTTAAATTTATAAATTCATATAAATTGAAGATATAGCTAACTAAACTAAAATTATTTAAATTGTACTTCATTGGAATCTTGTTTGTATTTAGAAATTCATTTAAATTTGATTTAGGATTAAAACTTGTAAAATTCATATCTTTTAAATCCCAACTCCAATTTGAGTGTTTCAAATTTCTAAAATTTTATAAAACTATTATATAACTAAATAAAATAGAATTATTTAGTTTTGAGTTAATTTGAATTGCCTTTTGATTTGTTATTTGAATTTCGTTTGAATTGGGATCGTTTCACGTATAGATTTCGATGACTTCGGAGAGTCAGTTTTCAACGTAGTTGGAGACCATATAAGAGGACTGATTTTGATCAGTATGATCATCGTGGTTGTACACACAAGCAACTTTGGAGAGAGTGTTTGTGAGTACTAGGTGACTGTTAAGAAAACAACATCACCAAGCAAGGCAAGTTACATTCTTGACCATATTGCACCCATTATTTTAAATTATTTAAATTCATTTTAAATTATTATTGCATGCTTATTTATATTCAAGATAATTTAAATGCCTGCTTTAAATTCATAGATATTCCTAAATCCCTTGTATGGCCAAATTTGTTAATTGAATCAAATACCTTGTCACCCTAGATAAAACCTAGTTGATACGATAGTATGAACTAGGATCATTTGAAAATGTTGCAAAGACATGCTTAGACCAAAAATATTGATTTGGGGAATTTCACCAAAAATCAAATATTTTTAAATTGTATCCATGGCATTGGTGTGTTATGGAAGTTTATAAATGATCTTGAAAAATGAAATAAAATGATGGTTTGTACTTGGGCAAAATGGTTGTTTGGATGGTGCATGTCAATGCACGGCTCAATCTGGGTAGGGTTGAGGCCCATGGGTTTTGTGGAAAGTCGCCCAAGTCAATTGAGGACCGCCTCTGAGCGTTCCTTTGCTATGCCTATAATAGGCTATGCCTCACCGTGCAACCACATGTCCCGAGTATGGGTAGGGGACACAGCTAATTAATTTGTAAAGTTCCATCGCGGTTGATCCTGTTTATGCGTGGCGGTCTTTCATGGCCATTTCTTTTGACAAAGTCTTTCATGACTATTGTTCCCACCGGCGCAAGAGGGGCTAGGAACTCTGATTTCTATTCCAAAGGGGCGAAACCTTAGCGAGGCTAATCATGTGGAATGGCGCATTGTAAAAGCCTTGGCACGTGCTCTAGGCGCTTACCTAAGGTAGTGGCGGTGGTATCGGCGGATGCCAAGCAAACTAGAGAATTCGTGTCATGTGGGTAAAGTGTACAACCTCTGCAGAGTGTAAAACTATTGAATAGCGCGTCATGATCATGGACATGCTAGCAAAGCCACTCAAAGTTAGACTTGGATTTTGATTTAAAAGACTTTATCAATGGTTTATCAAATGGGATTTGGGCGGTTAGCCATTGTGATAGGAGGTATCCTTCACCATTCATGTGTGAATGTTATCGACTATAAAATTGATTTAGAAAATGAATTTTAGTTATGGTGTAAGCGCTTTGGAACTTAGTACAAGTATTTAAAGAAATTGCTGATTTATGCAAATGTAACTAATAAGCCATCCTTTGTTACATCCATGTATGCATGTCATTCTGTTATTTGACGGGTGTAACTTGCGAGCACGGTAGTTGTGCTCAAACTTGCTTTATTGCAAACAAATTTCAGAGGAGAAGAACTTTGCTACCGGTGTGGATCTCGACGACTAGGCGCTTCCCGACCGATTGCACGTGGCGATTAATCTGGACTCTACTACATCTTCTTCGTCTTCCGCTGTATTTATTTTATTGTTGGCCCGTAAGCCTCCTTTGTAATCAACTCTGTTGTTATTTATTAATAAAGTTGTGATATGATTTTGTTACCATATTTGTTTACTGTGTGAACTAGCTACTGATCATGGGACTAGTTCAGAAATGCACAGAGGATTCGGGCGTATTAATCCCGGGTCTTACATCTACGCACATTCTCCACTTGCCGTTAGACTTCCTAACCATTACAGGGTTGGCCAACCACTCCGGGTGGTCGACTTCTCTTATAAAGCCTGCTTTAAGTAGCTTGTCTAATTCTGACCTTATAGCATCTCGTCAACCAGGGGCAAATCTCCGTAATTTTTGTTTTACGGGTACCTTGTCAAGCCGTAGAGCTAGCTTGTGCTCGATCACTTCCCTAGGGACTCTGGGCATGTCGGATGCTTGCCACGCGAAGACATCTGTGTTTGCTCGGAGGAAAGTGATGAGGGCGTCTTCCTGTTTGGGGTCGGAAGTATCCCCGATGCGAAAAGTCTTTGAAGGTTCTTCCTGATCCAGGGGAACCTCTCTGACTTGGTCGTTCGGCTTGGGCACAGCTTTAGGCTTCGAGCTCTTGGTCGAAGGCTGCCCTTTTTCTTCCCATGCTGGTATCTGACCTACCATCTCGAGGGATCGATGGTCACACGCATGCGCCATCTTCTTATCACAATGAATTGTGATTACTCCTTTGGGACCTGGCATCTTAAGACATTGATACCCATAATGAGTTGCCATTAAGAATTTTGCCAAAGCTGGTCATCTGAGTATGGCGTTATATGCCGTATCGAAATCAACCACATCAAAGGAGATCTTCTCCGTCCTAAAATTACTTGGTGTTCCAAATGTTAAAGGAAGAGAAACTTGACCAATAGGTTTGGCCGAAGACCCCGGTATAATACCATGAAATGAATATCTTACCGATCTTACCTTGGTCCTGGGTACTTGCATCTCGTCCAGGGTATTCGTCAACAAAATGTTTAACGAGCTCCCACTATCAATCAATACTCGATTTACTCGACAGTTGTTGATGGTGGGTTCGACCACGATCGGATAGCGACCTGGTCGAGTCGAAGGGATCAAACAATCAACCTTCTCGAAAGAGATGGTGACTTCCGACTACTTCGGTACTTTATTGTCAAGAGGGGAGTCAATGGAGTTTACCTCGCGTTTGACTGCTTTAAGCTGTCGTCTTGACTCGTACGCCGATGAACCCCCAAAGATGTGCTCGATGGTGTGTTCGGGATCTTGAAACGGCATGTCCTCATTGTCGTCTGACAGTGTACGACCACTGGCTTGCCCTACTTCTCTGAGGGTAGGAAGTGGCCCTTTGCCATTCTAGTAGTCTTCGAGTTTTCATTGGAAAACTCGGCAGTTGCGAAGGTCATGTCCTTCCTTTTTATGGAAAGGGCACCACCTATGCTTATCGTTCTTTCATTCGGGGCACTTACCTTTGCCTCGATCAGAGTGTTGTTTAGCAGTTCGTGGCTCTTTATCGCTTACGGCTAGGACCTCCTTAGAAGCATTGGCTTGAGGCTTTTGGCCCTTTGCCTTGTTCTTGGATTTCTTGGCCTTCTTATCCTTCTTTTTGCTACCTTCGCCAGTCTCCTGAGGGTGCTGGTCATCTTAATCGATGATTTTGGTCCACTCGACTGCTTCATCAGCAGTAGCATACCGATCAGCCATCTCGAAGAGTTCGACTATAGTAGCGGGAGGGTTCAGTGCGATGTCCTCCGTGATCCTTTTGCTGCGGACTTCCTGCTTGAAGGCTCTGATAACAGATGAGTCAGAAACCTCAGGAATAGAGTTGCGAACCTGACTGAAACACCTGATGAATTGGCGTAGTGTTTCGTGGTCATTTTGTCGCATCCTGTGTAGGTCGTCCTCCTTTCCAGGGCGATGGTAGATGCCCTGGAAATTAGCCAGCAACAGATCGTAGAGATGTTGCCACAAGTAGATCGACTAGACTGGTTGGTTTAATAACCATGATCGAGCAGACCTGACGAGGATATAATAATCCTCATTTTATCTTTTATCTATAATTCTTATTATAGGTAAATATGACGTCATATAGTCCCTGAGTATACCCCTTAAATGTTATAAGGGAAGAGCCTACTGGGTGGTCGTAAGTTCTTCTACGACCACCCCCATAGCCGTAAGTTATGCTACGACCACCCCCATAGTCGTAAGTTATGCTACGACTACCCCATAGTCGTAAGTCTTGCTACGACTACCTCATAGTCGTAGGTTCTTCTCGACTAGGTCACTCGACCACCTTATGATCAATTAAACCTCTGAGACAAGTGGGCCCCATTGATTAAGGGATTCAAATAGTCATCATACGCTGTTACTCTGCCAAGTAATAGCACGTAATGCTCCATTATCTCTGGTATATAGCTGTTAGGCGACGTGGAGGAGTTAATACGCCGGTGATTACTACCAACGTGCGCCCGTTACAGGATGTGATGAGACGTCGCTTCACCTGGAGAAACTGCCGCTCCTTCACGTACTATATAAAGACGGCAATCAGAGAAGGAAAAGGCGGATCGAATCAGGCCATCAGGAAGACAAGCACTACCATCTGTAATAGTCTTAGTTTTTCCCCTGGTTGTTCAGAATACACTTAATACCATACACACACAGGAGTAGGGTTATTATTCTCCCCGGAGAAGGCCTGAACCTATATAAAAATCCCCGTGTCAATCTCTCTGCGTGATTTCATTCTAGGAGACCCCCCGAATCAAACAATCTTTACATAAGTTCGGTTCTAAAACACCGACAGTTGGCGCCGTCCGTGGGGATCTTCCGGTAATCTCTTGTCAACATACTCTCTGTTTTCCAAATCTCATGCACTCATGGCGGGAGAATGGAGCGAGGAGAACTGGTTCGACTTGGCGGTCTGTGACGTCGACATAGATGCGGTTTCGATTCTGGCCGAAAGTGATGACTCATCCATGGTACTGCCGCCTCCGGTGATCTTCCCGCAGATCCAGGAGACAATGTTACCGATGGAGTTGAGGAGGATCCATATCCCCCAACAAGACGTCCAAGAGAGGAATCTACCCTCTCAAAGGACAAGGGTCAATCGACCAGACTACACCAGTGTGGACTCACAACACGACGAGAGTTTTACCTCGAAATGTCCGAGTCCCCCTAAGGCGGTCCGACTTGGTGAGGCAAGTTCTGGAAGCTACAATTCCAGGACTTCACCAGCATCTGGTGATTCTCTCTCTCCGGATGACGCCAGACAGAGCGGGATCAAGCATGCTTTTCCTGCAAATTCGACCATCTCTTCGCAGATCCCACCTGCCGACGGAGACGGTTATAACCCGGAGTTCCCCCTACCTGGAGGGGATTACTCCAAGTCGCCAGATGGTGTCTTTCGACTACTCCTTAAGCGGGGAGGCCTCGAGCGCAAGTGAGAATCATCAATGGGAGGTCTTCGTCCTTCCCTCGGATCAAGGTCACTCTCCTAGAAACCGAGATGGAGACGCTCCCAAGATCATGCACTCGCGCCTCATGGCGATGGCAAGAACACCACCGATGGCGGACACGACCAATACCTTCATGAACGCGAAGGAAATCCTCGACATACTCGCACTTCATTGAGGCGATCTCAAGAGTCGACAGGAAGATCTTGAAGCTACTCGACGAAGGAAGATTGCGGCCCGTAAGAGTTTACAGGCGCATTCAATATCGATCGAGGAAGCTCAAGAACTCCAAAGACATCAATGATTTGCTCGAGAATCAACTCGAGAGCTCGCCTGAAGGCCGACGACTCTTCGTTGAGGAGATCGCACAAAGGCTTGGTCTCACGATGGAAAAACCGAAGCACATCGCCGCATCATTCAGAAATCGTAGTAATCGACTTCTTCACTACGGTCGATCGATCATATCACCACAAAGGAATCGACGCAAGCGATGAAATCGCATCGATTTCCTACTCAAAGAAATGTCTTCGAGCGGTGATAAGCAACAAACCCTCGGAGAGGTGATCGCCACCATACCGACATGGGAATTTGCGACAGAACGATGAACTACGAGGAGTATTCCTCGTGGGGCGAGACCTATTACAGTCGTCAACCTATTCTTGGGTATCGTCAAATACGACTACCGATGATATCAACCCTTCTTTCTGCAAAGGAGGCGTCAAGAAGTCATTCTTGGATGTCGGGCATTCTCGCTGATCTCGAGCTATTCATTGCCACCTCGTTTTCGACCCGGTGAACATGGAGAAGTTCGATGGTTCCCAAAATCCCATCGAATTCCTTCAAATCTACACAACAATTGTCCGAAGCGGCAAGAGGAGGAGAGCATGTAATGGCAAATTACCTTCCAAGCGTGCTCGAAGGATTCGCCGATCGTGGTTCTTGAACCAACCACTCGAGTCGATTTACTCTTAGCAACACCTCTGCGACCTTCTCTTGGTAAATTTCAAGGCACTTACAATCGCCGGGAAGGAGGGCGACTTGCACGGATGAGACAGAGCGACAACGAGACTTTGCGCTAATTCATCAAGCGATTTAGTCGGTTCGTAACTCAATTCCTAAGTTCTGATTCATCTGTCATCGGGGCTTTCAAGCAAGGAGTCCGATGAAAGGATAACGAAGACATTGCTTTGAATCCGCCTACTACGTCATTTGAACTCTTTGAGATGGTGATCGATATGCAATCGCCTGTGAGGCGGTCGAGTGGAACAACACAATAGATCGAGAAGACAATACCTCTCGAGAGCCAAAGACATTGGTAAGAAGAAAGATAAGAAAGCAAAAAGTCCAAGAACAAGGCGAAGGGTCAAAAACTCCAAGCCGGCGGTTCCAAGGAGGTTTTGGTGTGAATGATAAAGAGCCACGCACCTCAAAATTTGCTTGTGACCGAGGCAAAGGTAAGCGCCCGATCGGAAAAATGATAAGCCTAGGTGGTGTCCTTTCCATAAAAGGAAGGACATGACCTTCAAGAATCTAGGGTCTTCCAACAAAGCTTGAAGACTACTACAGCGACAAGGACCACTTCCCACTCTCGGCGGGTAGGGCAAGCGAGTGGTCATAAGTCATCGGATGACGAGGAGGAGATCTGCTTCGGGATCCGCAACACACCGTTGAGCACATCTCACGGGATCATCGGCATATGAATCAAAGCGACGACTTAAAACTCTCGAGCGTGAGGTAAACTCCATAGATCCTCCTCTTGTCAATAAATTACCGAAGTGGTCAGAAGTTACCATCTCCTTTGAGAAGGGTGATTGTCTGATTACTTCGACTCGACCAGGTAGGTATCCGATCATGGTCGAACCCACCATCAACAATTGTCGGGTCAATCGAGTTTTGGTTGATGGTGGCAGCTCGTTAAATATTTTATTTACGAGTGCCGGACGAAATGCAAGTACCGGGACTAAGGTAAGACCGGTACGATACTCTTTCCATGGAATCGTACCGGGATCTTCGGCCAAACCGATTGGTCAAGTTTCTCTTCCTTTAACATTTGGTTCACCAAGTAATTTCAGGACAGAGAAAATCTCCTTTGATGTGGTCGATTTCGATCATGACATATAACGCCATACTCGGACGACCAACTTTGGCAAAATTCCTAATGGCTACTCATTATGGATATCAATGTATCAAGATGCGGAGTCCCAAAGGAGTAATCACAATTCATTGTGACAAGAAGATGGCGTATACTGCGGCCGTCGATCCTCGAGATGGTTGGACAAATACCAACTCGAGAAGAAATCGACCTTCGACTAGCAAGTCGAAGCCTAAAGCTGCACCAAAGCCGAACGACAAGGTCAAAGAGGTTCCTCTGGACGCAGGGGAGCCCTCGAAAACTGTTCACATCGGGGATACTTCCGACCCCAAGTAGGAAGACGCCCTCGTCGCCTTCCTCAGAGCTACTTGCAGATGTCTTGGCGTGGCAAGCATCCGACATGCCGGAGTCCCGGGGAGGTGATAGAGCACATGCTAGCTTTACGGCTGGACAAAGTACCCGTAAAACAAAAATTACGGAGATTTGCCCCTGATCGACGAGATGCTATTAAATCAGAATTGGATAAGCTACTTAAAGCAGGCTTTATAAGAGAGGTCAATCATCTAGAATGGTTGGCAAATCTGTAATGGTTAGAAAGTCAAGCGGCAAATGGCGTATGTGCGTGAACTTTCTTGATCTTAATAAAGCTTGTCCAAAAGCGATTTTCCTTTACCTCATCGATCGGTTGGTTGATTCTCTGCGGGTTGTGAAATGTTAAGTTTTCTAGATGCATATTTTGGATATCACCGGATCAATATGTGTCTAGGCGATGAAGAAAAGATCGCATTTATTACACCATTTGGTATATTTTGCTATGTCAAAATGCCATTTGGTCTAAAAATACCGGTGCTTCTTTTCAGCGCTTGATGCAATTGACTTTTCATCTCAACTAGGCGAAATCTGGAGGCCTATGTTGATGATCTAGTCGTTAAAAGCATGAAGGGACTTAATCATATTACCGACCTACAAGATACATTCGACAACCTCAGAAAAAATCGCTTAAAACTCAATCCTGAGAAGTGTGTGTTCAGAATCTCTTCAGGAAAATTGCTTGGATTCTTAGTATCTATAAGAGGAATCGAAGCAAATCCGAAAAAGATAAAGGCCATTCTCCAAATGCGCCCTCCGACCACAAGGAAAGAAGTCCAGAAACTCACGGGGTGCATGGCGGCTTTAAGTCGTTTCATCGCACGACTAGGAGAAAAGGGACTGCCTTTCTTTAAACTTCTTAGGAAACACGAAGGTTTTGAGTGGTCGAAAGAGGCAAACGCTGCCTTTGAGGATGTCAAGAGGTACCTTATGAGTGCTCCTATTCTAGTCACTCCGAGACCAGAAGAAACACTCTTAATTTACCTAGCTGCCACGCCACAGGCAGTAAGCGCAGTACTAGTCGTAGAACGTGAAAACGTACAACGACCGGTTTACTATGTAAGTGAAGTTTTACACGGGCCTAAGGAGCGTTACCCTCAGGTCCAAAAGCTTCTATATGCCCTCCTCATGTCTTCGAGGAAACTGCGGCATTATTTTCAGGCGCACAAAATAGCTGTGCCGTCTGAGTTTCCCTTGGGAGCGATCCTCCAGAATAGGGAAATAGCGGGACGCATGGCAAAATGGTCAGTCGAACTTGGGGAGTTTGACATCCATTTCGTGTCCCAAATGGCCGTTAAATCCGGGTCGCTTACTTTAAGTGGCTCGGGGGCTGGGGTGGTCCCGGTATCTCCTACCGGAGAGACCTTAAAGTATGCCATACAATTAAACTTTCAGGCCACTAACAACGTGGCGAGAATCTGAAGGTTTGCTAGGCGGTATCTGGAGCGGTGAAAGCGCTCTCGATTCGCCGACTACTCGTGAGAGGAGACTCTCAACTAGTCGTGAATCAAGTCGGAAAAGAGTACCAGTGCTCTAACCCGACAATGTCTCGGTACTTATCGGAAGTCGTAAGCTAGAAAAGCATTTTTAGGTTTGAGACACAATTCATCCATCGAAGGATAATTTCCTCGCAGACTAGCTTGCTCGAATAGCTTCTTCGATCTCAAGTACCAAAAGGAGTCTTCTTGGAACAACTCGGCGCGTCTCTCAGTCGACGAACCGAGACACCTCCTATTGAGACGACCTCTCTAGAATACGAGGATACATGGATGGCACCCATCTATGAATATCTTGAAGGGTTACATGCAAGACGATCTCGAGGCGGATCGCTTATCCCAAAAAGCCAAAATGTATACTTTGGTTGAAGGAGTCCTCTATAAGCGAGGTACTCAAGGGGTGCTCATGCGATGCATTCCGCATGAGCGAAGGATTAACACTCCTTCACGACATACATGGTGGCATCTGGGAAATCATGCTTCCTCTGAGCGGTGGTCGGTAAGGCCTTTGGACAAGGTTTTTACTGGCCAACAGCCCTTTACGATGCTAAAGAGTTGGTTAAAAAGTGTGTCCAGTGCCAGTTTCATAGCAGGCAAATACACCAACCAGCTTAGGCATTACAAACAATATCTCTATCTTGGCCTTTTGCGACCTGGGGTCTCGATATCCTAGGACCGTTCCCCAAAGCTCCAGGAGGTTTGAGTTCCTTTTGTGGCTATTGATCGTTCACAAAATGGATTGAAGCCAAACTGTGATTGGGATAACAACGAGCGGCAAAACGGTTTATGATGAGATCGTAATTACTCGATTTGGAGTACCGAGTCGAATAATTACGGATAATGGTAAGCAATTTTCGGCGCAAAATTTCGTGAATTTTGCGACGAGTTGGGTACCAAGTTGTGTTATGTACGTGGCCCATCCCCAAAGTAATGGGGCGTCGAGCGTGCAAGCGGCCAAATAATAAGAGGAATTAAGACTCGAGTCTTGACCACTCATCAAGCGCTCGGGGCTTGGGTACAAGAGTTACCCTCCGTATTATGGGCGATTAAATGCGACTACCGGTCGAGCTCTGGTGAAACACCATTTTTCTAGTCTTGAATGAAGCCATGCTTCCTCCTAACTAAAGATAAGGTCAACACGTCGAAACTTTCAAAGACTCCAACCAGAACAACTTCGCGCAGATGATATTAATCTACTTGAGAAAGGAGAAACCGGGCCTTAATCCGTTCAGCGGTCTACCAACAAGCCCTATCACGAGATACTACGATCGTAAGGTCCAACCTCGCAACCTTCTTTCAGAGGTGACTTGGTATTGAGGCTCTGCCAATCCAAGTCTAATCGGAACAAACTTTCTCCCAAGTGGGAAGGTCCTTACACAGTGGTTGAAGTAACTCGTCCAGGGTCGGTACGATTGGCAATGGAAGATGGCCAGGTTCTCTCGAATTCTTGGAACATCGACCAGTTACGCAAGTTTTATGTGTAACCAATCATTCAGACAATAAAGACTCACGTTCTCTCTACCTCTATTGTCTTACTTTTGAGTAGTGCTTTCATAATCTTTCGACTATATTCCAAACACCTAGTTTCCTTTACACTGGTCGAAAGGCAGGTAACATCACCTAGTCGAAGCCTCTCCTCTCTGCATGTGGTCCTGCCCACTAGAAGGAGCTTCTAGTATTGACTCGTTACTCACTTTTGCCGCCAACACAAAGAGCTCGGGTTCTATTTAGTCAAAATATTTTTTGAAAGCTTACTCCTTTCACCTTAGATTATTTCTTCAGTTCTTTTGAAAAATATTCAAAGCAGAGTGCACTTTTTTAGATTTATTCAGCTGCCTTTGGTGTATTCGATTCGTCTCAACTAAGTCGGAGGAAGAAACACATCTAGTCGAAGTCTCTCCTCTCTGCATGTAGTCACGCCCACTAGAAGGAACTTCCTAGCATCGTTCGATTTCTACTCTTGATACCGTGACAGACTTATCGAGTCCTCCAAAGAAGGGCGAACGCAATTTTTTGAAGTCCTCTGGATGTTTGTTTAACTCAAGTTCTTTGTTCTCGATTTAATTAATCTAGTCTGGAGATGGTGACATCACCTAGTCGAAGACTTTCCTCTCTGCGTGGTCCCCGCCCACTAGAAGGAACTTCCTAGTGTCGATTCGTTACTACTTTTTCGACCGAAGGCATGACAATCGTGACCAAAAACTACAAGTTAACCAAACCTCTCTTTTTCATAAACCCTTTTTAACACTATTTACTTAGTTTGTCTAAACAAACTAAGCAAATAGTCGGGGGCTAGGATAAAGTTATTAATTTGACTTCATTTCTTAGTCTTTCATTCGTTGATTATCTTTTGAGTTACTAACTACTCGACAAGATGATTTGCAGGAAAAAGATGGATTATATAATACATCGACAAAAGCTTGTTTTTCCCACAGGTTTGTTACAAACTACTCTAAAGAGGGAGAGCCCAGTCGCATCTCCTCCGAAACCTTCCGGCCAACTGATTGCATTTCTTCAATCAGACGACTTGCTTCTGCTTCAGGGCGGTCGAAGTCGGCTTCGATTGGTTGAACATTAAGGCTGGGGTCATGAGCTTTAAGTTTTGCCAATGCATAACTTACTGCAACTTCGACCGCCTCTTTTATCGATTCAGCTTGGTTGGCCTTCAGGGTGGTCATCAGTTCTTGCAAAGTCCCGACTTGTTCCCCAATTGTACTTACGTGAGCGACCATCGTATCATCTTGAGGAGCTTTTCCTCGATATGTAGCTCACCAAGTACATTGTTCAGAGCGTGACCTCGCTTTGAAGATTAATCTTCATTGTCTCCATCTCTGTTGGGTACGAAGTCGAAGCCTCATGAGTTGTTTGTTTTCGACCGCTTGCTCAAAAGAATAAGACCGGTCAAGCAAAAATAAACTTCTAAAGGAAAAGAAAACAAAAATAATCACAGTAAAAGATTTCCTTACCGCTAATCGAAATCAACTTCTTGATTTCTTCCTCATGGGAGGCAACCTTGATCTCAGCATGCTTCTTCTCCCATGATCTAATGTCCTCCGCATTTGCTTTAGCAATGCGGACAGTCTCGGCATAAATCATGGTTTTATCCCTGAGCTCATTTTCGACCCTTCCCAGTTCACGGTCCATTTCTAGAAAAGAAATAAGAGTGAAAAAAGGGAAAGAACTCGTAAAAGACTGCAGGTAAAGAGTTACTTACCTGATCGTAGGGATTTTAACCTCGTAATTTCTTCATCTTTCTCTCTGGAGATACGAGAAATCTCACGAATGACCAAAGTTTTATCTTGGACTTCATTCTGGAGCTTTCTCATATCATCTTCTTTTCCTAAAAGAAGTAACAGTCAGGTAAAGATCAACAACATAAGCAGTCTTAAGTTCAGCACTTACTGTTTATCCTTTCCTGCACTTTTTCAGTTGCAGAATTAGCTTCTTTAAGCTTCCTCATAAGAAATTCTACTTTCTCCCATAGCTTTCTCGACTCCTCTTTTTGATAATCGGCGAGTCGGCGAGTCTTTAAATAAGCTTTTAACCCGTAAAGGTTAAAAGTGGACATGAACATTATTAAATTGGTTGTAAGCTCTCCTACAACCATTGATCCATCGTAAGTTCTTCTCGACTATGGATCTAGTCGTAAGTTCTCCTACGACTAAGCATCTGGTCGTAAGCCTTTTACGACTAGTACCTAGTCGTGAGTTTTTCCACGACAAACCCTGTAAGCACTATATAAGTAGTCAAGTCGAAAATGACTATGAAAAATAGTGACTTACCACCTCTCTGCCTGTTTGTAGAGTTCCTCTTTTTCCTGTCGCAGCTCTAGAAGTTGTCGGTGATATTCACCGACAACGGCAATTTGCTCTAGAGCTTTTTGCAAAAGGAAAGACAGTAAGAAACAAGGGAAGATCACATATATAAGTATTCTTAAATACTTACACTCATGGTTGATCGAGCAAATATCGAGTAAACCAGCTCTGGATGCTTCAGCTTGTCTACTCTATCGACCTGATGCCGCCAAACCTTCTCAAGATGCACATTGTCAAAAGTGTCCCCTCTATTGGGAATGTCTTTGGGATGAGGGACTCGATGGCGAGATCTAAAAGCAGAAGACCCTACTATGGAAGCATGGCCAAAGAAATCAGAACAGAAGTTGAAGTATTCCTCATCTTCCGATTCTGAAATTGCAGCATCTCTTTGGGTACCAGGAAGGAGGTCTGCAACAATTTCCTTCCCCGCATGGTGGTCAGGTACATCTCCACCTTGGGCAGAGGCTTCTGCGACTGCCTCTGCTGGTCCCACGACCACCTCAGTGGTCATGGCAGCTATCTCAGTGGTCGTAGCTGCTACATCAATGGTTGTAGCCGCTACCTTAGTGGTTGTAGCCGCTACCTCAGTAGTCGTAGCTGCAACCTCAGGGGTCATGGCGGCTATTTCTGTGGTTGTAGCCGCTACCTGAGTGGTTATAGCCGCCACCTCAGCAGTTGTGGCCGCTACCTCAGCGGCCATGGCTACGACTTCAGCGGTTGTGACAACCGCCTCGGAGCCACGACTTCTTCCACCACCCGGGCCGAGGATGATCCTTCGACCACTCCCGCTGTCAGCTCTCCAATCGCTGGAGAGGCGGAAATGGGCTTCTCGATAGAAGCCACCTCGGGGACTGAAGAAGTCGAGCTAAAACAAACAAAAGGATAGCAAGTCAAATTGTGAAAAGCAAAAGGTAAATGTTGTTCTTACACTTTAGCCTGTTTCACATACCTCTGCATCCTGGACTTGATCAGAAACTTTGAAGCCATCTTCCCGATGGAAGGGTTCTTCGACTTCTTTGCTACGACCACGTCTGGTCGTAGCTCAAGTTGGGGAATAGGCTCGGCCACGACCACGTCTGGTCGTGGATCTTGAACAGGGACCATCTCTCTGGTCTCCTGACTTTCCGGAGGGCCGAGATCGGTCTCGACCACTCTAAGAGCAGCCCTACCCTCAACGGTAGGCTCGGCTGGATCAGCGTTGTCCTTCACAAAAGACATAAATTCCTTCCAGTTCTCCTTTTCTAGTTGCTTGACAAAACTGGAAGTGGCAGAAACTGTGAAAGCTTTCTTGTCATAATAAAAAGGTACCTTGGCCTTGTGGACTTTACGCCTGGGAGGTTCTTCGACCTCCTCGGTCTCCTCAGTGCGGCCAGCTTCGGTCTCGGCCTGCTGTGGGCGTGTCCTGCCCTTACGGGCCTTGCGCTGAAGAGGTTCTTCATCCTCCTCAACTTCAAATTTGCTTCGACCTCGGCTATTGTTGCGGCGTGCGTCTGCAGACCTTGCCGAGGACCTGGTCGAAACAAAGGAACTTGAGCTCGGTCCTTCCTTGTCGGCGACTCTTGTAAGTCGACGCTTTTTCGTCGGAGGAGATGAGCCCTTGTCCACTGTCGCCCCTGCGCCAATGGTCACCAGTTCGACCTCTTCGTCGTCCCGGTTTTCCATGCCTACTTTCTGTAAAGAAAAACAGTAAAAAAGAAGAATCAATGACCAGTCGTAAGTTTTTCTCGACCAAGTATCGATCGTAAGCTCTTCTCGACATATCCCTGATCGTAAGATTTTCTACGATCACTACCTAGTCGTAAGTTCTTTCTACGACTATGAAGTCCTAAGGATAAAATCAACTTTTGATTACCTTTAGGCGCTCAACCTTTTCCTCTGCGAACAAAACCGCAAGGATTTGAGGAACCGCCATTCCGGGTGGCGGGGGCTTCTCACAAACGAGTTTGACTCGAACGTCAATCTCTGCCTATGAAAGATCTGTATAAAACAGATAAAGATACTCGTTAGACAATTTTGAAGAAGACCAAACTGAGAGTTAAGTCAAAAAACTACTTACCCTCCTCGTAGTCCCTGGTCGAGTCTTTTGGCCTCGTGTACCTCCACATAGGAGGTACTCGTTTCTTCAAGGGGCTAATTCGACGTGTGATGAAACCCTTGACCACATGCCATCCGGTTAACCCCTCTGCTTTCAAATCCTTGAAGGCTTGAATATAGGGGGCAATCCGACTGATATCCTAGGGAATCGAATCCCAGGAAGCTTTCTTTTCGGCAGCCTTCCCCTCGAAGGTAAGGCTGTCTTCAGAGGTGACTTTCCAGTAAAACCACCTCTTCCTCCACGACGGCCACGAAGACCTGGTGAACATCTGAATGTACTCCTCGACTTCCCATCATGGAGCTTGGAGATCATGACTTAGGCTATTCCAAATTTGTCGAGCCATTAGTAGAAATCTTGAAAGAGCTCAAGGTCATTGGAATTCCCAAATCACGCCTCACAGAGATACACAAATCGCTCGGCATTGTGATGGAATTGGGACCAAGGTTCACCAATTCCACCTCAAAATGCTTTCGAGTATAAGTGTAAGAAAGGGGTGGCGCAATCGTGACCACACTCACGATGCGCTTTGGAAGGCGGGATTTGTTCATCCTCCCCGACGGCCATTCTTTGCCGCTGCCGAACCACTCCACGAGAACTCTCTCTAGAATCTTCCCAGCGTTGACAAGGGCTTGCATCTTCGCCAGTATCCATCTCAGGCTCGGCCCACTCGGAGACCCTCCGGCCATTTCTCTCGGAAGGGGAGATTCTTGATTGAGTTGGTGGCGGAGAAGACAAGAACTTGATGAGCGATTGGGATGATTTGGGGAAAAGTGTGAACCCTAAGTCTTATCCCCTAAGTATTTATAACCGTGTGCCTTGGGCCGGGCGTGGTATTCAAAGGTTGCCACCGTCTCGGGAACCGCTCAACAGACAAAGCTAACGGGTGTCGTTTGAAATTCTAGCGTGTCTGCAGGAGAAAATCAGGTTTGCTTTTACACCTCAAGCGAAATTACTTCCTTGGTTAGATTTTTTAACCAAAGGAAATGTTAATCGGAAAGGTTTTCTTCCGATCACCATACTCGACCACCTCGTGATCGTAGAATTGTTCTAACTATTTGATAGCCGTAAGCAATTTCCTTGACCAAGCATACTTACGGTCAAAGTAGTACACTAATGTCAAGAGTTTTTCCTTCGACTATCTTTCTCGACCCTCTCGTGGTCGTAAGACCATCTATAACTCCTTTACCAAGTAAGTTGCTTTCACTTGAAGTGGGGGCTAGATGGCGAGGATATAATAATCCTCATTTTATCTTTTATCTATAATTCTTATTATAGGTAAATATGACGTCATATAGTCCCTGAGTATACCCCTTAAATGTTATAAGGGAAGAGCCTACTGGGTGGTCGTAAGTTATGCTACGACCACCCCCATAGTCGTAAGTTATGCTACGACTACCCCATAGTCGTAAGTCTTGCTACGACTACCTCATAGTCGTAGGTTCTTCCACGACTAGGTCAGCTATGACCACCTTATGATCAATTAAACCTACAGACAAGTGGGCCCAATTGATTAAGGGATTCAAACAGTCATCATACATTGTTACTCTGCCAAGTAATAGCACGTAATGCTCCATTATCTACGGTATATAGTCATGTGGCGGCGTGGAGGAGTTATCGCCGGTGATTACTACCAGCGTCGCTTGAATTCACAGGATGTGATGAGACGCCGCTTCACTGGGCTGCCGCTCCTTCACGTACTATATAAAGGCGGCAATCAGAGAAGGAAAAGGCGGATCGAATCAGGCCATCAGAAAGACAAGCACTACCATCTGTAATAGTCTTAGTTTTTCCCCTGGTTGTTTAGAATACACTCAATACCATACACACACAGGAGTAGGGTTATTATTCTCCCCGGAGAAGGCTGAACACATATAAAATCCCGTGTCAATCTCTCTGCGTGATTTCATTCTAGGAGACCCCCCGAATCAAACAATCTTTACGTAAGTTCGGTTCTAAAACACCGACAAGACCCTTCAAGTACAGTCGGAAGGTAATTCGTCATGATGCGCTCTCCTCCTCCTGCTACTCGAACAGCGGTCGTGTAGATCTGAAGGAATTCGATGGGATTTTGAGATCCATCAAATTTCTCCATGTTCCCTGGTTGAAACCGCGACGGCCAATGAACTGCTTGGAGGTTAGGCGAGAATGCCCAACATTTGGTAATTACATCGTAACGCCTCCTTTGTAGAAAAGAGGGGTTGACATCGCTGGGTGATCGTACTCGATGATACCCAGCGAGGGGTGAATCTAACTTATGGTAAGTCTCGATCCTACGAGGGTAATACTCCTCGTATCTTGTCTGCTGTTGCAGACCTCTGGGTCGGAGCGGTGAATGATCACCTTTCCTAGGAGCTTTGTGATCGTCAGGCGTTCGAGGAACTCTTTTCCAGTTTGGGGAGCGATGCACCTTGCGGCGATCCCCATGCGGTGAGTTATTGAGCGATCGAAGTCGATGGAGTCTTTGCTCGATTTCCAGAATGATGTCGGCAGGGTCGTTCGAGCTTACTCATCGTACTCCGCAACCTTCGTGCGATCTCTTCAGCAAAGAGGTCGTAGCCGGGTGCTCGGACAAGTTCTCGAGATGGGTTCTCGAGCATGTCGTTGATATGCTGAAGTTCCTGAGCTTCTTCCAATTGGTATTGAGTGCGCCCAGGCAAATTTCTCTGAGCTACGACTCGTTTCCGTCGGTTTGCTTCAGAATCATCCATACCTGATCCTTGAGCTTGCCTTAGTGAAGTGCAATGATCTCGAGAATTTCCCACACGCTTATCAGAGTATTGACTCTGGTCATTGTTGGAGGTGTCTTTGTCATTGCCACGAGCGGTCGTAGGGTGTGATCTTCGGGGAGCGTCCTCAGCCCTGTCTATAGGAGAATTATTGCTATTTGAGGGAAGGACGAGGACCTCCCGTTGATGATCTCCACTTGCGCTAGAGGCCTCCTCGCTTGATGAGTTGTCGAATGACACCATCTGGCGACTTGGAGCAAACCCCTCCAGGAAGGGGAATTCCGGGTTATAACCATCTCTGTCGGCAAGCAAGTCCTACGTTGGGATGGTCGAACTTGCAGGAAGAGCACGCTCGACCGCATCCTTGGCTGGGCTAACCGGAGAGAGAGAATCACCAGATGCTGATGAAGATCCAGAATTACGACTTCCAAGAGTTGTCGTGCCAGGTCGGACTGTCTCAGGTGGACTTGGACATTTGGAGAGGGAATCCTCACCCTGCCCTGAGTCTGCCTTGGGACAGCTCTCATTGTGGTCGGATTGACCCTTGCCTTCTAAGGAAGCTGGTTCCCCATCTGGACATATAGTTGTGAGGGATAAGGATCCCTCCTCAACTCCATAGGTGGTAAAGTCTCCTGGAGAAAGATCTCCGGGGGCGACATCACCATCGAAGGATGCATCACTCGGCTCGTATTCGAAACCGGCATCCATGTCGATATCTGCATAATCGGCCAAGTTGAACTAGTTCTCCTCGTTCCACCCTCCTGCCATGAGAGCATGAGAATTGGACAGATGAAGGAAATCTAATGCCTCGAAGTTCCCCACGGTCGACGCTAACTGTCGGTGTTTTAGGACCGAACTTACGTGAAGATTGTTTGATTCGGGGGTTCCTCTAGGCTCAAAATCACACAGAGATGGAGACACAGGGATTTTTATACAGGTTCAGATCTTCTCCTGGGAGAATAACAACCCTACTCCTGTGTGTATGTATTGAGTTTACTGGATTACAGAATGGAATCGAAGACTAGAGTATTGTGCTTCTAATCTCCTCCCTCTCTCTCCCCCTTGCCCTGATGATCCTTGCCTTTTATATCATCCCTGAGGTGCGCCATTGGGTCTTCAGTATAAAAGTTATATTAACGCACCAGATCGTGGAGCTGTTACCGGAGGTTATTACGGGGGTTGTAACATCCCCACGTCACTAGGCAATTATCATCATAACAAGGAGTTAAATCGTGCTGTTATTCCAGGGAATAACAGTGTAATTGATTGCTCATATCCTTGGATATGGTATATAAGATTCCCTAATCGACTAGGCCCACATGTCTGTGAGTCTTGTCGACTAAGGACTGATTGTAGAAAAGCTTACAACCAGGTGGTGGTCGTAGGAGAGCCTACGACCACAGATTGATCATAGTAGAGCTTACGATCGCGGGATAGTCGTAGAAGGGCTTACGACTATGGGGTAGTCGTAGGAAGACCCATGACTACAGGGTGGTTGTCGGAGAACTTATGACCTCCAGCTTCTCCCTTATGAACATTAAGAGGTATACTCAAGAGTTATATGACGTCATTATTATCCATAATACGAATTATAGATAAATGATTAAATGAGGATTGTTATATCTTGTCAAACACCAATTTCACTTTAGTAGCTATAGAAGCTATGAAGATCAATCTACAAGTACATTGGAAGACTTGTATTGAATCCAAACCAAAAACCCCAAAGCAAGAGACCAAACAGGAGTTCAAACCCTAGGGCGTGGTCTGACAGGCGTGTATAGCGCGGTCGGACCAGCGGGCGGTCTAATTGGCGGCAAATGCACGGTCTGACCGGCGTTGTAAGGGCGGTCTGACCGGCTGATTCCAGAACAGTAAAAACAACCTGCGTTTCAAGACACAAATTGATCTAACTTTTGATCTACAAGGTCAAACTCCAAGAAACTTGACACACACCTTTTTAAAGATATTAAGAACCTATTCCAACCAAAGATCGCGGAGATCCATGCGAAAGTCCCTATCTTTTTTAGTTTGAATGAAGGGTGCTCCAAAACCGAGTCAAAAATGAAATATGATCTAGAGACTTGCTCGTGGGTGAATGATGATCAAGCTGATCCTAGATGAGTTCCCACATATCACAGCAAGTTAGATCAAGGCAAGAAACCAAGCAAAAACTCATGGATCAAAGAAGGACTCAAAATCATCAAATAAAGAGAAGGAAAGCAAATATACTCATCTTGAGGAATCCTTCATTGGATTGATTTTGATATGGTATTGGTTTACAACCACTCCATCAAGGAGGAAAAAGACTCAATACATGAGCACAAAATCAAATCCAACTCTCTAGAACCCTAACCTCCAACTATCCTCTCCCTAAGCAAACTAGGGTTTCAAAACAAATGAAAGGGTTGAAGAGAGGTGCAGCCACCTCCCTCCTCTATTTATAGTGGAGGCCTAGATCTTCTAGAAGATTGAACCCTAATGGGCCCCCGTTAAGCCCACACACAAACGGGTCACACACGCACGCATTTTAAAGCGCGTCTTCATCTCCTCTTGACCTAATCCGCTTCACCTTGCGCCATCTTGCGCCGCGGGTTGGCAAAAGGTCACCATGGCAGTATTTAGGTAAAATTATCAAAATACCCTTTCTCGATCTTTTTCCAAAGACCGAGTCCATACTGCGTGAAGCACTTCCATGCTTCACCATGTGTAGGCTGATCCAACGATTCTCATCATGTCGACAATTCTCTCCCAACCGGCTCCCACTGAAACCACCATGGCACTTGCATCGACCCCCACGCTGCTTGATCCAACCCGTCGCACCGAACTGCCCGTTCGGTCACCTTTGTCCCTTTTGCGCCATGCTTGACTCCATTGACCTCACCTAGCATCCCCGATTGTTCTGGACCTCAGCTCTCCAAGCTTAGTCCCGATCATCCTCGTCGTTGACCGTCATTGACCTCCAAACAACCTGCATAATAATAGACAAAGAAATCGATTCCGGGAAGAAGTTCTTCACAACTTGACCCACGTTAGTCAAAACATGCATCATGCAACACATATGCACTGAAATCCATGAACTTGACCTAACCCAACACTCATCGCCACCGATTGGCCGATGAACAGAACAAAATCGGTCAGACCGCCATTCAATGGCCGGTCTGACCGAAGTTTACTCGCCGGTCTGACCGCACTTGCCTGACAACATTTTAACCTTTAACGAAAACTCATGATTCGACAAACCTTAAACGACATTGCCAATTGTGATGTCATCCTAAGATCGTGCACATATCCCCATGATATCCACAAAAACCATAGGTGAGACAATTAGAAACGGCGGGCGGCATGGTGGAGGGCTCGTGGTGCCACACTGGAGCCCCCGGGCGCGAGGTGTATGAAGGTCCCTGCGCTCGGGGCCCACCGGTCAATGAAACTACAAGATCGGCTCGAGTCGGAGTATTTCAACGGTCCGATCTGATATGGACGGTGTTGATCGAGTGTGTCATTCAGATGGTCCGAACGGCCCACTTGATTTGGTCGGTCTGATCAAGATCTGACGGTGTGCGCGCGTGCTTGCTTGGACGGTCCGATCAAAATTGAGCAACCCAGATTGCGCGTTCGTTTGGACGGTCCGAACGGCCCAATCAATCTCGATGGTTGATTTCAAATCTAACGGCCCAAAAACACTTTGCGCTATTTCAGACCTGGTCCGATCGAGAAGTTGGTTGGGTTCAACTGGGATGTTTGGGTTCGGGCCCTAGGAACAGTGCGGGTTAGTTTTTAGAAAATAGAAGGTAAGTCTTTGAGGAATTTTTAGATGGAGTTGCACAACTCCAAAAAATTCTGAAATTTTTACAGGAGGTTCCTGACTTTGATTAACCTTGTATAAAATTTCCAGAGATTTTCATGCATTGCATTTTTCTCTAAAAATTTCTCAAGGTTCTGCCCTAGGGTTTGACTAAGGATCTAATTGATTTGACTAGCCCTTTTAACCTAGCAAATAAAATCTAAAAAAATTATGAACTTTTTCAGAGGAGTTACTAAGATGATCTAGAACCTAGGAAAAATATTTCAAGAGGATGATCACAAATTTTGTTTTAAAAGTTTTAAAGGATTATGCTTCTAGTTAATTGAAGCAATAGGTTTTCAAAGTCAACAGAACTTTCGAAAGAAATTCCAGAAAATTCAAATAACAACATGATGCATAAAAAGTTTTAAATTCTACTCATTTTTATATATTTGAAATACAAACCCATGTTTGGGCTGTTACATCTAGCTCTGGGCAAAGGTATGTGGTCGAATATGACCCTTTTCATAGTTTTACCGGTCTAGGAGTATAAAGGATAAAAAAAACCAGATTGCTAGTGTAGGTAGCCGTACTATGAAGAGGGGTCAATGGCTAGTAGCATGAGAGCAAAGGATGCCACAATGCTCAAACTCACTTGGTTTACTTTTGGATTTCTTTGTGATAATTTGGCCACAATTTTCTGTCTTTTATTGCTTGGCGGGGCGACCATAGCTTGAAGGACCTGACCGATCAAAACCCAGATCAACTCGTGATCGGCTTTTTTTTCGAGGAGCTCCCGTTTGCAATTCTGGGCGCCGATCGAGAATGTTTAAATCGGGGTGACCGGACTCCGGTCCAAGTTAAGCGATCCATTTTTTCCAGAGACTCTATTTGGCTTCACCTTTTCTCTATTTTGGTATCCGGAATGACCGTAGTTGGAGGATCGGACCTCCGGGTCATTTGACCTGATCATTTTTTTTTCTAGAGAAGGGTGTTTTCACGACTTGCTACTAAAATATTCATGCCGGACTAACCGCAAGTGTTTCCCCAGACTGACCGGACCCCCGGTCATACAGAGTAGTAAGCTTTTCCCAGTAGCATGTTTTCTTCTATTTTGAAATTCTTTGAACCCGGTCTATCCGAACCTTGAGTGGGCGGACTGACTAGACCTGGCATAATGGATAGTTTCTGTAGCATTAAATGCAGCAAAGTTTACTGTTATACTGTGTTTTGGGTAATTGTTTAATGTGTTTAGTAATCTAGAAAATTGCTTAAAGGCCTTTAAATCATTGGTTTATTACTCTTGGAGATTGTTGTCTCCTAGACGACTTGGAGAAGTGTTTCGGTGATCTTCTCAAGAAGTTTGTGAGAAGACCCGACCATTTGTGATGGTTGGAGCTCACCTTTCCAGAGTGGAGAAGAGCTACCTCTAGTGATCGAGGGACGTCCTCGTGTGGAGCTTTGATTAGTGGAGATTGGCAAGTCTATGAGACCACGGGAAAATATCGGTTGTCTCCATAGTGTGGTTTATCTTCTTGCTCTTCTCTTTGTGTATTCTCTTTTATAAGCAATTATTTATCTTGTTCAGATTGTTTAGCTTAACATTGAGTAAGTAGTGCACTTAGAAAGCTTTAGATTATTTAGGCTTTAATTTGTGAAATTATATTGCATAGCTTTAATTTGGTAAAATTTATTTTTAGTATAAAAGATTTTAAAAACCGCCTATTCACCCCCCTCTAGTCAGTTATCCTTGATCCTACAGCAATGAGGTGTGATCGGTACAGAGCGCCGCCATCTCCACAGTTAGGGACCTCGGGTTGATCGGATGGATGGCGATGGCAGAAAAGCACGCTGCTTTTCTTTTTCCTCTCCTTTTCCTACTTGGGTGAGGACAGGATTGAGGAAGTCGTAAGGACACATTTATTTTTTCTTCAAATTACTATCTAAATACTCATGTTTTGCTATAGATAAAAAATATATCATATTACCCCAGGCACCAGAACGTTAGTCGATGTCATCAGGATCGGCCTGATCCACGTCCTCGACTCTGCCTCCATGCTCGATCGAGCTCTGACCAACTTGGTGTCGCATCTTCGCCGCAGTGCTCGACGTATACCACACCCAGTCAAACTTCTTTGTGACCCACATCGTAATGTTGAAGTTAATTTGTTTGTTGGGAGATGGTTTTTTTTTTGTTAAAGGTTTTTAGGGATGTGGAATTTATTTATTGTTAGATGTATTTTTTCTAATTTTTGTTATAGATTTTCTTGGGAGGTGGAAGGGGGAGGAGCACGATTTACAGCCACCACCAACTCCTATTTTTTAAGTAGTAAATATATAGGAGCACATGCACACACCTTCACATACTCACATGCACATACACAAGTGTGCCATGCATATACACACAGTCAAACACGTACAAGCGCATACAAGCACACATTTATAAATACGGAGACCATGGATAAAAACGATCTCATGGTGCACAAATATACATTTTTCCTACTAAACTCGCTTGATTGATTTTCGTCTATTTCTTCTATGTGTGTGGATAGTTTGTAAAACTCACTTGCTGATATTGATCCTCCTTGCTTCTTTTTTGTAGTTTTGACTTTTTTTTTCTTGCCTTGTGTGTTTTTGGTTGATTCAGTTGTTGGGCCATTTCTTGGCCTAGTTGTACTCTGAACTTTGTATTTTTGCTTTCCCTCTTTAGTGCCTTGCCAGGGCTCCTGCGTGTTCTTAAAAAAAATTCTCTAGCTTTTGCTAATATATTGAGACAAGGTATATTAAAATCATTGAGAATTGTGGCCACGGGAAAAATTACCACTTCTAAACATCTAAGAACATCTCCAATGTAAATACGTTGCTTAAGATGGTTCTTAGAAGACAAAAGGTATGCCACATCAACCAGCAACCAGCATCCATCCAAGAGTAAGAGAGTCTTCGATGCAGGATCTCCTTATGTTGATGATTTGATGATCCCAAAATCTCACAGGAATTCCAACAGGTCATCATATGCTCTTAAGTCATGTACAATGGGCTTATATCAGCTATCTATAGTCTCTGCTACGTAGGATTTAAGCTGATGTGGATGAAAGAGAAGAAAGAGAGAGAAATATGTTGTTCATAATCCTGTAGCCGACTGTATCACCAGAACCAAGGAAAGCATTAAAAGATTGTGTGATATATAAAGACAAGTAAAAGCAGCTGTCTGTACCATTGTATGAGTTGTCTTTAGTACTGTCTAAATGTGATATGAAGAGTTACTATAGACAACACCTATTTGTACCATTGTACATGCCCTTACCGGCTCTAACATTTATATTCGAGTCTAGGTTGTTCTTGGTAGTACAACACGTTTAGAAACCGTATTTGCATAAATGACCACGGATTGCGCGTAATTGCAGAAATGGCACCGTTGGCGCACGGTCACCGTGCGCTAACGGCTCCCGCGCCGCCATGTGCCTCCGGCCTCCCCGCTAGCCCTCCACGTCGGCCGTTGGCGCACAGTGAGCATGCGCCAACTGTTGGCGCATGGTGACCATGCGTTAACAGCCCTCGGCCCACCACGTGTCCTAGGTTAGGTTAGTGTTAGGGTTAATTAGGGTTATGGTTAGGTTGAAATCGGTAAGAATTTAAAAATATAGCAAATGAGTTCAAAAAATTATGAAATTTTTTGTCGAGCCTCCCGACACCGTGTACTTGCTTATGTAAATTTGCCATTATTTTATTCATTAAGAATTTGTATCGCTATTTCGTATAAGTGTCTTGTTTTTATGAATATGTAAATATAGAAAATGAGCTCCAAAAATTATGAATTTTATTTTGAAGGATCCTGATGCAGTGGACTTGATTCTGTAATGTTTCGACAATTTTATATGTGCTCTAGTATTGTCTCGAAAATTTAGGATTTAGGTCGCAAAAATTTCGATTTTAGGTTTCAGAAATTAGGGTTTCATGATTTCATGTGACTTGGAATGTATAGAAAAAACGCTGCATTGCAACTCCATTAGAGATGTCGATATACAATATGGCAACACACATAACAACCAAAATACGTGTACAAATATAGCAAAACAAAATCGCATAACACGCGATACTATATGGCTCACTCGTCTGAGCCACTACTCTCTGCCTGTTGCGGCTGCGTCCTTGTGCGCGGCCTTGTTTTGTGTCGAGTACGACCTGTGAAATATGTCCACCGGTCTGAAGAGCGCGTGTCGGTTCGGAGGGGGTATGGAGACCGTTGAGGCAAAGGTGGACAAGTAGGCTGACTCTGGAGCGGAGCCTGGTGGGCGTACATGTCATCTTGATGAGCCATGCCGACCTGGGGGACACCTCCGAAGAATTCATCCCTGACGGAGGCTATAAAATCACTCTGGGGGTACGATGCCTGCAACTCCGGTTCTTGTGATGAGCTCGGCCTTGGGCGTCGGGGTTCCGCGTGCGGAGGAGCTCGGCCTTGAACGTCATATGGGGGCGGCAAACCCGGAGGAGCTCGCCCTTGAGCGTCTGCATGGGGACAGCGAACCCAGAGGAGCTCTACCCTGCGTACGCTAGAAACCCTGGCTTCCATTGTCCATACCTGTATCGTCGTCATCAGTCGATGTGAACTGGCCGTGACCCCCACGGCCAACTGAAGGCTGCAAGACGGGACGATGTTAGTACAAATAAACACTCTGGACGTAAACTGAGAACCTCGTACCTCCCAGATGTGCAGTGCAGATGACCGAGGGGGAGCGCCAGTCTTTGTACCTGGTCCGGATGACAGAAGTGAATCATCCTGATGGACCTATGGTGGGAGAATGACATGATGTTAGCGGGATGTAAGGCATAACCAAAAAAACCGAACGTAGATTTGTACATAGCGACTTACCTCCGCGCCGACCTGGCCCATGGATGACCGACGGGGAATGCTACGACACCTGCTAGACTCACTAGGTCGTGGTGACCTAGCGGGTGAGCACGCCCCCCCCCCACTTGGTGCCCGACGTGCAGGACGTTGTCCGTCGAACAACCGCAACTCAAGTTTTGTATTATCTTCTTCATCTCCGCCGAGATGTGCTTCAAAACTTTTATATATCCCATCGGGGTTCTATCAAGGCTACGGAGGATGGCCTCCGATATGCTCTGGATGTGCTGCGCCTACTCCAACTGTAGTGACATACGTAACAGGTTCATTAACAAAAAGTACAAATGTCGTCAATGAAATGACTAGAGGTTGTAAGTGTCGTATGGTGTCGTCACGCTGCGAAGTGCTGTGATAGTCGTACGTGTGGCGGAGGCTCTCATGGTGCATCTGTGATGTCACCCGGTCTAGGCCCTCAGGTGGAGGAAATGGTGAGTCTTGCGCGCGTCCGTGACACGTACCACTCCAAGTACGCACCGTATGTCTCAAGGTCGTACAGATGCGACTCATTCCAGACATCCATGTGTGTCATCCATGCCGTAGTCCACTCCTCCTGGACCGAGCGCCAGTCTTGAGTATGCTCACCCGCCCTCGATTGCTTGCATTTCCGGAAGGACTAATGTTAGAAAAGAAGACGTAAGGATTGTAAACATTACTCATATGAAGTTTGACTCATAGGTGTATGGCTCGCTGTAGGAGCCTGCCGTCCGGGTGGCACGAGCTGGTACCAACCAAACTGTCACATTACGCGCTACGACACATAAGGCTCCACCATATGTGCGAACACCAGGTGGCAGGTCGTCATTCACAGTCCTCTATCCTGGATACATTGCACGGACAGCCCATACGACGCTACCGTGCAGAGGAAATCTTGATACTATGGACACTGGATGATGTCGCTCTTGTGCAACAACTCGAACTTGTTGTGATAGAACGAGTAGCACCTCGTCGGTCTTCTGCTGGCCCAGCACAGGCGAACAACAGTCCACTGTAAGCCCATGGTGGGCCCGTCTACCTGGTCATGCGGAACGGGGAATGGGTGTGCCGCTATCTCGATGGTCAGCTGCTCAACAGGGAAGTGCTCCCAACTCCACAGGTGCAGGAGCATGTCGCAGATGGCTAGGTTGGTACCAGCGGTGCCGTGCCGCGTAGTGTCACACAACCCCTGGTATGTGGCGCAAAGGACGGCTGATCCCCAGCTGTACTGCGGCATTGGCCCAGCCCCCGCGTCAACCAAAGACTCGGCGACGCAGATAAAGCTGGGGTACAAAAAATCGCCCTTTGTGGTTGGAAACAGGACCCAACTAAAGAGCTTGAGAAGGTAAGCAGCAAGGTACGTCCTAATGACCTCGTGAAGTGCACCTGCGGCTCACCGAATCGCCTCAACCAAGCTCGGGGCGCGCGTGCACCCTCCGGAGAGGTTAGCCAACATTTGCTCAACTCGCCTTCCATGCACTGGAGGGCCCCGAACAAGCGGCTCACCCCGGATCGGGAGACCGGTCAAGAACGAGACGTCCTACAGGGTAACCGTCATCTCACCCCACCGAAAGTGGAAGGTGTGCGTCTCGGGCCTCCACTTGTCGATAAGTGCCGACAGCAGGCTGGCGTCTAGGGTGAACTGGCGTCCGACGGAGACCATTCTCACAAGGGGCAACAAACCCGTGTCCCAGAGGATTGGGACGTAGCGATCGTCCAGTGCCCAGCAGTCCCTCCCCACCCGAAGCGCCAGGGGCGAAGGGCCATCCGCATCAGCGGTGAGCCACAGCTTGCACCGGTGGTCATCATCATACAAGTGTTCTAGTACCGCCGGTAGAGACATAGCTTGCAACACATGGAATAGAGGGAATATTAGTGAGAAGGTGGCTAATGACCATAAAAGATTGTAAATTAAACATGCTAGCTTTTTAATTGCAGAGTAGTTTCCCCAGAGAGATAAGCTACATGATAAGCTAGCTTAATTAGATTATGCTCCTCTGTTCTTCGATGAATGCATTTTTTATTATTTAATTTTGCTTTACGACCAAACTAACACTACAAATTAATGTACACTACTTTATTAATTAATTACTACTAATTATTTCGTAACTAATAAACACTGTAAATAAAAAAATTATGACCAAACTACCTGCGAACGACAGCGGTTAATAACGCTGAAATGTCCCTAAAAATATAATCGACAGAGCAAGAGAGCGAGCAACTGCGAAATGAAATGAACGAGCGGAAGAGCGAGCGAGTGACTGTGAAATGAAATCGCACTCGCTCGCTCTAATTTATAGCCGTTGCTCGAAGGGAATCCTTATCCTGTGCGCGCTAATTAAGCCATGCATTTTGGGGGACAAAGATTTGATGGATGAGATAAGGAGGTGACGGGATGACAAGTGATTGATGCTTTCAGTGAAAAAGTAAGGCAAATGGAGGGAGAGCCTCATTCAGATGTTTGGGCAAACAACACATGGCACGATTTTCTATTGATTTTTACAAATAGGACACTTATCCAAAAAAACGATCCAAATTCTAAATGAATAAAATAATGGAAAATTTACACAAGCAAGTACACGGTGTTGGGAGGCTCTACAAAAAAATTCATAATTTTTTAAACTCATTTGCTATATTTTAAAATTCTTACCGATTTCAGCCTAACCCTAACCCTAACTGACCCAAACACTAACCTAAACTAGGACACGTGGTGGGCCGAGGGCTGTTGGTGCGTGGTCACCATGTGCCAACGGTTGGCGCATGCTCACCGTATCGTCATCAATGACGCAGCAGTCAAGGGGGAAGTCGAGGCACGTGGCGGCATGGAGCGCTTATGACGGTGACCGTGGCGCCAATCTGCGCCATTTCAGAATACGTAAATCGTGCGCCACCGTGCGCCAACGGTGCCATTTCTGTAAATACGCGCAATGCGTGGTCATTTATGCAAATACGGTTTCTAAACATGCTGTATGTGCCAAAAATTCTTTTATCTGGGAAACATGCAAGTTGCAACGAACCTTTACCCCTTTTTCTAATGTATAGACACACGATTCTTCTGCGTGTTCTCAAAAAAAGAGACGACATTAGGAATTTTGGATTAAGCCCTTTGTTGTGAAATCATCGTAGAAAAACAAATTCTTTTTGAAGTGAAGCTCTTTCTCTAGCTTCGGATTGAAACCTGAGGAACATTAACGTGGCTTTAGATTTTAAAATTTTGATTAGTAACTTGCAAGATATGCCTTGATGCTCCTATATGACGATTCTTCAAGAAATCAATGAGAAGTGGAAGTCCTTTCATAGTGCCATCTTCAAGCACAGAGCACAAAGATAGGCAATCGAATTGGGAAGCTCATAAGTCATAACTTAGCTAAGCACAACATCACATCCTCTACCTTAGCACCTTAGGGCTAATCTGGTCCGTTGGATCTAAAACGAATAGCTTGGATTGTCCACTATAGTAGATGCGCCTTTCCTCCTTACAACTTCCCACTATGCATCTACGCCTTCTTCTTTTTTACAGTAGAAGGCAGACACACACCTCGCTCACGCCACCACGCAAACACACGTGTGTGCATCCCCTACACATGCTGTGAATTTTTGTGAAGGCACCAAGGCCTCATGGAGTGTGGTCACATGCTTCCCTACTGAACATGCACGTGTGTGTATACTCAAATTATTTGAGTGAGCGGCAGCGTCGAGCGGGACTCAAAAGCTGGTGGGCTACGAGTGCACACCACCCTCTAGTTAACCGACCACTCGTCGGTTCTCCTTCTTCGCCTTCTCAATGCAAAGGCAGAGGCTCCGGTTCCGCTAAGCAAGCATGCTCATTGGGAACATGTTGGAGTTTCAAAGTAACAAAGCTTTTTTTAGAGTACGCACCGGACACACTCACTCACACACACCACATGCACGCCTGCACACACATGTGGGTGCGTCCTTAACAAACGCCTAATCTAGAGTGGGGGCTAAGACCACACAGAGCGCGGGCACACACTTTGACCACTGAACGCACCCACGTGTGCGTGTACTATTCCTAAAGCCACCCAAAAAATGAGGCGCGCAAGTTCGATCTGAGGGATCAAACCCGGACGGGCTGCTCACACGTCAGCAGAGCGAGCCACCCTAGCAAACACTCGATCCTCTCAAAGTAACAAAGCTAGATCTTCCTCTCTCTTAGGGATTGGGCCTCCCAAACATGGCTTATGGCCATCATAAGGCTCTAACAGGCCTAAGGCCCCACTTATATAGATAGAAGGCAGCACACACCAACACAGGTGTGTTTGGCTGTCTACATGATGTCTGGTTTGCACGAGTGATACAAGTTTTGAGATGTTTGGTTGCATGTACTACCCGTAGGTCTGGCCAGACGGCTGCAAGATTCCCCTGCGGGCCTGGCTAAGGGAAAATGCGAGTGGGTGACTTCGCCGTGGAGCTAGGCCCGACTGGTGTAGCCGCGTGCGCACACAGGTGATTCATGGAGATTTTTTTTAAAATAATATTATTTTTAAAAAATTACAAAACTAAATAGTCGCCCAAAAAAATTACAAAACTAGGTCCCTGTCGCCACTTGGAATACGCGACGGGCTCCTCTCGTCATTCCAACTGGCGACAAGGACCCTATCGCCAAAGGTGCTAGGATCCAAAAATACAATTCTGGACCCTCTGTGTATAATACACTAGTCCAGGATCACGCAAGTGCACTCAGTGTCAACATAGATGAATATCGATCCACACAAGGCGAAATAATAGAATAAACGAGTAGTTTGAATAACAAATAACTGTTGTGACCTTAAGGTCGAGTTTTACATTTATTATGCCTCGCTGGGCTGGTAGTAATTAAATAAGCAGTAGAACAAAATAACTTCAACGGAAACCCATCGATTCACCGCAGGCAACCGACTGGAATCAAGACCTAGCGATCAGCACCTTCGTAGAACACATCCTCAAAAGCGAGCGTTGACTCCTCCACTTCTGTTGATTGATTATAGCAAGCATGAGTACACAACCGTACTCGCAAGTCATACCACAGAATGCAATGTATACATGATGGCTTATTCCAAAGAAAATGGCTTCTGTGGTTCTTTTGCAAAAATACAACATTTGCAATTGAATATGAATAATAGATGAAAACATAATTCAAAATAAATAAACAATATTAATTTAACAATTGGTTTCACAAAGAACACAAAGTCTAATCAAATTATTCACACAACCATATGACTGAGATCACACAGCTCCCTTCCCAAATGTTTTATGAAAATCTACCCCTCGTGTGAAATCTCCGAGCATGTCCATGACCGCGAACACGTCTATTCGAATAGATTTGTTTAACACTCTGCAGAGGTTGTACACTTTACCCACGCGATATAATCAGTGTTGTAAGCACTAACCATAACAAAACCTTTCAGAAACTTCATCTCAAGCATTAACACTCCCGATGTGTTTTATTGACGAAACTAATGTCCACTTAGGAAATTAGTCCATCACACAATGTTGGATAGGGAATTGGTGAACCATCCCGCGATGTTATCTACCTGGTAGTCTACATATCCACCCATCACTGAGCACCTAACCTACAACTTGAGTAGTCAATGTCAAAACTCCATAACCTACTGAGTTAGGCCCATCCCAAACCAGGCATGTGATCGTACAATTGTGCCTCGGTTCAATGGCGCACAAAGTTAAGTCCTTAATTGACCGAGGCAAGAATTCCAATTTCTAGCTATGCCACAAAGATTATCATTCCCATTCACAATGTTCCACCATATCACATAGTATCCACCACTTGTCTCAGTCTAAATATTTTCCCACCCTATTGATTAAGTGCAACACATGCCATCAACGAGTAATAGCACACAACGCACACAGTTTTATCACCAAGTTCCATATTCACATAGTCAAATTCATATTTGCAAATTACATGAAAGGATGACTCGTGGCATGAATAAGCAATCTACTCGTATCTTACCAACCCACGTTGGTGCTACGATAATACCAACTAAATAATGAACCAATATAGGGTGACAAAAGATTATGACATAACAATAGACAAGATGGATATAAACAATTAGGATTAATAACTACACCCAAAAGCATTTAAGTAAATACTTAAAGTAAATGAATTAATTTGAATCAAAGTAATTTTGAACACTAGATTCAACATGATCAAAGATACAACAGGCCTTCGAATAGATCTTAGCACTGGTCCTGATCTTGGTGCACTCCTTCTTCTTCAAAGTTCCCTAAAGAATCAACGTCTGCTCGCAAAAGAAGCAAATAAACAAAATAAATAAATAATAAATAGAAAAACTCCAAAAATTAAATAAAAATCTCAAGTAAATAGAGCTCAAATTTAGATGATTTTATAAATTTGAATGATCTCAATCGGAGTTCGGATGAGGAAGATATGGCTTTTGGAATATCTAATCTAAAGAAATACCTAAATTGGATTTTACTGGAATTTTTGAATTATTTTCCTACAGAAAAATCAGATTATGACGTCAGCTAATGTCAGCAAGGACTTTTCGGCTACAAAGAAATAAAAATAAAATCCTGACATGTGGGACCCACGTGAAAAGGGACATGGTCTACGGTGGACTAGGTTTGCTGAAGATTGGATCTGGTTGGGTTGGACTACCACACGTACGTGCTGATGGGGATGACACGTGGGACGACACCTCAGCGAAATGATGACATGGCACCGATCTGGCGGTGACATGGATAGCCACCTCATCCAATGACGTCATCACTCCGATGAGAGTCTCGAGCGCGACCGACAACAGCGAGCGACGGCGATTCACCGGCGGTGAGTGGTACCGGCGTGACAAGCGTGGTAATGTGAACCCATTAAGGTACTCATTGGTGCACGAGGGCTACGGGTTTGACCGGTGGCGAGCGCTGAGCGGCGGAGAGCTACGGTCGTTGTCGGGAAAGTCCCCTGGTGATGCTCCAGCGATGCGAAGAGGTGCCCAAGGTAGCTCCGGTGACGGCGAACCCAGCAGTGTAGTCTGTGTTGACGAGGTGACCATGGAGGTGGGGCAATTTGAGATTGAAGAGCTTTGGTGAACAAACCCTAAAACCTAAATCGCGGCAGCGCTAGGGTTTTCGGGCAGAATTGATCAGGGGTTTGAGAAGCGGAGATGATGGCGATCCTAGGGGCTATTTATAGGGGCTTGGGCGTGCACGGGATGACGTATTGACGGCGGAACCCTAAAAGTGTCCGAGATGAACACGCAAAGAACTCAAAGATAGGAAGGGATTCGGGAGGGATACAATCTAAATTCGGTTACGGGATAGATAGGGCTTCTAGAATACGAGGTCCACACGGAGAATCCGGGCCGAATCGTCCGTTGTTGGACGAAACTCCAAGAGCATCAATGGTGGACGAGGGCTCGGGCGCGATGAGGACAATGATGCAGGGACGATGACTCAGTGTACCCACCTGGCAGCGAGCGCGAAGGAGCGGGCGCGTGCGAGTGGGCTGCGCGGAGGAAACCCCGAGAAATGGGCTGGGTTTCGAAAAGAGTTGGGCTGAAGGAGTTGGGTTTCAGCCCAAGAGCTTTTCTGAGATTTAATTTAGTTTTTCTTTTTAGGAATTAACAGAAAATGCAAATGGTAATTAGAAAATAGAAAACGAGCTCGGAAAAATTCTAGAAAAATCTAGAAATTATATCCAAGCACATAGAATCCAAATAAAATAGTTTTGACTATTGTTGATGTTGACTTTAATCATATTAAATTATTTTGATACTAAAAGTCCATATTAAGCTTTGAATTAAAATTCAAATAAAAACTCAAAGATGAATTTTCCAACTACTAACTAATCAAAAGATTTTTAAAGCTCATAAAATTGGGATGTTACAAACCTCTCCCCTTAAAAGAATCTCGACCCTGAGATTCAGGCTAGCTAGAGAAAAGGCTAGAAAACTCGGCTTTCAGCTCTTCTTCACGCTCCCACGTAGCTTCTCCTTCTGTGTGGTTGCTCCACTGAACCTTGCAAAAACGAACAGTCTTGCTTCTGGTACGACGCTCTGCGACACCCAAAATTTTGACCGGTTGTTCCTTGTAAGTGAGGTCTTCTTTTAACTTGATTGAATCCAAGGGAGTTTGTTATGTCGGTACACGAAGACACTTCTTCAACTGAGAGACTTAGAACACAACATGCACTCCTGCTAACGACTACGGCAGCTCAAGTTGATACGCAACTTCTCCTCGACGGCTCACAATCTTGAACGGACCAACATATCTTGGGGAAAGCTTCCCTTTGGCATGAAACCTTTTAAAACCTCTCAGCGGAGTGACCCGAAGATAAACGAAATCTTCTGGTTCAAAACTGAGGTCATGACGACAATTATCATCATAGCTCTTCTGCCTGGACTGAGCTATCTTAAACCTTTCTCTGATCATAGACACTTATTCTTCTGCTTCCTAGCTAATATTTGGCCTAAATACCTTACGCTCAGCTATTTCTGACCAATTCAGTGGGGTTCTGCATGCACGACCATAGAAAGCTTCAAATTGTGACAATTGCAGATTGGCTTGGTAACTGTTGTTGTACAAGAATTCTGCATACGGTAAACTTTTGTCCCAACTGATAGCATTAGCTAGAGCACAAGATCTCAACATATCTTGCTATGTTTGATTTACTCTTTCAGTCTGCCCATCTATCTGAGGGTGATACGCAGTACTGAAATTTAGGTGAGTTCCCAATGCTTCATGCAAGCTCTGCCAAAAATAAGAAGTGAACTGAGATACTCGATCTAACACTATCTTCTTAGGCACGCTATGCAAACTGACAATTCTTAACATATATAACTCTGCAAGACGATCTCCTGAGTAAGTGGTTTTGACTGGTAAGAAATGAGCAACTTTAGTCAAACGGTCAACTATCACTCAAATTGAATCGTAACTTGATTGAGTCCTAGGTAAACCGATAATGAAATTCATTTCGAACTCTTCCCATTTTTACGAGGATTAAAATCTCTATGTATTACTTTAATACATAATAAAAGACCATATGTATTCATGGTCGTAACCCCTAAGGCTAACGACCCCGTGGTCGTAAGGATTCCAGAGGTTACATAATAAGTATCCTGGTCAGATGAGGTCCTGTACCCAGTCCCCGACCAGATGTCTTCTCTTAGAAGCAATGAACTGGCATCCGGATCTAACTCCAAGTATATTCTGTATCGTGTGATGAATGGAACACATGTTATATTTGTTCCATACCACGCGACCTTTCATGGTTCTAAGACACTGACAACAACCACCATGCAGTTGAAGTGCCTCACAGACATTCAAGCACCGAACGTCTGATGTTTCATCAACCGTTGCCTCGCTCCGACCAGTCGCATCACTTCCAACAGACGCCTTCTCCAGGAACAACTGCCACCTCTTCAACGGTTATTTAAAGATGGAGCACGGAGAAACGAGGAAGATGAGACTGCATCAGATTGAAGCATGACAATTAGGCATTAAATTCATGTTTTAAGTTTGATTCTACAGTATAGCAAGCATTACGCTCAGTGTAATTAGGATTAGTCCACTGCCTCGTCGAGGGCACCCCCCCTGTAATAGCCAATTCATAGCAATAAAAGAGTAGTCCCATTCTCTTCCAAGAACTCTTTGCCATTTTTCTCTATTTATTTCGTAAGATCGGCGACTCAATTGTCGACACCGGAAGGCTCTCCCTTAGCTACGATGGGAGTTAATCGGAAGATCACTATTGGCGCCACGAATTTAACACAATTAGAGATACCAATCTGGATGCCATGCACGATCCTCCACGGGTTAACTCACCACCACTTGCTGGTGGAGATGGTACGGGCGCTCAAGCACCAACTACTAGAGGCAACCAAGTTGATGGATGTGCATCAATTATTTCACCTGTTCCTACCCCACCGCGAGTAAGAAATCAGGCAAGGCCAACCGGAAGATCGAGGGAAAACTCAGCTCATCGAACGCCCCATTGCAAACGAGAATCTTCCACGACCTTCAGTAACGATACAAAACCTGCAACGATTCCTGGATATCTTGAGTAACCCAGACCCTGCTTTAATAGAAACTCCAGGTTATGTTCGGCTTGAAGGTCAGGTGTCGGAGATCCTCCAACAAACCGTGCAGCGTACAGAAATGTAATGGGAGCAAAGGAAATCGCAAAGTTAAACGATGACCTTGTCCCAGCGCTCCTTCCTCAGTAGGGGGAAATATGGTCGAGCAAAGGATCAATCAACACCAAGACCCCCTTGTAGGTTCCGATCAGGAAATCACGAGGGGAGACGGCTCTTCACAGAAGCCACACCTCCTCCTCGTCAAGAGGAACGACCACTTGATCTAGACGATCTTAGGCATCATCTGAAGCAAGTAGGTGGTCAAAGACGTTATCATAACTTCTACGACCAGGTTGGGACACCGGATCCTAGATATGCAAATATGAGGAACCGATCCCTGACTGATTATAATCCATCTCCTTTTAGAGAAGGTGTCATGACTCCAATACGGGCTGCCGAGCGTTTTTGGTAGGTCTCCAAGCTGTTCGTTGGTTGCACAGGTTCCGACCAGCCAACATAGAGAAGTTCAATAGAACCTAGAACCCATTGAATTTTTTTCAAATTTATTCTACCGCCATCAAGGCCGCTGGTGGTAATGATAACATGATGGCAAATTATTTGCTCACGGTCCTTGAAAGGTTTGCCCGGTCGTGGTTACTTAACCTTCCAGTTGGATCGATCTATACTTGGGAGCAGCACTATGATACTCTAATCGTCAACTTTCAAGGGACGTACGACCGTCCCGGGAAGGAGGATGATTTTCATCGGATGAAGCAAAAAACAAATGAAACTTTTTGACAATATATCAACAGATTCAATCAGGTTTGAAATTCCATCCCAGAGATCGCAGAATCTTCTATCATCCAGGCTTTTAAAGTAGGACTGAGGAATCACCAGTTTACGGAGGATATTGCAATAAATCCTCCACGAACAACCGTCGAACTTTTGACATGGTAGACAAGTATGCGACCGCTAGTGAAGTGGCCAAATGTTATGAATCTATTGATCGAAAAGATAACAATCCTCAGTCAGGTCAGGAGAAGCAAGAGAAGAAAAGTAAGAAGTCTCTCAAGGGCAAGAAGAATCGCAAGCCCGACAATAAGGAAGTCCTTGCTATTCCCAAAAAGTTTACCAAGGGCAAGAAAGATTTCACTAGTCGAAACAAATCTAAGGCTCCAACCACTAACTTCAAGAAAACTAAGAAGTGGTGTCCACTTAACAAGGCAGCAGGGCATGATCTGCACACCTGCTGGGCTTGGCAAAGTAAATTAGAGGATTACTACTCAGGTAAAGGACCCTTCTCCTCCATAACAGAACTCAGAGAACCAAACTCCAAGAAGGAAAAAGATGGCGATGAAGAGATGGACTACAAGGAGCCGCAGCATATGGTAGATATGATCTTTAGAGGATCCTCCTCGTACGAATCAAGACGTCATCTAAAGGCCGTGGAGCGGGAGGTCAACCTTGCCGAGTCTCCGATCACTGTCAAGCCATCCAGGTGGTCGGAAACTGTAATCTCCTTTAGCAAAGAAGACTGCCCCATCCCATCGACTCGACTAGGTAGGTTTCCTATCGTGGTTGAACTTACTATTAACAATTGTAAAGTTAATCGATTCTTAATAGATAGAGGTAGTTCTTTAAATATTTTATTTACGCGAGCATTGGAAGAGATGCAGATTCCCAGGTCTAAGGTAAAACCCGTGAAATATGCCTTCCATGTTATAGTTACTGGTTCTACCACTAAACCAATAGGACAACTGTCCCTACCGATTACATTCGGAAGACCCGACATCTTTTGAATAGAAAAAAATTCCATTTGATGGGGTGGATTTCGAAACCGCATACAATGGAATCCTCGGTCGTCCAGCTTTAGTAAAATTCCTGACAGCTACGCACTACGGTTACCAGAGTCTAAAGTTGCCAGGACCGAAAGGTGTCACCACGGTTCGAGGAGATCGAAAAATGGCTTATGCATATGATCGAAAGTCCTTAAAATTGGTCGATGAACTTCTGACTAGGGAAACTAATCCACCTACCATACAGGTCAAGCACTCGAGGCCAAAGATGGCGTCGAAACCTTCCAACTAGACCAAGGAGGTACAACTCGGCAAAGACGCTCCTCTGGAAAGCGCCAACACTCCGTCTAGGTCAAGAAATGCTAATGCGTTTGCCCAAAAGGTACTGGTTGGGGTAGGACTCGACCTCAATTAAGAAGAGTCACTCGTCTCCTTACTCCGAGCAAATCAGGACGTATTCGCCTAACAGATGTCCGACATACTCGGAGTCCCTAGGGAGGTGATCGAGCACAGGCTAGCCCTCCAGCCTGACAAAAAACCAGTCAAGTAGAAACTAAGACGTTTCGCACCTAATCGGAAGGAGGCAATCCAGTCGGAGATTGACAAGCTCCTCAAGACTGGGTTTATTCATGAAGTCGACCACCCAGAGTGGCTCACCAACCCTATAATGGTTAGAAAAAGCAGTGGGAAATGGCGGTTTGTATTGACTTCACAGACCTTAATAAAGCCTATCCGAGGATGACTTCCCCTTCCACACATTGATCAACTTGTAGACTCTACTTCTGGGTGTGAGTTGTTAAGTTTTTTAGATGCATACTCAGGGTACCACCAAATTAATATGAGTAAATATGATGAAGAGAAAACCTCCTTCATCACTCTATATAGCACTTACTGCTATGTTAAGATGCTATTTGGTCTCAAAAATGCTGGTGCGTCTTTTCAGAGGTTGATGCAAAAAATCTTTAATCCTCAGATAGGTCAAAATCTAGAAGCCTACATTAATGACTTGGTCATAAAAAGCATCAACACTGGCGACCATATTTTCGACCTACATGAGACTTTCAATAACTTAAGAAGGCATAACCTTAATTTAAATCCAGAGAAGTGTGTGTTCGGAGTTTCTTCTGGAAAGCTTCATGGTTTCCTAGTTTCGGTTAGAGGGATTGAAGCAAACCCAGCAAAAATTTCAGCCATCGATCAGATGCACCCTTCGACCACAAAGAAAGAAGTCCAAAAATTAACCGGCTGTATGGCAGCACTATGTCGTTTCATAGCACGGTTAGGGGAAAAGGATCACCTTTCTTCGAACTTCTTCAAAAACACGGAAGTTTCAAGTGGACTAAATGTTGGAAATATGCCCTAGAGGCAATCATAGAGATGATTATATTTTATTATGTTCACAATATTTGATAATATGTTATCTTGTTCCTTGAATGAATCATCAGTCATGAAGATTAACGAGTATGTGACTTGTTGGTGAAACTCTTTTTAACTTATGATGATGTCGTTCTAAAATATCTCCGGTCGAAAGTCACCGGGCTAACACTAGTGACTCTACGACCAAAGACATGTGTTGATTGATGACCACGTTTCACGGTCATGGATATAGGGATATCAAATCAATAATGTGGACACGTGTTAGAGAACATGGTGTTAGATAAGACCCACCTTGAGACACTATTGAGATTGTTATGATTCTAAGTGTCGTTAGTTGGTCTCAAGCAATGATGATGTATAATCCTTAGACCTGAGATCAGCCTGGTTTCCTACATGTGTAAAAGCACTCTTAGGGGTTGCCAAACGCTGCTCGTAACTGGGTGGTTATAAAGGTAGCTTTCGGGTATGCTATGAAACATGTAGAGGGATGTGACTGGTTGGATATGGGATTTGCCCCTCCTAATATAACAGGAGAGATATCTCAGGGCCCCTCGAAGTGGTCGAATAAAGAAAGTGCATGGCCATGCCCTTTGGTGGTCAAGAGTTCGACCACATAAGGTTATCCGATACTCGACGAGAAAGCATTGAACAATCCATGGATGACACAACATCTCACCGAGTTCAACCAGATATCGTGAGGCAAAGGGAGAATACATGAGAAGGTGTTAGTTCGACCCGACACGGATTGGTCGATGGAGATACAAGCAAGTCGAGATCGGTCGAACGTAATCACAGAGTGGTGAAACCAAGTCGTAAGGAGTTACGAGTTGGTCGTGATCGAATCTGAACCGGTCGTATAGAGATAGTACCGTCGTAAGTGATGAGGACTCAGTCGAGATCATATTGCATTAAGGTTCGTCCGATATAATTTGTGTGTATTCGGGAATCGTTATGTCCTCGCTAGGAACCGCTATGACTCGTGGGTCGGAAAGGGTTTTCGAGTCACAACCAACTACACATGAACCTAACGGGTCACACACTTAACAGGTTGGAACAAACCAAGATTGAATACGATTCAGAAGAGTGTTTGGATAGGATCCATCACGGGCACTATATAAGGAGATGCATGAGGTCATTGTTGGGAAGAGAGGTTGGGCGTGAGTTGCCCTACCAAACCCTAGCCGCCATCTTCTTGAGTGCCTCCCGTCTTGATTTGGTGCTAGCACACCGACGCACGGTTGTTCCTTCCTAGACGTGTGGATACCATAGAGGCGCTTCTCGTTGTTGCGCTTTAGGACGATCCGCGATCTTCGCAAGGAACCGCAGAGGTGCCGAGGAGACGATCAACTCACGAGGACGCTGGACGATCGACTACGACCAAGACATCGACGCTCTATGTCGGACGAGCTACTGACACTTCTTCATTTGCTCTCAAGCGTCTAGTGGTAACGATCTGTGATCATCTTCTTGCTTGGCTTCCTGGTTTGCGTGGTAGAAATTTTGAATTGTTGCTATTGTAGCCTACCCGTATCCCAACACTAAAGAGGCAGACGATGCCTTTGAAGAACTTAAGAAGTACCTTACGAGTGCCCCGATCTTAGTTTCTCCAAGATTGAAAGAAACATTGCTGATTTACGTGGCGGCAATGCCACAAACAGTCAGTGGTGTACTGGTTGTTGAACATGAGAACATCCAATGACCAGTATATTATGTAAGCGAAGTCTTATATGGACCAAAATAACGATATCCATAGGTACAAAAGCTGCTTTATGGTCTTCTTATGGCTTCAAGGAAACTTAGGCATTACTTTCAGGCCCACAAAGTGGTTGTACCAACCGGATATCTCTTAGGTCAAGTCCTTGGAAATAAGGAATCATCAGGACTAATAGCAAAATGGACGGTCGAGCTTAGGGCGTTCGACCTCCATTTCATCTCACGAATAATAATCAAGTCCCAGACAATAGCAGAATTTATTGCCGAGTGGACACACCCTGAACCCACCCAAGGGCCTGAGTATGAACACCATGATGAGTGGACAATGTACTTTGACGGTTCCTTGATGCTCAAAGGCTCGGAGGTTGGAGTTGTCTTGACATCCCCCACTAGCGAACACATCAAGAACACCATCCAGCTAAACTTTCCTGCTACAAACAATGTGGCAGAATATGAGGGTTTACTGGCAGAACTCCGAGTAGCTCGTGCGCTCGGGATTCGTAGATTACTAGTGAAAGGCGTAGTGAATCAAGTCGGGAAGAGTATCAATGCTCAAGTACCAAGATGTCTTCTTATTTGGCGAAAGTACAGAAACTCAAAAAGCACTTCTTCGGTTTCAGATCCAACACATTCTTATAAAGGAAAACTTTCTAGCAGACCAGTTGGCATGGATGGCCTCCACTAGGTCACCTGTCCCGCCCAGAGTTTTTCTCGAGCAAATCGATTCACCCTCGATAGTCGAGCTTTCTGAGGACACAGATGTTCCACTGGAGGACGTACAAATCGATCCCGAGAACATGGATGCTCCACAGGTCGTACAACACGATCACTGTAGAGATTAGATGATGTCGATCTACAATTATCTTCAACATGACATTATTCATGAAGATGATGTAGAGGCTGATCGTATAGCTCGAAAAGCCAAATCATACACTCTGATCGAAAGTACCTTGTATAAATGAGGATCTCACGGAGTGTTGATGAGATGCATATCTCAAACAGATGGCATTAAGTTGCTATCCGACATTCATGGAGGAGTCTATGGAGCACATCATTCTTATAGAACACTGGTCGGTAAAGCCTTCAAGCAAGGATACTACTGGCCAACTACCCTTCATGATGCAGAAGAGCTCGTGACGAAGTGCGTACAGTGTTAATTTCATAGTCGACAAGTACATCAGCTGGCACAAGCTTTGCAAACCACACCTCTTTCTTGGCCTTTTGCAACCTAGGGACTAGACATTCTGGGACCTTTCCCAAGAGCACCCGGGGCCTTCAAATTTCTTTTCGTCATGATTGACACGTTTACCAAATGGATAGAAGCTAAGCCAGCTGTTAAAACCACAATTGAAGTCGCTAAGAGGTTCCTCACAAAAAACATGATCACACGATTTGGCATACTCAGTCGTATAATCACAGATAACGGTACCCAATTCTCTAGCAGGAATTTTCAAGAATTCTGCAAGGATCTAGGTATCAAGATACATTTCGCTTCTATCACTCATCCGCGGAGAAATGGAGCAGTCGAGCGGGCCAATGGTATCATGATGCAAGGGATGAAACGCCGAGTGTTCAACCAGTTAACCAAACGGTCAGGAGCTTGGGTTCAAGAACTTCCTTCTATATTATGGGTCATTCAAACCACGACCAGTCGTGCGACCGGGGAAACTCCATTTTTCTAGTTTATGGTGCTAAAGTCATGCTTCCTCTAGAACTAGAAATAAGTTTTGCTCGAACTGATTGTTTCAACGAGGATGATCAGATAGAACGAAGACTCGATAACGTCAATTTCCTTGAAGAAGGATGAAATCAAGCCCTCATACGATCGGCGGTAACCAACAAGCTATGTGAAGGTACCACAGTCGTAAGGTGCAACCTCGTAGCCTAGCTGTAGGTGATCTGGTTCTACGCAAAATTCAGAACCAGGCTAATCACAACAAAGTTTCTCCCAAATGGGAAGGTCCATACATTGTGGCCGAAGTCACCAGACCTGGTTCAGTATGACTAGCTATGTCAGACATGCGTGTTTTGTCAAACTCTTGGAATATTGACCAATTGCATAAGTTCTTTGTATAAATGTATTTTCATTTTTTTTTAAAAAGATGCATTTCCTTTACTTTCCGACAAATGATATTGTTTTATATCTGTTATTCATTTACTAGTTTGCATACTATTGTTGTCTAATTGGTCGGAGAAGACCAAAATTCTCTCCGATATCCTTTTTTAAGGATCTCTATTGCTCTATGGTTACGACATATAAGTCAAACGCTATAAGAGTCCTAATCGTGACCATTTATACAATGGTTCTCACGCGCGGACAACACACTTTTTTTTTAAAGAAATATACGAGTAAAAGAGCATCACACAGGCAACTACATATAGTACTTTACATGCTTAAGATTTTGGAGAATACATTTCTTACTTTTAACATTATGTTCTACTCTTGTTTTGGCTACTGGTCAGGACACGGAAAGCCTCATAGTCGAAGTCTCTCCTTCTCCGCACGTGGTCCTACCCACTGGAAGGGGCTTCCTAGCAACGGTACATTTCTTACGATCCTCGCTGCTAGTTGGAACTTGAGCAAGAGCACGTATCGCTAAGTGTTTCTCTTAGTCTCTGGTTTTTAGCAACCCTTACGACCAGTTTTGGATAATACATATAAACTGGTTTGCTTGTCATTTGTGCAAACATTTTTGCACAATTCCTTATCATCAATACAAGTCTTATACATCTTCCAACCACACAAGGTACTACACAGTATTTCGATTATGGAAAAGATCTAAAAGTAGTCGAAGTCATGCGCTGGTTCCGACCACATTGATTTACTAGTGATACTTAGATTATTTTTATAACATAATTAGCATATACTTTGTACCGTGGTCGTAGCTATTGCCCATTTTCTTGGTCTACTACTTCTTTAGTAAAGTTCTTCTACTAATACAAGCAGTCGGGGGCTAGGAAATATATGAGTACTCAGCGAATTTAAGAAGACAAAACAACGAGTTCATTGATGATAAAAGGTAAGTTTTATTTACAACAGTCTAAATATTACAATCATCTACTTCTCGAAGCCACTAGATTGATTGCTGCGCGTTGGAGACCCGACCTCCATTTCCTCCGCAACCTTGTGTCTGAGAGGTGTCATTTCCTCGAAAACTTTGGTTGCTTCCTCTCTTGAGCAGTTGAAGTCTTCCTCAACAGCTTGGAGATTTATGGTTCTCTTGAGTTATCTTGAGGACGCTCCTGAGGTCTTCGAGTTATTGGCCAAGGTAGTTGATCTTCTCCGTGGGATCTCCTAGGTTGGGTAGTTGCGTTCCCGATCCCATATTGAAAAGCATCTTGTTGAAAGTTTTGACATTCTCTTCAAGATTTTGCCCAAAAGCTGCCTCCTTAAGAGATTTTTCTATTCTCTTGAATGCTTGAGTTTGCTCTGCACGAGTAAACCAAAAGATGAGTACATACGACTAGAAAAAGGAAGCACACTAGTCGAGTTTACGACTGGTTACCTTCGCACTTCTTCTCAATAGTCTCAAGGACTTCCTTGTGCCTAGTTATCAGGTATTCAATTGATCGGTCCTTGTTTTGACATTCTTCTTTAAGCCTAGCAATTATGGCATCCTTAGCCATAACTTCTTATTTAAGTTTCTCCGAATCTATCAAACACGATAAATGGAGAAATTAGTTAACAGAAAAAGAGCCAAATGGTAATGAAGGAGAGCTTGTCTCTGCTTGACGGTCCAAAATTCTTCCCCAAACCCCATTAAGATCTTCACAACTAAAGATTTGGAAGCGATGAGGAAAGGCGACTCGAAGAGGAGAATTCCCAGCAGGGGTCGGAACCTGCTGATATTCCTCAGGAACCACCACCGCGGCAGGTGGGGTTGGAGCCACCACGGATTCCTGAGCAGACGATGGCGCTGCCACCTACTCGGGGGCTGGCTCGACCTCTTTCTCCTCAAGAGCTTTCTCCTGAGGGGTGCTCTGGTTCAAATCGGCCAGAATACCAGAGGATCTTCAAAGAAAGAAGAAAAGAAGCTCAAGACTCTAAAAACACCAGAGGTAAGTACTTACATAAGTCCTTTTCATGTATGCGTACCTGGTTGTTTTCTTGGTCTTTTGTTTGAAGCATGCTGAAGCAAAATCTATCGCACTCACTTTCCTTTTCTTCTGTTTGACTAACTTCACCGGTCCTGAACTGGTAGGGTTAGTTAGACCCTTCATGTCCTCCAACTGGAAGTCGAAAGAAATAGTCTCGAATAGTTGATCAAGAACAAGAACCCTGTCCATCAGGTCGGAGGGTGTGGATTCATCAACCTCCAAAACAGTTACTTTAGTAGCAACTGGTGGGTCGTCAACAACCGCGTTGGAGTCCACAATGATCGCCTAATTAACAATCAAAGTTAGTTAGGTGATGAAAATCCTTCATCTAGAATATACATTTCTATTTGCTTACCTACCTCTATAAGACTACCATCTTGGGTGGTCGTAGGAGTGGTCAAAGCATCAATCAACTCACAACTTTCAGTGGCCTCATTGATCCTCAATCCGACCGACTGCACATCAAAGAGGATTTATGGTAAACCCATCGGAAAACATACAAAAGATGAAAAGTGGTTGATATTTCTACCTTTAGTCTCTCAAATTTCTCTCGCTTGCGTAAACAAATACCGCTAAAATCCGGGGAAATCAAATTGTTGCTGGGCTCTCCAAATACAGATCATTTTGATCCAGCTTCTGATCTCATCAGGAGAAAGAGCTATTAGGATAAACGATAGACTTTAGGATCACAAAAGTAAACAACCAAGATAAGCAAACTGGTCAGAATCTTTCGGGACTTACCCTCCTAGGAATCTGTGGTCGCATCGTCACGACCAATGTACCAGTGCATTGAATGTGCTCGGGCTTTCAGAGGGCTAATCCGGCGCATGGAGAAATCCCTTACTACGTCCCAGGAAGTTAAACCCCTGACACTAAGGTGTTGGGTGGCTTCAACCCATCTCCCCACCCTTCCCTCCTTCTTCATGGAGGAGCGCCACTCTAGATTCTCGACCACTTTCTTACCAGTATAGTAAAGGCTGTCTTTTTAAGTGACCGTCATGTAGAACCAACTTTTCTTCCACGACAACCACGAAGACTTTGAATAAATACGAATGTACTCATCAGCCTTTCCATAATGGAGGCGCAACGTGCACTCTCCAGGCATCCCGATCATCCTCCCCAACTTTGCCATCCTGTAGTAGTACTTACAATCCCCAAGTACACTTCACAGAGATAGACGAAGACGCTGAGGTTGGCGATGGCATTGGGGGCAAGATTCACCATTTCGACTCCGTAATGCTCCAAAATCTTGGGAAGGAAGGAGTGAACTGGCAACCTGAATCCACATTCAATATATGCGAGTAAAACATGAATTTCTTTATCTTTGTTGCTCGGAGAATGCTCTCTGGCTGCTCATCTCCAAGAAATCAAATCATTGTCGGGAAGCAACCCGACCTTCTCCAGGCTCTCAAGTTTCTTCTCGCTTAAATCAGAAACTGACCAGTTGGTGATAAGATTCGACATGGTTGAGTTTTGAATGAAGGAAGAAAGGAGGTCGTATGAAGTTGTAGACAGGAGGAGGTCTGTCGGGACCCAAAATATGCAATTCTGGACCCTCTGTGTATAATGCACTAGTCCAGGATCACGCTAGTGCACACAGTGTCAACACAGGTGAATATCGATCCACACAAGTGATTAATAACATAAACGAGTAATTTGATAACAAATAGTTGTTTTGACCTTATGGTCGAGTTTACAATTATTAAGCCACGCAGAGCTAGCAAAGAAATAAAATAGCAATGAACGAGGAAACTTGATGGAATCCCATCAATTCACCACAGTAACCGATCGATCATGACCCTATGATCAAGTACCTTCGATGAACTCCTCCTCGGCGCAAAAGACTCCTCCTCTTCATTGCATGTCTTACAACAAGCATGAGTACACACCGCATACTATAAGTCATACCACGTAAATGCAATTATAGATGCAGCTTATTCCAAAGGAATGGCTTCGTGGTTACATTGCTAGTCAAACATTTGCAATTTAAATACAAGTAATAGATTGAAAGCATAATTCAAAACAAATAGACAATAATAATTGAACAGTTTTATTTCACAAAGACACATAGCCTAAACAAGTTATTCACATAGCCATATGACTTAGGTCACACAGCTCCCTTTCCAAGGTTTTATGAAAATCTACCCCTTGTGTGAAATCCCCGAGCATGTCCATGACCGCGGACGCAGCTATTCGAATAGATTGATTAACACTCTTCAGAGTTTGTACACTTTACCCACAAGATACAACTAGTGTAGCTAGCACTAGCCATAACAAAACAGTTCAGAAACTTCATCTTAACATCTTAACATTGAATCAATATAACTTTTGAAAACTGGGTTCAATATGATCAAAGGTATAACTTGCCTTGGAAAATGTCTTGGTATTGATCTTGGTCTTGAGATGCTCCTTGCTCTTCAAAACCTCCCGAGGTATCAACGTCTACTCGCAAACGAAACAAACAAACAAAATAAATAAAAATAGAGGCAAAAAAACTCCAAAAATTAAATAAAAATCTCAGATAGATAGATTTCGATTTTAGATGAATTTAGAAATTTGAATGGGCTCAATCGGAGTTCGGATGCAAAAGATATGGGCTTGGGAAGTTGGAAATCTAAAGAAAACCCTAAAAACTGATTATTCCCAATTTCCAATTATTTCTTAAAAGAAAATTGATTATTGCATAACGATGATGTCAGCTCGGAATTAAAGAATTAAAAAGAAAATCTGACATGTGGGACCCACACGTCAGTGAGACAGTCCACGGTGAACTCGGTTCACTAAACCGATCTGGATTTGGCCCAAGCTGGCGTGGCACACCCGTGCACGTGGCGCTGACGCGACACCTACATGGCTGACACGCATACGCCACGGAGGCAAGGGAGTTGAGGTGGTGGTCGACGCGATCGAACTGACGACCGACAGCGACCTTCGACTCGATGGTCGCCGTGGACGGCGGCTCCTCGCCGAATGCATGGTACACCGTAGTGTCGCTTTATTATTGCGCTTTGATGATGCAATCCCGGCTGGTCGAGGTGGACGGTGGTGGCTGGCAGCGAGGTTCAAGCGGCGGTGAGGTACGGGTGTTGTCGGACGAGCTCTCCGGTGAAGCTCCGGCGAATTGGATGGTCCCTGGAGGTAGCCCACGCGACGCTGATCACGTTGGTGCGGACCACGAGGCGGGCGTCACCAACAAGCACGAATTGAAGAAAAACCATGACAGCGACAAAAACCCTAAACCTCGAATCGCGGCGGCCCTAGGGCGATTGGGGCTCAATGGGTGGCGGCTTTGGGTTGAGGGCATGATCGCGAACCCATGGGTCCTATTTATAGGGTCCCAAGCGGCCGAGGATAAGGAATCCCAAATCGGGATTTCTTGAGTTCGTTCGGTTTAAGAGATAGAGTTCGATTCAATTCCAATTGAGAGCAGATACGGACGCGGTGAGATAAGGGATGAGATTTGGCAACGAAATTAGGGAGGTTTTAGTTGGAGATTCAGTTTTGTCGTCTGGCTCGAGCTCTTCAATGGCGACGGCCACAGCTGACTCACGAGGAAGAAGCCGAGCCGAGACAGCGACTTGAGCGGCCCACCGGCCGAGGCACGAGCGAGGCGTCTTGGCGAGGTGTGAGGGACGTTGATCTCGACTGTCCGTGATGATCCAACGGTGGAGGATGAATCGGTATGGCGTTGTATGAACAGATCGGCCGGGAGATTCGGCCCACACTGTTTAACTGAGATTTTAAATACTTTTTCTTTTTAATAAATACCAGAAATTCAAATAAGCAAGAGAAAATAGCAAATGAACTTGGAAAAATTCCAGAAAAATCTGGAAAATATATCCAAGCCCAAAGAACTCAAATAAAATAGTTTTGACCATTGTTCATGTTGACTTTAATCATATTAAATTGTTTTGGTGTACAAAGTCCATATTAAGCTTTTGAACTAAAATCAAATAAAATCCAAATGGTGAATTTTATCCTACTAACTCTTTAAAAGATTTTTAAAGCTCAGAAAATTGGGATGTTACAAACCTCCCCCCCTTAAAGAAATCTCGTTCCCGAGATTCAGGCTAGCTAGAGAAAAGGCCAAGGAACTCGGCTTTCAGCTCGTCTTCACGCTCCCACGTTGCTTCTCCTTCCAAGTGGTTGCTCCACTGAACCTTGCAAAAACGAACGGTCTTGCTTCTGGTTTGGCGCTTTGCGACGTCCAAAATCTTGATTGGCTGCTCTTTGTTGGTGAGGTCTTCTTTCAATTCGATTGACTCCAACGGGGCCTGTTCTTCTAGCACACGAAGACATTTCTTCAACTGGGAGACATGGAAGACATCATGCACTCGCTAACGATCAAGGCGACTCAATTGATAGGCTACTTCTCCACGACGAGCCAATATTTTGAACGGACCAACATATCTAGGGGCAAGCTTTCCTTTGGCATGAAATCTTTTCACGCCTCTGAGGTGAGTAACTCGAAGATAAACAAAATCCTCTAGCTCAAAGCTGAGATCACGGCATTTACGGTTATCGCGGTAACTCTTCCGCCTTTGATGAGCTATCTTTAATCTTTCTCGATCATAGCCACTTGTTCTTACGCTTCTTGGATAATGTCCGCCCAAAACCAAACGCTCAAATTGCTTCTACCAATTCAAAGGGGTTCTGCAGTCACGACCATACAAAGCTTCAAACGGTGGCATTTGCAGACTGGCCTGATAACTGTTGTTGTACTAAAATTCTTCATATGGCAAACTCTTATCCCAACGGGCAGCATTGGCTAGAGCACAAGCTCTCAACATATCCTCCAATATTTGATTAACTCTTTAGTCTGGCCCATCATGCAGGGATGGTATGCGATCTTGAAATTCAGATGAGTCCCTAAGGCTTCATGCAGACTCTGCCAAAAACAGGAGGTGAATTGGGATCCTCGATCTGACACTATCTTCTTAGGCACACCATGCAAACTAACAATCCTTGACATATATAACTCTGCAAGGCGATCTCCTGAATAATTGGTTTTGACTGGCAAGAAATGAGCACCTTTGGTCAAGCGATCCACTATTACCCAAATCGAATCGTAACTCGATTAAGTTTTGGGTAAACCGGTAATGAAATCCATTCCGATTTCTTCCCACTTCCACTCTGGAATCTTCAAAGGTTGCAATAGACCTGCTGGTCTCTGGTGCTCTGCTTTTACCTTCTGACATACGTCACACAAGGCAATGAACTCTGCAACTTCTCGCTTCATATTTGGCTACCAAAATTTATTCTTAACATCCTGATACATCTTAGTACTGCCAGGGTGAATTGAATACTTTGAATCATGGGCCTCTTTCAAAATTAGCTGTCTCAAACCATCAACATCTGGTACGCAGATACGTCCATTGATCCACAGTATTCCTTGATCATATGAGGTCAAGTCTTTGAACTTTCCTTCCGCCATCTTCTTCTTGATATCAGCAAACTCTGGATCCTTTGGTTGAGCTTCACGAATCTACTTCTCTAAGGTAGACTGCACTTCTAGACTGGCTATAAATCTTTTAGCTACAACTTCTAGCTTCAGCTTCTTAAATTCCTCTTGAAGTTCTGAACACATCTCTCTTACTTCCAAAGCATTGCAATAGCTCTTACGGCTTAAAGCATCTGCGACTACATTAGCTTTACCAGGGTGGTAATGAATTCCAAGATTATAATCCTTTATCAACTCTAGCCATCTTCTCTGTCTCATGTTCAAATCAGACTGAGTGAAGATATACTTTAGACTCTTATGATCTGTATATACCTCACAACTAGGGCTGGAAACGAGCCGAGCCGAGCCCGGCTCGGCTCGCTCCGGCTCGTTTTCAAAGCCGGCTCGGCTCGGCTCGGTTGAAAAACGAGCTCAAAAGCCAGCTCGGCTCGGCTCGAAAAAAAGCTCGAGCGGCTCGAAAAAACTCGTTCAAGCCCGGAACAGGAACTGTCATGAACTGCAAAGGAGTTTCTCCTTGAGCTATCTTCACCGGAAAGCATGAACTATTGTTCATCTAAAGAACATCACATCATCCACGCGGCGCATACAAAACATCAACGGAAATTCACATTTCACAAACCAAAAACATCATCCATAACCACATCTACGAAACTGATATCTATGAAACCTAATAACCCAAGATTCCAAGAACATCATCCTCCCTCCTCCAGGCTCCAGCGCAGGACCACCAGGGATTCGCCGCTGCCAGATGTGGAAGTGGAAGATGACCTCGGTGGAGCCGAGCTCGAGGACGCCGGTGTCGACGGGGAGGCAGACCATGGTGCGGACTGCGGAGGCCGAAGGTGTAGCCGTGTAGCCGTAGGCCTGGACCGCCTGGCGTGCGCCGTCGCATGGCGCGTTGGAGAGGGGCCTCCTCGGCCTCGGAGGCCTCAAGATTAGCGCCGAGCCGGAGCTCGGAGATGACGGAGTTGAGCCCTGGAGGAGGAGGCGGCACTGCTGCAGACCTGCAGCGTGTCCTGGCGAGGTGGAGGCGTGGAGGCGGAGCACGGGGGGCGGGGGGAAGCACGGGGGGCGAGGGGAGCACGCGGAGGAGGTGGAGGTGGTGGGCTGGTGGTCGGTGGGTGGAGCCTCCACCGTGGAGGCGTGGATCTGGTCATCTGGGCGAGGGGGAGAGCCGGAGAGGGAAGGGGAGGCGGCGGGTGGAGCTGGGTGAGGCCGCAAGGGGGAGAGCAGGAGAGGAAAGGGGAGGCGGCGCCGCGGCGGGCGGATCTGGGCGAGGCCGCGAGGGGGGATGAGTAGAGGGAGGCGGCGGGCGGATCTGCCGAGGGAGACGGGGAAAGGAAGGCTGGGAGGGCCGGAGCCAGAGGGGCATTTATTCGGCGGACTGGCCTGGCTGGGCTGAAAAAAATGGGCCGAGCCAAGTTTGGCTCGTGAGCCGGCTCGAGTTCGGCTCGAAATTTGACCGAGCCAAAAGGTGGGCTCGGCTCGGCTCGAAAATTCACGAGCCGAGCCCGAGCCGAGCCGAGCCGTGACGAGCCCGAGCCGAGCCACGAGCCTCGAGCTATTTTTCCAGCCCTACTCACAACGGTTACCGATAAGGTAATGACGCCAAATCTTTAAAGCGTGCACTACGGCAGCTAATTCCAGATCATGGGTAGGGTAATTCTCTTCATGAGGCCTTAATTGCCTTGACGCATAGGCGACAGCTCTTCCCTCTTGCATCAGGACACATCCCAATCCTTGACGCGAAGCATCACAATAAATATCAAAATCTTTGCGGATGTCCGCAAAATCAAGATCAAATCAAGTCAAACGCTTCTTCAACTCTTGAAAACTTTCTTCACAAGCTGGGGTCCAAGTGAACTTCTTCTCCTTTTTCAACAAGCACAGAAGAGGCCTAGCAATTGTTGAGAATCCTCAATGAAACAAATGATAATATCCTGCCATTCCCAAGAAATCGAATCTAAGTGAGGTCTTGGGTCATTCCCAGTAGTAATCTTGCCTTGACTTTCTATGGGGTCAACGGCTACTCCCTCGGCTGTCATCACATGACCAAGGAAATCAACCTTTTTTTTTCCAAAACTCACACTTACTAAACTTTGCATACAACTGATGCTCCCTAAGTTTCTCTAGGATTAATCTTAAGTGTTCCGCGTGTTCCTCTTCTGACTTCGAGTAGACCAGAATATCGTCGATGAACACTACGACAAACTTATCCAAATATTCCATGAATACTTTATTCATCATGTTCATGAAATAGGCCGGTGCATTAGTCAGACCAAAGGACATGACTATGAACTCATAATGTTCGTACCACGTTGAGAAAGCGATCTTCGGTATATCCTTAGGACAAATCTTTAATTGAAGGTAACCCGATCGCAGATCGATCTTCGAGAACACTCCAGCTCCTTTCATTTGATCAAACAAATCATCTATCCGAGGCAGTGGATACTTGTTCTTGATGGTGACTTCATTGAGAGATCGATAATCGATGCACATCCTCATGCTTCCATCTTTCTTCCTGACGAATAAAACTGGTGCTCCCCATGGCGATGAACTAGGTCTCACAAAATCTTTCTCCAGAAGTTCTTCTATTTGTTTCTTCATTTCCACTAACTCATCGGCTGGCATCCGATAGGGTCTCTTAGAAATAGGTGCTGTTCCGGGCACTAGATCGATGACAAACTCGATGTCACGGTCTGGTGGCATTCTGGGTAATTCTTCTGGAAACACATCTAGATAATCTCTGACAATAGGCACATCTTCCAAAGCAACTGCCTTCAAACTATTGACTATTAGATGTCCATCACGCACCGAGATAGCTTGAAATTCTACCTTGTTTTCTTTAGTATCTTCGATTGTAACGACTCTTCGGCCACAATCTAGCACGGCTTTGTGCTTGGTTAACCAATCCATGCCAAGAATAACATCTAAGGTCTGGGTGTCTAGAACAATGAGGTTGGCTAGAAACTCAACTCCAGCTATGAGTAACTTAGCCCCTAAACATCCCACTTTAGAGCTTAGCTCTACTCCAGGTGACTGGACTAACAGAGTATGCTTAAGGCTTATAACTTCCAAATTATTCTTAGTTGCAAAAACTCCAGAAACAAAGGAATGCGAAGCTCCGTAATCAAATGTAATCGATCACGGTACCGAAGTTTACTAGGAACTTACCCAGTACGATGTCCAGTGCTTCCTGGGCTCCTTCCAAGGTGACATGGTTGACACGACCTCTGACCACAGACTGAGGCGCTCTTCCTGGATGACTGGTACCTTGAGGAACTCCCTGGTTGCTCAGTGCTGGGGTCTTGGCGGGCATAGCTCCAAGATTAAAACGGACTAGGGTGATTGTCCCCTTCTGCGGACACTGGTTGGCGAAGTGACTTGGCTGACGACAAGAATAACAACTCTCTGAGAATTCTGCTGATTGCTCCCTGTATTGGGGTTGGTTGGCGCGGGGTTGCGAGAGTTCTGAGCAACTGTACGAGGTGCTGATGTTGGTGCAGGCGTCCTGAAAGAATTCTGCGGCGGAAACCGATTACTCTGCTGCGGTACCACTCTTGCTCTTTCTTGGGACTCGTGACTTCCTTGTTGGGCCATCCTGCGTTTGCGATTGTCCTCCAGTTCCTTGCGTTTGTCTTCCATATAACTTTTGAAAACTGGGTTCAATATGATCAAAGGTATAACTTGCCTTAGAAAAGGTCTTGGTATTGATCTTGGTCTTGAGATGCTCCTTGCTCTTCAAAACCTCCCGAGGTATCAACGTCTACTCGCAAACGAAACAAACAAACAAAATAAATAAAAACAGAGGTAAAACAAACTCCAAAAATTAAATAAAAATCTCAGATAGATACATCTCTATTTTAGATGAATTTAGAAATTTGAATGGGCTCAATCGGAGTTCGGATGCAAAAGATATGGCTTGGGAAGTTGGAAATCTAAAGAAAACCCTAAAAACTGATTATTCCGAATTTCTGAATTATTTCTTAAAAGAAAAATCGGATTATTGCGCAACGATGACGTCAGCGCTAGGAATTAAAGAATTAAAAAGAAAATCTGACATGTGGGACCCACACGTCAGTGAGACGGACCACGGTGAACTCGGTTCACCGAACCGATCTGGATTTGGCCCAGGCTGGCATGGCGCACCACAAGACGCGGGCGCTAGCGCGCCTACATGGTCGACACGATACGCCACGGAGGCAAGGAGTTGAGGTGGTGGTCGACGCGACGCCACATCGAACCCGACGGTGAGGCGAAGATCGACCCGATGGTCGCCGACGGACGGCGGCTCCTCGCCGAGAATGCGTGGTACAGACGTGTAGCGGGTTATTGCTTTGATGATGCAATCCGGGTGGTCGAGGTGGATTTGTGGTGGCCGTGGCGAGGTTCAGCGGCGCGAGGTACGGGTGTTGTCGGACGAGCTCTCCGGTGAAGCTCCGGCGAAGTGGATGGTCCCTGGAGGTAGCTCACGCGACGCTGATCATGTTGGTGCGGACCACGAGAGCGGGGCATCACCGGTGGCGGCTGAATTGAAGAAAAACCGCGGCGGCGACAAAAACCCTAAACCTCGAATCGCGGCGGTGCTAGGGCGATTGGGGCTCAATGGGTGGCGGCTTTGGGTTGAGGGCATGATCGCGAACCCAGGGGTCCTATTTGTAGGGTCCGGGTGGCATGGGATAAGGAATCCCCAAATCGGGATTTCTTGAGTTCGTTTCAGTTTAAGAGATATAGTTCGATTCAATTCCAATTGAGAGCAGATACGGACGCGGTGAGATAAGGGATGAGATTTGGCAACGAAATTAGGGAGCTTTTAGTTGGAGATTCGTTTTTGTCGTACGAAGTTCGAGCTCTTCAATGGCGGACGGCCGCGCAGCTCACGTGGGGAAGAAGCCGAGTCGGAGACGACGACTCCGGCGGGCCCACCGGTCAGAGGCACGGAGCGAGGGTGTGCACGAGCGAGCGCAGGGATGTTGATCTGACCGTCCGGCGCTGATCCAACGATGGAGGATGAATGGTAATGGCGTGGGAATGAAGATCTTGGTAGGGAGATTCGCCCAAGACTGCTTAACTGAGATTTTAAATACTTTTTCTTTTTAATAAAATACCAGAAATTCAAATAAGCAAGAGAAAATAGCAAATGAACTTGGAAAAATTCCAAAAAAATCTAGAAAATATATCCAAGCCCAAAGAACCCAAATAAAATAGTTTTGACCATTGTTCATGTTGAGTTTAATCATATTAAATTGTTTTGGTGTACAAAGTCCGTATTAAGCTTTTGAATTAAAATCAAATAAAATCCAAATGGTGAATTTTATCCTACTAACTCTTTAAAAGAGGTCGGAGACAATTTTTTCTTTCAGGAGATGAAAAGGGAAAGCAAGAGGTGTAAAAACCCTAAAGCCCTGTGTTGAAGGGGGTTTATAGCCGTAATTCTTTAACTACGTCGAGGAGTTACCTAAAGTCCAACAGACACAAACTAGAGTCCAACGGACAGAAAAAAAACTCTTCGGGTCCCAAGGCAGTTTCTCAACTTTAAAGTGAATATAGACCATCTCGTATATTATGGGATTAAATAAGGATCTATCCGATACGGCTTCATCGGAAAGGAAGTGTTCACACGACCAATTCACTTAAAGTTCGGGGGCTAGCTGACGAGGATTAAAATCTATATGTATTACTTTAATACATAATACAAGACCATATGTCTTCGTGGTCGTAACCCCTAAGGCTAACGACCCGTGTAGTCGTAAGGATTCCAGAGGTTACATAATAAGTATCCTGGTCGTATGAGGTCCTGTACCTAGTCCCCGACCAGATGTCTGCTCGTAGAAGCAATGAACTGGCATCCAGATCTAACTCCAAGTATATTCCATACCGTGTGATGAATAGAACATATGTTATATTTGCTCCATACCATGCGACATTTCATGGTTCTAAGATACTGACAACAACCACCATACGGTTGAAGTATCTCACAAACATTCAACCGCCGAACGGTTGATGTTTCGTCAATTGTCGCCTCGCTATGACCAGTCGCGTCACTTCCAACAGGTGCCTTCTCTAGGAACAACTGCCACCTCTTCGACGGTTATTTAAAGATAGAGCATGGATGAATGAGGAAGATGAGACTGCATTAGATTGAAGCATGGCAATCATGCATTAGATTCATGTTTCAAGTCTGATTCTGCAGTATAGCAAGCATTACACTCAGTGTAATTAAGATTAGTCCACTGCCTCGTCGTAGGCACCCCCTGTAATGGCCAGTTCATAGCAATAAAAGAGCAGTCACATTCTCTTTCAAGAACTCTTTGCCATTTTCCTCTATTTATTTCGTAATATAGGCGACTCAATCGTTGACACATTTCCATTTTGGAATCTTAGGGGTTGCAACAGACCTGCTGGCCTCTGATATTCTGCTTGTACTTTCTGACATACATCGCACAAGGCGATGAACTCTGCGACTTCTCGCTTTAGATTTGGCCACCAAAATTTATTCTTAATATTCTGGTACATCTTAGTACTTCTAAGGTGAATAGAATACTTTGAATCGCGGGCCTCTTTCAAAAATAGTGTCTCAAACCATCAACATCTGGCACGCAGACACATCCATTAATCCACAGTATGATCGTCTTTGGTGAAGTCCTTGAATTTACTTCCTCCATTTTGAGCTTGATGTCCTTAATCTCAGTATCATTTGGTTGGGCTTCACGAATTTGCTTCTCCAAGGTGGATTGTACTTCTAGACTGGCTACAAATCCTTTGGATACAACTTCCAATCTTAACCTCTGAAATTCCTCATGAAGTTCTAGACGACCCTGTTTTACTTTCAAAGCATTGCAATAGCTCTTACGACTTAAAGCATTTGCAACGACATTGGTCTTACCGGGATGGTAGCGAATTCCAAGATTATAATCTTTTATTAACTCCAACTATCTTCTTTGTCTCATATTTAGATCAGACTGGGTGAAAATATACTTCAAACTTTTGTGATCTGTGTATACCTCACAGTGGTTACCAATGAGATAATGACGCCAAATCTTTAAAGCATCTACTACGGCAGCTAATTCCAGAACATAGGGTAGGATAATTCTCCTCATGAGGTCTTGATTTGTAACAGCCCAAAGTTCTGTTACCAATTTAAGAATTAATTAAAGTTATTATTTTGTTGGATTTCCTGAATTTGAAATAATTTGATTGCTTTATTTGAATTTCTGAAGTTTTAAAAGTCAAAAATAAAATTTATTAAAGTTTTGGAAGTTTTATTTGAGTTTAAGTTGAAAAATAAAAATGTAATTATTTTCTAAAATTTTAAAAGATTTTCTTTAAATTGTTTAAAGCCAAAACAAATTTAATTTCAAAATCTATTACCAACTTTAAGTTGGAATTATTTTATTTAAGTCCAAAACAATTCTAGAGACTTCTGTGAATTTTTCTAGAATTTTTGGAATTTATTTGCTATTTTCGAAAGCCTATTTGAATTAATCTGATTATTTGAATCAAGAAATCAATTTTAAACTCTAAAACAGCTTTGGGCCGAAACTAGAACTGTGCAGCCCAACCCCTTTTCCTTTGCTTGGCCCAAACCACCCAATTTGACCAAGACATCGGCATCGCGTCGGATTAATTGAACTGACGGCCACTACTTGTCTCTCTCTCTCTCTCTCTCTCTCTCTCGCATCGCACGACCCCACCTGCTAGCCCCTCTCCTCTCTCTACCGCGTGGGCCCGCACTGCTTCGTCCCTGCCGCCTTCGTCTCCAATGCGCCACGCCTGCGCCAAAACCGCCATGGGTGGTCAACGCCAAGCTCGCCAACGGGCCGCCTCCAACCGCCCAGCTTCTCCCGTGCGGTCGCACACGACCCGCGCCCACCTCCGCACGACCCCCACCTCCTTTCCCCCTTCTCCGCGCTCATGCGCCACGATCCCGCAACCGCCGCCGCCACGTCCCCCACGTCACCATCCCGCCTCGGACACCCTCGGCCCCTATAAAAGGCAGCCCAGGGCGCCCCTCTCTTCACCCATCCCAACGCCAAGACTCACTCTCTCTCTCTGCAGTGTGCTCGCAAGAATCGAAGATCTCATCTGTAATGACCCAAAGTTACATTACCAATTTAAAATTAATAAAATTATTATTTTGTTGGATTTCTGAATTTGAAAGAGTTTGATTGCTTTATTTGAATTTCGAAGTTTTAAAAGTCAAAATTAAAATTTTATTGAAGCTTTTGAAGTTTTATTTGAGTTAAAGTTGAAAAATAAAAATTAATTAATTTCTAGAATTTTCCGAGATTTTTAGAAGCTTTCCCTAATTATTTTAAATCCAAAATAAATTATGTGCAAAAAACCATTACCATTTAAGTTGGAACTATTTTTATTAAGTCGAAAATAACTTCAGGAATTTTTGTGATTTTTTCTAGATTTTTTTGGACTCTACTTGCTATCTTCTAAAAACTGTATTTGATTTATTGTTATTGCTACAGTATTCGGAACAAAAAAAATATGAATTTTTTTTTTTTACCGCGCGGGGCAACCACTTCCCAGCGGGTCACCCCTCCGTGGGCTACTCCAGCACAAGCACAATTAACTCCAATGCACTACCATCCTTCCCTTTCTTTTTCAACTAACCATATGCCTCTCTTTATTCCTTTATTCCTTGATTCCTATCATCTTCCTCCTCCAGCCACATCGTTTCTTTTCTGTTGGTTTGCTTCTCAAATGGACAGCAGCCGTGTCCGGCCATCTCACCACCCGCGCCTCTTGCCGTTGGCCCTGGCCACCTCGCCGCCGCCCCTCCGGTCACCACCGCCACCTCCCCTTGCCCTCCCCTCCATTTCTTCTTACTTTGTCCAGTGAGCATGTACAGACCCGACAGCCATTGTTGTGCGTGCGAAGCTCCACAACCGGCCGCCCCAACCACCCCCGCTCCTCACGTGCGCGTGCGTGGTCAAGCCCACGACCCGGCGCCCCCAACCGCCTCAACCCCCACCTTCTCTCCCCCATTTGGCGGCAGTTCGCCCACGAGCCCCGCAACTGCCGCGCACGACCTCCACCTCCTCCTCGCCGCCCCGGTGCTCCTCGGCCCCTATAAAAGGGAGCACGAGGTAGCCCTTACCTCACTCAATCCGTCACCGCCACCCATTCCTCCCCTCTCCTCGTGAGCTCGCCGGAATTTGAGTTTTTGTCGTCGCCGGCCGCAAGCGCTCCGCTGCCCCTAGCGCCGCAAGTAGTGGAGCACCTCCGCCATCAACCACACTGCCGGCATCGCGACGTCGTGCTCTACACGGTGCACCCTCCCTCTTCGCCGGAACCTCGCCGGAGCACCGCCGCCCCGTGCACCACCGTACACTGTTGAGGCCGCCGTCGCCACCACTGGCCGTCCCTGACCGCGCCGCCACCTCCTACGGCATCGTTGCAAGGTGAGCAATCCATTGTTATCGTTCGACAGCCACCCCTCCCTTGCCCGGGCCACCGGCCGTCATTTCTTATTTTCCTCCATGTGCTGTTCGGCTGGAGAAGAGAAACAGTAACTAATTATTTAGTTACACGCTTCAAGTTTGTACATACACATGTTTAATCTTCCCAAAATTCGTTCTCACACATACAAGCTCCAAATCCGTTGATTCCTTCACCTAAATTCATCTAAATTCATCTACTATTTTTAGTATTTATTTCATAATTTTTAGATTTAATTTAATTTCTGATAATTATTTGGTCTATTTTGCGCGTCGTCGCGCCACGTACGAACGCAAGATTCCACTCCAACCGGGTGAGCGCTATGCGTTCCCCACGGTTCCATCTTCAAATCGCCGTCAATCTCACTCGCTAACTCATCTTCGTTTGTCCGCAACGCCGACGTCCGCTCACGCCATCGAAGGTCTTCTTCGTCAGATCAAGCGTCACCATCGAAGGTCATCTCGCCGAGCCAACTATGTCGCCGCGTGTCCTCGGCTTTCTCTTCATATCCCTAGAATTCGGCCCTCAATCTCGCCATAAGCAAAAAATTTCATAACGATCTACTACCTTCGCCGCCATTTTGCGCCATTTTTGATTTCCGACGACATCGCCCACGCTATTGGCTTCACCGCAACGCGTTCTACACAAGCTCCTTCCTTTTCCTGAAACACCCTCGGCTCACCGGCGCTACTATTCCCTGGCGCTTTTTACGCTGCCGCCAAGATGCGGACCTCCGTAGATGATGTGACCACCATCATTGGGTCCGCCTCGCTCCGGATTCCATTTTAGTGCTTCGCCACCGCCGCTCCTTTCCTGTCGCCAAGATCACCATTTCTACGCTTGCTGAGCTTTTGTTTACTGTTCACGTGCATGGGTGAACAGTGCCATGCAAGCACATGCATCTCAATTTTTTGAGAATTTATCTTCTACAATTTCGTTCTCCTCATACGAACTCCGATTCCGTCGATTCAACTTTCTAAATTCATATAAAATCGATAACTTCCTAGTAGTATTTATTTTATAATTTTATTTTGTTTTTATTTGATTGTTATTTGAATTCGGATCGCTTACGCCGTATAGATTACTTACGACTTGGACGACTGATTTCAACGCCGCTTGAGAATAATCCATCAAGCAAGGCAAGTTACACTTTGACCATGTTGCACCTACTATTTTAAAGTTATTTAAATTCAGTTTTAAAATTATTATTGCATGCATATTTTTAGTCAATTATTTTAATACCCTGTTTAAATACTTAGTTATTCCAATTGTTATTGTATGGCCAATTTTGTATATTGAAATGCCATCCCTTGTCACCATAGGTAAAATTGTTTGGAAATGCTTAGCAAATGCTTAGACCATGATTTTGATTTTGGGAGGATTTAGCCAAACCATTACAACTTGTTTAAAATTAAATCTATGGTATTGTTTTACCATAGAGAGTTTGTAAAGGTGGTTTTCGCTAAAATAAAATTAAAATGGTTTGGACTTGGGTGTAATCGGATGAAAGGTGGGTGCGAGTTTATGCACGGTTTAGTCTCGTTAGGATTAAAGCCGTGGTTTAATTTGAAAGACGCCCAAGTCAATTAAGGACCGCCTTTGAGCATTCCTTTGCTATGCCAAAACGTACCACCACATGTCTGTATGGGCGGGACTGCTCAATAATTTGGGATACCTCATAGATATTCGTGCCATGTTGTATGAGTGGGTGTTGGTTAGACAAGAGTCCCACATGGCGCAAGAGGGGCTCCTGAGGATGGTTAGTCCAATGGAAGCGAAACCTTAGTGGGCATGAGTACTTTGGGGTAGATCATTATAACGACCTCGTGATAATTGCTTTGTCACACGCCTTAGGAAGCGTGGATTGGCCGACTCAAAGAGCAAATTATCTCGTGTGGGTAAAATTGTACAAACTCTGCAGAGTAGAAAACTATTGAATAGCGCGCGTCATGATCATGGATATGCTAGCAAAGCCACTTTGAGTTAGACTTGTTTTTGGTTTTAAAATGATTTCAACAGATGTTCTCAGGATGGTTAGTCCTGTGGGAAAATTGGGCGGTTAGCCATTGTGATTGGAGGATATCCATCACCTTTGTTGGAGGTTATCCACATTATTCAATTGTCATTTTAAAATATGATTTTAGATGTTGTATGAAAATGGCCTTACAATCTACTATGATTATTTAATCTAAAAGCTGCCGCTTATGCAAAATAACCTGCCAATGTCATTTGTTTACCTTATGCATGCATTACAATTCCATATTGGGTGTAACTTACGAGCACCAGTAGTTGTGCTCATGCTTGCTTTATGCAACAAAATTTCGTGAGAAGACTTTTATCGGGGCGGTGAGGACACCGATGCCTAGGCTCGCCCCAGCATTTATTACTGTGGCGGATCGTTCGACCTACTACTATCTTTTTATTTCATTGTGCTATTTACTCCTTTATTTGGCTTCATGCCCAATTGTATCGAACTCGATTTACTATTAATGCAATGCGAGATTTGGTTATGTTATCATTTTGTGATTGTGTACACGAAAATCTGGATCGTGTATGAACATAGAGGGTTCGGATCGCCGTTCCGGTCCGACATCATCGCCGCCATCGTGAGCACGCCGCCGCCCTAAGCGCCACCACGTCGGCCGACGTCCTCTTCCGCCGCCACCACTCGCATCGCCGCGACGCCGCGAAGCCGGTGTGCACGTCGCCTTCGCCGGAGGACCCTCGGAGCTGCTACATCGTCGTCGCCCGAACCTCGCCGTCGCTTCTTCCTCGCCGCCTCCGTCCTCGTCTCGTCGAGTGGGTGAGAGCATCGAGTTCGCCGTCCCTTCCTCTCTCTATTGCGCACATCGCCGCCATGCCATTGTAGTATCGGGCGACCATTGGTCCTCGCCGGTGTTGCCATCGCCGCCGTAGTCAGACCACGAGGCACCATCGTGGCGCCACCTCACGCCACGTGGGAGCCACGTCGCCAACCTTGCCGACGTGGCATCAGGCCCGTGCCACATCAAACCCCCTCCTAAACCGAAACCCCGTGCGCCTAGTCCATATGGACCGTGTCTATGACACGTGGGGCCCACCTGTTAGAATTTAGTTTATTTTTTTAAATCCCGAAAAACCTCAGGGCAGATGTTAGCATTGTGCAATAAATAGATTTTCCTTTAGAAAAATAAATCAGGAAATTGTTTAAATGGCAGATTTCGAATTAAAACTTGTAAAATTCATATCTTTTGCATCCAAACTCCAAATTGGGTGTTTCAAATTGCTAAAATCTTAGAAAATTATTATCTAGCTAAATAAAATAAAATTATTTCATTTGGAGTTAGTTTAAATTGTATTTTTGAATTTATTTGAATTTTAATTGATTTGTCGTATTTTCACGTTTAGACTTCGACTATTCCGGGGAGTTTGATTTTTCCAAAGACTTAGAATTTCAAGACTTCAGTGAAGGCAAGTTATACCCTTGACCATATTGCTCCCAGTATTTTAAAGCTATTTAATTCAGTTTTTAAAATTATTAAATGCATGCTTACTTTTATTCAATTATTTCAAGTCCCTATTTAAATAATTAGATATTCCAATTGCTATTGTATGGCCAATTTTGAATATTGAAATGTCATTCCTTTGTCACCAATAGATAAATTAGTATGGAAATTTATTCACATGCTTAGCAAATGCTTAGACCCTGATTATGAAATTTGGGAGGATTTAGCCAAATCATTTCAAATTGGTTTAAACTTGAACCTATGGTATTGTTTTACCATAGGGAATTTGTAAAGGTGGTTTTTCACTAAAATAAAATCAAAAATGGTTTGGACTTGGGCGAAACGGATGAATGGTGGGTGCAGGTTCATGCACGGGTTTAATCTGGTTAGGATTTAAACCCAGGGTTTGATATTGAAAGACGCTCAAGTCAATTAAGGACCGGCCTTAGAGCGTTCCTTTGCTAAGCCTTACCGTACCACCACATGGCCTGTATGGGCAGAACCTGGCTTAATAATTTGGGATACCTCATAGATATTCGTGCCATGTTTTATGTGTGGGTGTTGGTTAGACAGTAGTCCCACTGGCGCAAGAGGGGGCTCCCGGAGGATGGTCAGTCCAATGGAAGCGAAACCTTAGCGGGCATAAGTACTTGGAGGTAGAACATTGTAATGTCCTTGTGATAATTGCTTTGTCACACGCCTTAGGAAGCGTGGATTGGCCAACTCAAAGAGCAAATTATCTGGTGTGGGTAAAGCTGTACAAACTCTGCAGAGTAGAAAATTATTCGAATAGCCGCGTCTGCGGTCATGGACATACTAGCAAAGCCACTTTGAGTTAGATTTGTTTTTGGTTTTTAAAAGTGTTTTCAACAGATGTTTTCAGGATGGTTAGTCCTGTGGGAAAATTGGGCGGTTAGCCATTGTGATAGGAGGGTATCCTTCACCATTCAAATATGGAGGTTATCCACACTATAAAATTGTCATTTAAAATCTGATTTTAGATATAGTATAAAAATGGCCTTGGAAATTTATATGATTATTTAAACTTGAAAATGCTACTTTATGCAAATAAACCCTGCCAATACCCCTTGTTTACTTTATGCATGCATTCAATCTGTTACTTGACGGGTGTAACTTGTGAGCACGGTAGTAGTGCTCACTCTTGCTGAATATTATTATTCAGGAGAAGACTTCTACCAGGACGGTGAGGATCCAGACGCTTAGGCTACGTCCCCAAATGATTGCCTGTGGCAAGTCGTGTGGCATATTACTACTGCTTTGCTTCCGCTGTGTTTTACTTTATTTGGCCTCAGGCCCTTTGTAATAAACTCTGGATCATTATTAATAAAATGCGTGATATGTTTGTGTTATCACTTTTGTTTGACTGTGTACACTAGAAATCCTGGACTAGTGTATGAACACAGAGAATTCGGGATCCTTCGTTCCCGGGTTCGACATAATTGCCTTGACGCATAAGCGACAACCTTTTCTTCTTGCATCAAGACGCATCCTAGTCTTTAACGCGAAGCATCACAGTAGATATCGAAATCTTTCTGGATATCTAAAAAAATTAACACTGGGGCTGAAGTCAAACGCTTCTTCAATTCTTGAAAACTTTCTTCAGAAGCGGGGGTCCAAATGAACATTTTCTCCTTCTTCAATAACTGCGTAAGAGGCTTAGCAATCGTTGAGAATCCCTCGATGAAATAATGATAATATCCCACCATTCCCAGGAAACTGCGAATCTGAGTAACGATCTTAGGTTTTTCCTAGTATAATACTGCTTTAACTTTACTGGGGTCAACTGCTACTCCCTCGGTTGTCATCACATGACCAAGGAAATCAACTTTCTTTTTTCAGAAATCACACTTGCTGAACTTTGCATACAATTGATGCTCTCTCAGTTTCTCTAGGGTTATCCTCAGGTGCTTAGCATGTTCTTCTTCTGTCTTGGAGCACACCAAAATATCATCAATGAACACCACTAGAAACTTGTCCAAATATTCCATGAATACCTTGTTCATCATATTCATGAAATAGACAGGGGATTTTATCAGACCGAAAGACATGACTAAGAACTCATAGTGTTTGTACCGCGTCGAGGAAGCGGTCTTCGGTATATCCTTCAAGCAAATCATCAACTGATGATAACCTGATCGCAGATCAATCTTTGAAAACACTCTGGCTCCCTTCATCTGATCAAACAAATCGTCGATTCGGGGCAGTGGGTACTTGTTCTTGATAGTGACTTCATTGAGAGCAAGATAATCAATGCACATTCCCATGCTTCCATCTTTCTTCTTGACAAATAGAACTAGTGCTCCCCATGGCGACGAACTAGGTCTCACATAACCTTTCTCAAGAAGTTTTTCTATCTGCTTCTTCATTTCTACTAGCTCCTCGCCTGACATCCGATAGGGTCTCTTAGAGATTGGTGCTGTTCCTGGTACTAGATCGATGACAAACTCAATGTCATGGTCCGATGGGATCCCTAGTAACTCCTCTGGAAACACATCTGGATATTCTCTGACGATGGGTACGTCTTCCAAAGCAACGGTCTTCAGGCTATTGATTAACAGATATCTGTCACGCACTGAGGTGGCTAGAAACTCCACTTTCTTTCCATTGATATCCTCGATTGTTATGGCTCTTCGGCCACAATCTAGCACAGCTTTGTGCCTTGTTAACCAATCCATGCCAAAGATGACGTCTAAGGTCTAGGTGTCTAGAACAATAAGGTTGGCTAGAAACTCAACTCCAGCTATGAGTAACTTAGCTCCTAAACATCCCACTCTAGAGCTTAACTCTGCTCCAGACGATTGGACTAACAAAGTATGTTTAAGATGCATAACTTTCAAATTATTCTTGGTTGCAAAAACTCCAGACACAAACGAATGCAAAGCTCTAGAATCAAATAAAACTGATGCAGATACTGAGTTAACCAAAAACTTACCCAGTACATCGGGTGCTTCTTGGGCTCCTTCCAGAGTGACGTGGCTGACACGACCTCTGACCATAGACTACGGTGCTCCTCCAGATTGACCGGTAGCTTGGGAGGCTCCTTGGTTGCTGCTTGGTGCTGGCATCTTGGCCGGTGCTGGCATCTTGGCCGGTGTAGCTCCAAGGCTGAAGCGTACTAGAGTCATTGTTCCCTTCTGAGGACAATGGTTGGCGAAGTGCTTTGGCTGATGGCAGCTATATCAAACTCTAGGTCCATTCTGCTGATTTCTTCTAGGATTGGGGTTGACTGTCACAGGGTTACGGAAGTTCTGAGCAGTTGGACGAGGTGCTAAAGTTGATGCAGCCGTCCTGAAAGAGTTCTATGAAGGAAAATGATTGAACTGTTGGGGAACTGTTCCTGGCTTCTGTTGAGCTTGATGACTCCCTTGCTGAGCTATTCTGCACTTACGGTTATCCTCCAACTCTATGCGCTTATCCTCCATGATCAAAGCTTTGTTGACTAGCTCTTAGAAATCTGGAAAGGTATGGGCGATCAAACTGACTTGCAATCCAATATATAATCCATTTAGGAAACGACTCTGACGAGCCTTATCAGTGGCGACATCTTCTACAGCATAGCGGGCAAGCTAAGAGAATTTATTGAGGTAGTCGGTCACTAACATACCTCCTTGCTTGAGGGCACAAAATTCATCCTTCTTTAGATCAATAATTCCTTCTGGCACATGATACTGACGAAAATCAGTTGAAAACTCTTCCCAGGTAATGTTTTGTGGTGTCTCATGCGCGGCACAGAAGTTTTCGCACCATTCGGCAGCTATGCCTTCCATCTGATGAGTGGCGTATAGAACCTTATCATGATCATTGCATTGGGTGATCAGCAGCTTCCTTTCGATGACACGAAGCCAATCATCGGCTTCAACTGGTGAGACACTCCCAGAATAGGTGGGTAGGCGAGTTCTCATGAATTCTACAAACTTGGATGGTCCATGATGACTATGGTTGACTGGTGCTGTGTTGTTGTTGTTGTTGTTGTTCTGATTATTGTTCATATTCTGAATCTGGTTCATCATCGTGTACATCATCTGCGTCTGAGCTGCCATGAATGCTCCAAAATTCTGCAAGTCAATTGGAGGAGCTTGCGGCGGGACTGCTTCGCTGGTGTCTACTTGTTCTCTTTTGACCCAGGGGTTCCGGACCCATTGGCAGCAGCATGACGAGTTTGAACCATCTGGCTAATGCTCCATGGGTTAGATAAGGTAGCAAGCACAAGATAAGTTAAGAACTAATCGAGGGGGTAGATTAAACCCAACAAACATAGCTTCAAGAAACCAACTGAAATACTTATATTAATAGGGTCTTAGCATGGCTGCAACAAATGCCTAAGGGCCTTTGCAGCACATACTCGCACCCAGGAAAAACCAACGATCCTAACACACAAACTACTACCTAAAGGGCAACACTTCTAATCTTAAACTGACGCGGCTCAAACACACTGAGCCCCAACTGACTCAACCTAAACTTAAATGAACTATTCAATGAGAAAACCTCCACAACCACGACGATGCTTCCACCTGCTGTAGACCTGGAACTGCATGGGCATCCTCGCAAACTGGACCTGGTGCCCTGAAACTTGTGCAGTAGGAACAGGTGTCCCTAGTGCAGGCACAATCGGCTCCTCCGGTGCTCTGGTTTCTACTAGCTCCTTGGCTTTTTTTGAGTCTTCCTCTCGATCTTCTTCTTCAGGGTCTTCCTCTTCATGATCTTCTTCTTGCTCATGCTGGCCGTACAGAGCTTCTTCTAGTGTGGTGAACCTTTCTTCCGCCATCTGCAGGGCCTCGTAGACGAACTCCAACTCTGTGGCGGCCAACTCCAGGGATTTCTCCTGTGCAGCTGCAAACTGGGCAAGGTGCACCATGGTGGCGTTGCGCTCTCCATCTACAGACGGGTAACGTGTAGGAAGGTCCACTGCGGAGGCATAGGGATGGTAGCAGAAGACTGTGTCCTGAAGCTCACGAGCGTAGATGTTACAGATCCTCAAGATAGTAAAGCACGAGGACTCCTAGATTCCTTCTAAAAAGATCATCCTCCGAACAGAGATATTCAGAGGACGGCTAGCTTTAGTGTCCTTCCGAGCATAGATGGTTAAACGACAAAGCACTACATGCCTTCGCCTGTTCACCACTCAGTCGGTGCCCTTGTACATCGGTCGATCGAATCCTCTGAGCTCTTGCAATTGCTTCCATAGCTCTGCAGCAAGTCCTACCTTATGCTCACCATAGTTCTGGAAATGAGGTATCTGTCAAGACAAACAAGAGGGTAAGAACCAATCTAAAACAGCAGGAGAGGAAAAAATTCAGCAATAGTTGAGTCAAGAGAGACATAAGAGAAGTCAAGTAGTCCAATTAATCTTGCAAGTTAATTTTGCTTTAGAAAATAATTTGGACACTCTAAATACGGCCAATCTAACTAAGGTCAAGACCTACAGTCAACCTGGCTCTGATACCACCTCTACCGGGACCCAAAAATGTAATTCTAGACCCTCTTGTATAATGCACTAGTCCAGAATCATGCTAGTGCACACAGTGTCAACATAGATGATATCGATCCACACAAGGCGAAATAATAGAATAAACGAGTAATTTGAATAACAAATAACTGTTGTGACCTTAAGGTCGAGTTTTACATTTATTAAGCCTCGTAGGGCTGGCAATAATTAAATAAGCAGCATAACAAAATAACTTCAATGGAAACCCATCGATTCACCATAGGCAACCGACTGGAATCAAGACCTAGCAATCAGCACCTTAGTAGAACTCCTCCTCAAAAGCGAGTGATGACTCCTCCACTTCTGTTGATTGATCATAGCAAGCATGAGTACACAACCGTACTCACAAGTCATACCACAGAATGCAATGTATACATGATGGCTTATTCCAAAGAAAAAGGCTTATGTGGTTCTTTTGTAGAAATGCAACATTTGCAATTGAATATGAGTAAAAGATGAAAACATAATTCAAAACAAATAAACAATATCAATTTAATAATTGGTTTCACAAAGAACACAAAGCTAGTCTAATCAAATTATTCACACAACCATATGACTCAGATCACACAGCTCCCTTTCCAAATGTTTTATGAAAATCTACCCCTTGTGTGAAATCCCCGAGCATGTCCATGACCGCGGACGCGGCTATTCGAATAGATTTGTTTAACACTCTACAGAGGTTGTATACTTTACCCACACGATATAATCAGTGTTGCAAGCACTAACCATAACAAAATCTTTTAGAAACTTCATTTCAAGCATTGACACTCCCGATGTGTTTTACTAACGAAACTAACGCTCACTGAGGAAATTAGTCCATCGCAAATCATTGGACACGGAAGCGGCGAACCATCCTGCGTTGTATTCTACCTGGTAGTCTACACCTCCACCCATCACTGAGCACCTAACCTACAACCTAGGTAGTCAATGTCAAGACTCCATAACTTACTAAGTTAGGCCCGCCCCATACCAGGCATGTGGTCGTACAGTTGTGGCTCAGCTCAATGGTGCACAAAGTTAAGCCCTTAATTGACTAAGACAAAACTTTCAATTTCTAACTATGCCACGAAGATTGTCATTCTCATTCACAAAGTTCCACCATATGACACAGTATCCACCACTTGCCTCAGTCTAAATCTTTTTCCACCCTGTTGGTTAAGTGCAACACATACCATCAATGAGTAATAACTGTTGGAAATATGCCCTAGAGGCAATCATAGAGATGATTATATTTCATTATGTTCACAATATTTGATAATATGTTATCTTGTTCCTTGAATGAATCATCACCATGAAGATTAACGAGTATGTGACTTGTTGGAGAAGCTCTTTTTAACTTATGATGATGTCGTTCTAAAAATATCCTCGGTCGAAAGTCACCGGTGAACACTAGTGACTCTACGACCAAAGACATGTATTGATTGATGACCACGTTTCACCGGTCATGGATATAGGGATATCGAATCAATAATGTGGACACGTGTTAGAGAACATGGTGTTGGATAAGACCCACCTTGAGACACTATTGAGATTGTTATGATTCTATGTGTCGTTAGTTGGTCTCAAGCAATGATGATGTATAATCCTTAGACCGAGATCGGCATGGTTTCCTACATGTGTAATAGCACTCTTAGGGGTTGCCAAACGCTCAGAATCGGGTGCTTATAAAGGTAGCTTTCGGGTATGCTATGAAACATACAGAGGGATGTGATTGGTCGGATATGGATTTGCCCTCCTAACATAACAGAGAGATATCTCCGCCCTCAAGTGGTCGGATAAAGAAAGCGCATGGCCATGCATCGGTGGTCGAAGAGTTCGACCACATGAAGTTATCCGATACTCGATCGAGAAAGCATTGAACAGTCCATGGATGACACAACATCTCACCTGGAGTTCAACCAGATAACGTGAGGCAAAGGGAGAATACATGAGTAGGTCGCTTAGTTCGACCAGCTACGGACTGGTCGTATAGAGATACAAGCAAGTCATAGACTGATCGAACGTAATCACAGATTGGTCGAAACCAAGTCGTAAGGAGTTACGATTTGGTCGTGATCGAATACGAACTGGTCATATAGAGATAGGACCTGGTCGTAAGTGATGAGGACCTGGTCGTAGATCATATTGCATTAAGGTTCGTCCCATATAATTTGTGTGTATTCGGGAATCGTTATGTCCTGCTAGGAACCGCTTCGACTACGTGGCCTAAAGGGTTTCAGAGTCACAACCGAACTACACATGAACCTAACGGGTCACACACTTAATGGGTTGGAACAAACCAAGACTGAATCTGATTCGTAAACGTGTTTGGATAGGATCCGTCACGGGGCACTATATAAGGAGATGCATGAGGCTGTTGGGAGAAGTGAGTTGACACGAGTTGCCCTACTGAAACCCTAGCCGCCATCTTCTTGAGGGCCTTGCTGCGGCGATTTGGTGCTAGCACACCGCCGCATTTGTTGTTCCTTCCCTGGACGTGTGGATACCATAGAGGCGCTTCTACGTTGTTGCGCTTAAGGACGATCCGCGATCTTCGCAAGGAACTGCAGAGGTGCTGGAGGAGACGATCAACTCATGAGGACGTTGGACGATCGACCACGACCACTGCATCAACGTGTTGGACGCTGGGCGATCGACTATGATCAGTACATCGACGCGCTCTTCGTCGGACCAGGCTGCTCCGACACTTCTTCCGCTGCTCTGCGCGTCTAGTGGTAACGATCTGTGATCATCTTCTTGCTTGGCTTCCTGGTTTACGTGGTAGAAATTTTGAATTATTTCTATCGTAGCCTACCCGTATCCCTTCAATAGCATACATCGCACACAATTTTATTACCAAGTTCCATATTCACTTAGTCAGATTCATATTTGCAACTTACATGGAATGATAACTTGTGGCATGGCTAAGCAATCTACTCGTATCTAACCAACCTATGTTGGTACTACGATAATATCAACTAAATAATGAACCAATCTAGGGTGAAAAAATATTATGACATAATAATAGACAAGGTGGATATAAACAATTAGGATTAATAACTACACCCAAAAGCATTTAAATAAATACTTAAAGTAAATGCATTAATTTGAATCAATGTAATTTTGAAAACCGGGTTTAACATAATCAAAGGTACAACTTGCCTTGGAATAGATCTTGGCACTGGTCCTGATCTTGGTGCACTCCTTATTTTTCAAAGTTCCCCGAAGAATCAACATCTACTCGCATATGAAGCAAATAAACAAAAATAAATATATAACAGAGATAAAACAAACTCCACAAATTAAATAAAAACCTCAAATAAATAGAGCTCGAATTTAGATGAATTTAGAAATTTGAATGAGCTCAATCGGAGTTCGGATGAGGAAGACATGTCTTTTGGAAGATCTAATCTAAAGAAATACCTAAATTGGAGTTTACTGGAATTTCCGAATTATTTTCCTACGGAAAAATTGGATTATGATGTCAGCTGATGTCAGCAAGGACTTTTCGGCTGAAAAGGAATAAAAAGAAAATCCTGACATGTGGGGCCCATGTGTTAGGGACACGGCCTACGGTGGACTATGTTTACTGAAGATTGGATCTGGTCGGGTTGGACTGCCACACGTACGTGCTAACGAGGATGACACACGGGATGACACCTTAGCGAAAAGATGATGTGACGCCGATCTAGCGGTGACATGGATAGTCATGTCAACCAATGACATCATCACTCCGGTGAGAGTCTTGGGCGCGACCGACAACAGCGAGCGGCGGCGATTCACCGACGGTGAGTGGTACCAGCGTGACAAGCGTGCTAATACGAACCCATTAAGGTACTCACTGGTGCATGAGGGCTACAGATTTGACCAGCGGCGAGCGCTGAGCAGCGGAGAGCTACGGTCGTCGTCAGGAAAGTGCTCTGGCGATGCGAAGAGGTGCCCGAGGTATCTCCGTTGACGACAAACCGAGTGGTGTAGTCGGCGTTGATGAGGCGACCACAACGGTGGGGTAATTCGAGATTGAAGAGCACCGGTGAACAAACCCTAAAACCTAAATCGTGACGGCGCTAGGGTTTTAGGGGCAGAATTGATCGTGGGTTTGAGAAGCAGAGACGATGGCAATCCTAGGGTGCTATTTATAGGGGCTCGGGTGTGCACGGGATGGCGTATTGATGGCAGAACCCTAAAAGTGTCCGAGACGAATACACGAAGAACTCAAAGATAGGAAGGGATTCGGGAGGGATACGATCTAAATTCGGTTACAGGATACATAGGGCTTCTAGAATACAAGGTCCACACGGAGAATCCGGGTCGAATCGTCCGTTGTCGGATGAAACTCCAAGAGCATCAATGGCGGACGAGGGCTTAGGCGCGATGAGGACAATGATGCGGAGACGATTTAATTTGGACTCACCTTGGCGAGCGCTTGAAGGAGTGGGCGCCATGGCAGTTCATGTGAAAGGCAGAGAAATGGGCTGGGTTTCAGAAAGAGTTGGGCCGAAGGAGTTGGGTTTTGGCCCAAGAGCTTTTTCGAGATTTAATTTAGTTTTTCTTTTTAGAAATTAACAGAAAATGCAAATGGTAATTAGAAAAAAGCAAATGAGCTCGAAAAAATTCTAGAAAAATCTAGAAATTATATCCAAGCACATACAATCCAAATAAAATAGTTTTGACCATTATTGATATTGAATTTAATCATATTAAATTGTTTTGATACTAAAAGTCCATATTAAGCTTTGAATTAAAATTCAAATAAAAACTCAAAGGTGAATTTTCCAACTATTAACTAATCAAAAGATTTTTAAAGCTCCGAAAATTGGGATGTTACAAAAGGGAACAGTGGGGGAGGTTCCTGTCACCAGTTCAATTGAGTCCTATCGCCAATTGAATAGGTGACATGAGGGCTCTGTCTTTTTTTCAATTTATGTGTAGCATGATTTTTTATTTTATTTTTTGTAATTTTGTTTTTAAAATTTGGTAATACGTTGAAGTGTCAGCGTAATTCAGAATGCAAAATCGGAGAAGACAATGTAATGTGAAGTATAGAATGGACACAATATTTGGGTTTAGGGTTGCCATGCCCGATGTTGTCCTGATATTGGGGGGAAAGAGATGTAATTTGTTGCATAAGATGTGGAGACCATTATTTTTAGTGCCCACTTCCACAACATGTCTTTTGGACCTATATTTTTATGTTGTTCCCTGCCTTGCTACAGCAAGAATTGAATTCCAAAAGAGAACGAGATTTGAAGTGGACGGCTTTACAACACAATTGCGAATTGAAATAGATTTTATAATAAAGTTGTGAATTATACGGTGCACAGGGTTTGGTTATGTGCATCAGGAACGACCACATGCACGATGCAACAAACCGAAATACACATACGATACATATGCGCCTTTTTGGAATGAAAATAAAGTTAATTGGAAGAAAGATCATTAGTTTTGGCGGTCCATCGCTCCATTCCCCTTGTCTCCTTGCTACCCACGGTGGCGGCGGTGGCCAGTCTCGAAGTCGTCCACATCCTGCCAGACGGGCCGGACGATTGAATGATGTTAGGATAACACAACGTCGGGCCAAATTAATAATTATGATGCATACTAAACATAACTTACCTCTTGGATCCGGAGTGCTCCCGGGCAATGGGGAGTGGTAGTACAGCCTATGGTGCCCTGTGTCATTACCCCATAGGGTAATCACATTTAGCCATATGGATTACTATTTGTCTGCCCGGTAGGACACCGCTCCAACAAATTGTAAGCCTTACCAAAGTTAACGCAGCAGAACAATAAGATAGAAACTGTACTTTTTATTACAGCAGTTAGCCACGCAAGGCTATGGTCTTAATTACAAGTATTTAGTTACAACGGGAAAAGAAATCCCCCCGCTTGCCTGCCCTACTCTACCGGACGTCTACTCGCCCCACTCGCCGAATAAGGTGTCCACCTCGCCCTGCTCCTCATAGTAAGCGCCCTCGTCTCCTGCAGCCTCCTCGGCATCTGTGTGTCCTTCATCCCACTCGGGATAATTCCCGATCGAACTAGGATCTAACAAAGGAGAATAATAGCAAGATTGAGTACTAATGTACTCAACAAGTATTAATAGCAAAGATGCTATGTACGACTCTTCTCTGTTCGTTATCACATTTTCTAATTCATATCTTTCCTTGAAAATAAATACTTTATCAAACTTTAAGCGGCAAGTTTTAATACTAAAAAGACTACTTATCACTCGGTGAGAAGATAGACCCCTAGCAGTCATTGTAGACTCCAATCCAGGATATAGGCATGAATTCATGATTTTATTTAGCACTACACAAGCTTTGTACCACTTTACCCATAGCTACTCTGAGCTCTCTCTGAGCTAAGTCCCCTGTATTTCCTTTGATGCGGGTTCGAGATCAGAGTACAGAACGTTTTCCAAGTTACGTGATTAAGTCTCCACCCATTACTTTCCGTCGGTGTCTCGGGGCGCTCACCCAGTCCTCCACCGAGTTCCAATAATGTTGGTTGGGCAGGACTCCTCTCGCCTAACACTCCACCTTATGCTACTATAGCACCTTGGATACCCACTTCCGGACTCTTCCTACCAGTCCTGGGTTCCTCCATAACTCACACATCACTCACACTATATTACTTACTCAATGTGGAGATTATAGCCACGTAACATGGTAACATTTTATGTCCGTCAAAACGGAAAAATGGTTGGCACGTAAATACGACCCCTTATCTGGGTGAGAGTTTTGTTGGTCCTTATATATTAACCATATGTAAAGGGTCCCACCTCTTCCCTTATCTTTTTCCTACCACGGGCCCCCTTTACCAGCCTTAGTATTAACTCTTATAGTACAGATGCTCTTCTTAGCTGTACTGCCCTTTTCTCATTTCATATCTTTTATTTCCTCTTCTTTCTTTTATCCGATTTGATTTTGAGACATAGTTTTTATGCACATATGTATAATTATACAAAAAGGTAACTTTTACATTTAATATAACTAGGTTGATGTTCAAGAGATAAGCTTACCTTCATATTTGTTGTAAAGATCTATGCCAGTGAAATCCGGATTAGTTACACCTGCCTGAGTTGGTTCGTCCTCTACAATTATACAGCAGTGTGAATAATAAATAAATACTTAGTTGCTTTTGGTGCTATTATGCATACTTCTGTCAGTTGATTTTTCTTTGTCAACAAATTTTAAATTAATAACATTTTTCAGATCCCCCATTAGGTTAGCACTCCCCAACTGTGGTTGTTCTAGTCTGCCAACTCCTGGGTCGTGGTTGCCTACTTTCGTGTTTGTTAATAACTGACCCTGACCAGCCCATTTTAGGAGTAAATAGGTGTTTAATTTAATTATTCTATCCTGATTAAATTATTTCTAACGCATCAGACTATCTATCTAATTTAGGGAATTTTATAGATGACTTAATTTATTTATATAGTCTCGATTAATTTTACGCTTTTTCCTGTTTTTATTTTCTACCCATCGGTCTACTCCTATTTATTCTCACGTGGTAAACATATTCGTTTGGTCCAATATCTACATAGCGTCGACACGTATTATTACTGGTGCTCATTTCTACCGCTAAATCTACCACTACTAGTACTCATTAGAAATTACCTTTTTACCCCTTACCTAAATCCTAATTTCTACCCCATTTCTTAATCTCTCTCTTTACCTAATATCTCACTTAATCTATCTCTTTCTCTCTCCTTATCCATTAGTCCGAATGCCTTGGTCTCCCCATTTCCTCTTCCTCACTTTCCCCTTTCCTCATTTCTTCCTCCTCCTAGTGAGTTGCTTGCACATGCGGTGCCCTCTCTGGTGGGTCCTGGTGTCGCCACCTCCCTCTGGTGGGCCCTGTGCCCGGCTCCTTCAGCCTTGCTGCTCGGCTCAAGCCCGCGCCTCCCTACACGCCTCCGCCCGCGCCTCCCTACTCTACCGCCAGTGCCCTATTGCTTGGCTACATATGGCTAGGTTCACCCAGCCTGCTCGGCTCCCCTGTGTCCCAGCTCGGCTCTAGCCACTAGACCTCCTGATTTCGGGGTGGTGGCCCGGATCTAGCTTCCTCCCCACTTGGATTCAATCCCCCCTTCTCCCCCTTTTCCCCTTTATGCTAATTTGTTTTTTTGGGTTTGAGCTTGAGTTGTTTTCTGATGTGGGTTTATGTGTGCTCATGCATGGTGAATACTGATGGGGTGGATACCCTCGGCTAACTATGCTGGAGGGGTGTGAGGCCGTCGGGTGCGCGTGGTTAGGCTGGTGGTGGTGCCGCCGAGGTCGCTAAGGTAACCTCTCTACTCTCGTGCTCTGTGATGGGTTCTGTTGATGCTCTGGGATGCACTTGGTTGATGCTCTTTGACAGACTTAGTGAGTGTTAGGGTTATTGATGCAGGTTCTCTGTGCTTGGTTGGCTCACATGGGTGGTTCGGTTTGGGTAAAAGAAGTGGGGTGGGTCAAGAATGGGGTTACCTTGCTTGGTCGGGTTGGGAATGGGATGGCAGTGGTGGTGCCCGCAGTGGTGGTCTCCTTGTTCCTGCCGGTTCCCTCTGTCCCTTCTGGTTCTTGTTGGCTTGGCATGGTCCGATGGTCGTTGTAAGTTCTTGGTCGTTGCCTATGACGTCCTTGCTCCTTCGGTCTTCCTCTTCTTCTTTGTTGCTCCTCTCCTCCTCTACTCCTTCTCTAAGGTGGGTTGTGGTTGTGGCAATGGTGCTTGGCTTAGTGCTCTTGTTCTTTGTTGTGAGGGGGTTTGTGAAGCTTGGGTTGGCTTGCTTTCTTGGTTGTGAATGAGGCTTGTAGGTCTTGTTGGCTCTGGTGGTTGCTCTCGGTTGCATTGGATGAATGGGGCTTGTGATGCTTTGTGAAGGAAGAGAGGCTTAAGGCAGGGGCTTTTGGCTGCTCTCTTGTCGGTGTTTTAGAACCAATCTTACATATAATTGTTTGATTCAGGGGGTCTCCAAGATTGATCACGCAGAGAGAACGACACAAGGATTTTATACAGGTCTCAGCTTTCTCCGGAGAGAATAACAACCCTACTCTTGTGTGGCTATATTGAGTATACTGGTTACAAATCAAGAGAAAGACTAAAGTCTAATGTCTTGTGTTCTTGATTCTCCTCTCTTGTCTCTGTCTGTCTGTAGCCTTTATATAGTGTGCGAAGATGTGGCCATTTCTCTAGACGAAGAGGCACCTCATTATTTCATATAATGGGCATGTTGATGGTAGTTATTGTTGGAGTAGTAACCCCTCCACGTCACTTGGTAGTTATTGTCAGAGAGAGAGGCATATTGCGTGCAGTTATTCTAGAGAATAACAACGCATACTAACTGCTTAGAGTCCCTAATCGATTGGGCATACTTGTCTGCAAGCTCCATCGATTATAGGATGGGCGTAACTGACCTGGTCGTAGAAGAACTTACGATCATATGGTGGTCGTAGAAAATCTTACGACCATGAGGTGGTCGTAGAAGAACTTACGACCACATGCTGGTCGTAGAAAGGCTTACGACCAAGAGGTGGTCGTAGGAGAACTTACGACCACATGGTGGTCATAGAGAGGCTTACGACCAGCAGGTAGTCATAGAAGGACTTATGACCATGAGGGTGGTCGCAGAAGGACTTACGATCTCTTGGCTAGCTTTTTCCTTATAACCATTAAGGGGTATACCCAAGAACCATACGATGGCATTATTATCCATAATAAGAATTACAGATAAATAGTTAAATGAGGATTATCATATCCTCGTCATCTAGCGCCCCCCTAGCTTCAAGTGAAAGTAACTTACTTGAAAAAGGAGCCGTAGATAATCTTACGACCAGAAGGTGGTTGAGGGGAAGGCTTTTCGACCAGTATTTCATTTGACTAGAAATAGACTTGGTCAAGAAGGTAATTTTGCTTGAGGTGTAAAGCCAAACTCGGTTTTCTTGAACAGACAAATTAAAGAATCTCAATCGACACTTGTAAACCTGTCTATTGGAGCGGTTCCCGAAGAAGTGGTAACTGTTGGGTTGCCACGCCTTTAATTCAAGTGTACGATTATAAAAACTTACCGTGGGTGTGATTTTAGGGTTCTTACTTTTTCCCCAATCACTTCAACTGTTCATAAAGCTCTTGTATTCTCCGCCACCAACCAAATCGTACGCCCTCTAGAGACCTTTCCAAATCCAAATCTCCCTCTCTTGAGATAGATAGTCAGAACTGCTTTTCAGTGGGCTGAATCGGAGATGGATGCGGCCAAGATGAAGACTTTGGTCGCCGCCGAGAAGATCCCGAAGAAAGACTTTGTGAACTGGTTTGAAGCTTCGGGACAACATTGGCCATCAGGAGAGATTGACCAAAATCCTGTCTTCCAGGCGTACTGTGAGTGTGGCATTCGATTGCCTGCTCACCCTTTTCTCACACTCGTACTCGAGCACTTTGGGTTGGAATTGGTGAACCTTGTTCCCAATTCCATCATGATGTTGAGCGTGTTCATATACTTGTGTGAGGCCTACTTGGGAATTCCAGCCAACTTGGAGCTACTCCAATATTTCTACAGGATGACCAGAATAGTGGAAATCGCCAGTAGCTGTGGTCTAAAGCTCCACGACGGGACGTCGAAGGACTACATTCAGATGTTCACCCGGTCGTCATGGTCGGGGTGGAAGAAGAAGTGGTTCTACTGGGAGACGACCAATGAAGACAACCTTTCTTTCATTGGGAACGCCACCGAGAAGATTTCTTCTTGTGATTCAACTCCCAAGGATCTTGGCTAGATCGCCCCCTATATTCAAGCCATCAAAGACTTGAAGGAAGAGGGGCTCACCGGATGGTACGCGGTGAAGAATTTCATCACACGCCGTATTAGCCCTCTGAAGAAACGAGCACATCCCATGTGGAGGTACTTGGGGCCAAAAGACTCGACTAGAGATTACGAGAAAGATAAGTAAATTTTTCAACTTAGCTCCCTTTTGGTTAATCTCAAGCCTATCAGCTGGGTGTCCTATTTGCTTGCGTAGATCTCTTACAAATGGATATTGACATCCGAGTCAAGCTCATTTGTGAGAAAGCTCCGCCATCAAGTGTGGTGGTTCCTCAAATCCTGGCGGTCTTGTCCGCGGAAGATAAGATGGAACGCTTAAAGGTAATCGAAGACTGATTTCATCTTTAGGATCTCATAGTCGTAGAAATACTTATGACTGGGGGATTGACATAGAAAAACTTATGACTAGGTACTAGTTGTAGAAGAACTTACGACCAGATGATTGTTGTAGAAAAACTTATGATTATGTACTGGTCGTAGAAGGACTTACAACCAAGAGAATGTCGTAGAAAAACTTACGACAAGGTACTGGTTGTAGAAGGACTTACAACTAGGGGGTTGTCGTAGAAAAACTTACGACTAGGTACTAGTCGTAGAAGGACTTACGACTAGGGGATGGTCGCAGAAAATGACCACTTAGTAATATTTCTTTTTCTGACTCCTGCAGAAAGTAGGCGTGGAAGACCGTCGGGACAACCTAGAGGCTGGACTGATGGTCATTGGCACAGAGGTAGAGCAAGCCAAAGCTCCTCTGGCTAAAAAGCATCGACTTGTGAGGGTCGCCGATAAAGTATGAGCTCAAACTCTCTTTGCTCGACTAGGCCTTTTGAGAAATTTGCTGCAGATATAGCTCTTGTAGAAAGCCAAGGTGGTAAAGCGGCAAAGCTCTCAAACATAAAGCTCTCAGGACCAAGGTACCCTTCTACTACGACAACAAGACTTTCGTAGTTTCTGCCTCACGTGGCTTTGTCAAGCAACTAGAAAATGAGAACTGGAAGAGCTTTATGTCTTTTGCGAAGAAAACTGCTGCGCTAACAGGGCCCATGGTCGAGGGAAGTGCTACTCTTGGGGTGATCGAGATAGGTCTCGGCCATCTAGAGAGTCAGGAGGCTCAAGGAGCGATAGTTTTCATTCAAGACCCACGACCAGACGTGGTCATGGCTGACCCCATTTCTCAACTCGAATTTTGACCAGACGTGGTCGAAGAGAAAAAGTCGAAGAAATCTTTTTAGGGAAGGTTTCTTCTGGATTAAAGATCAAGTCCAGGAAACGAAGGTACGTAAAAAGACAAAAGTATAAGAACAACATTTACCTTTTGCTTTTTACAATTTGACATGTTTTTCTTTTTGTAATCTTAGCCCGACTCCTCCAACCCCTAAGGACGTTCCTGTCGAGAAACCGACTGCTATTTCTCCGACTGTCAGAGAGATGATAGTGGAGGTGGTCGAAGGGTTGTCCACCGTCCATGTGGTGGAACAGGCTATTATTGCTAAAGCGGCTACGACCACTGAGGTGGTCGTGGAGCCAGAAGCGAAGACGGCGGAGGTAGAGACGAAAGCATCCGGCCATGGCGGTGAAGCCTTCAATCACCACGCTGGGAAGGAAGTCGTTGTAGACATTCCCACCGACCCCCAAGGTCAAGCTGCTAATGCTGGCATCACCGAAGAAGAAGAAGGGTATGATTTCTTCGACTGTTCCTTTGGGTTTTTTGGCCCCACATCTGTTGTGGGATCTCGTGCATTCAGATCTCGTGATCGGGTTCCTCACCCTAAGGACATTCCTAACAGGGGAATGTTTTCGATGGCATGCATCTCGAAAAGGTGTGGTGGAACCGTGTTCAGGAGATCAATGAGCTGAAGGATTCCATGAGAGTATTCTCCACCTTTGCTCGAATGAGCATTAATGTAAGAATCTGATGACATTCACATATGTGGTTTTTTCTCGCTTCTCACTGTCTTTCTTTTTACAGAAAGCTTTGGAAGAAATTATCACTGTTGGTGAATACCACAAACAACTCGAGCAGTTACGGCAGCAGAAAGCGGAACTCTGCGAGCAGGCGAAGAGATGGAAAGTCACTGCTACTTGTAGTCGTTTATGTTTCGACCACTTGCACAGTGCTCATGTCTACTTTTAACCTCTTGTAGGTTTAAGAGTGATGAAAATTCCTTGGCTAATTTGCTCAACTACAAGAAGGTCGAAACAAAAAAAACTAAGGGAAGAGAAAGAGGACCTTCTGAAGAAGCTTTAGGAGGCAAACTCTGCAACTCAAAAGTTGCAGGGACGAATAAACAGTAAGTTCTAAACTTAAGACCGCTTATGATAATAACCTTCTTTTCTTTTTCTAACTCTTATTCCTTTTTAGAAAAAAAGAGGTCGAAATGGGTAACCTCGAAATCAAGGACAAAGAAAAGGCTTTGATTGTTCACGAGATTTCCCATATCGCCTAAGAAAAAGATCAGGAGATAAAGTTATGGGAAGAGCGATATGAAAGAGCACTGCTTCCCATGATGATGAAGTCAAGAATTTGGACTCTCGACTAGCAGGTAAGCAACTCTTTACCTGCGACCAGTTTTTCAATCCTTTAAGGGTCATTTTGTTTGACTAGTCTTACTTTTTTCAGAGCAAGTAGTTAAAATAAAACAACTCCATGAGGCTTCGACTGGTAACCAGGAGGACATGAAGTTGATGAAGATTAACCTTCAGGAAAATATTTCCCTCTTGAACAATGTACTTAGTGGGCTATGTGCTGAGGAGGTCACTCCTCGTGAAGACACGATAATTGCTCACACAAGTACCATTGGAAAACAAGTTAGAATTTTGCAAGAGTTGATGACCACTCTGAAGACCAACCAAGCTGATTCGATAAAAGAGGCGGTCGAAGGCACAGTAAATTATGTTCTGGCAAAACTTAAAGCTCATGACCCCAATCTTAGTCTGCAACCAATCGAAGCCGACTTCGACTGCTCTGAAGCAGAAGCAGAGCAGTTGATTGAAGAAATACAGTCGGTCAGCAAGGTCACAGAGGAGATACAAATAGGATCTCCCTCGTCAGAGTAGTTTGTAATAGAAACATGTAAAGACAAGTTTTTGTTAATGTATATAATCCTTTTTTTCCTACAAATAATCTCATCGAGTAGTTAGTAACTCATAACACAAAGAAACGAAAAAGGGAATTAAGACTAAGAATTGAAGTCATATTAATAACTACCGACTATTTGCCTAGTTTATTTAGATAAACTAAATAAATAATGTTAAAAAGGGTTTTCTTTATAAAAAAAGAGGTTTGTCTAACTTATAGCTTTCGACCATGATTATCATGCACTAGTCATAAGAGTAGGAACGAGTCGACACTAGAAAGTTCCTTCTAGTGGGCAGGATCACGTGCAGAAAGAAAAGGCTTCGACTAGGTGATGTTACCCTCTATGACCAGATAAATCAAATCAAGAGCAGCAACTTGAGTTAGACAAACGTCTGGAGTACCTTAAAAATTCGCTCGACCTTTTCTAGTGGACTCGGTAGGTTTGCTCTGGTAGCAAGAGTTAGGCAGGACCACGTGTAGAAAGGAAAAACTTTGACTAGGTGTTGTGTCTTTCTCCGACTAGTTGTAACGAACCGAGTTTACCAAAACTAGTCGAACAAATTATAAAAGTGTACTCTGTTTAGAGTATTTTTCAAAATGAATGAAGAGATAAACTAAGGTGAAAAGAGTTGGCTTGAAAATATTTCGACCATGTTTATTGAACCCGAGCTATTTGTGTTGACAGCAAAAGTGAGGAACAAGTCGACACTAGGAAGTTCTTTGTAGTGGGAAAGACCACGTGCAGAGATGAACGACTTCGACTAGGTGATGCTACCGTCCTTTTGACCAGTGTAAAGAAAGACTGGGTGTGTAATAAAAATGATAAAAAAAATTATCAAAGCGCTACTCAAAATAAGACAATAAAGATAGAAAGAACCTGATACTTTATTGCTGGGATGGTTGATTACACATAAAATTTGTGTAACTGGTCGATATTCCAAGAATTAGAGAGAACTCTACCATCTTCCATTGCTAGTCGTACCAAACCTGGTCGCGTAACTTCGACCACTGTGTAAGGACCTTCCCACTTGGGGGGAAGTATGTTCCGATTAGACTGAGATTGAATCTTCTTCAATACCAAGTCACCTATAGCAAGGCTGCGAGCTTGGACCTTATGATCGTAGTATTTGCGCAGGGCTTGTTGGTAGATTGCTGAATGAATTAAGGCTTGGTTTCTCTTCTCTTCGAGTAGGTTGTATGTCATCTGCTCAAAGTTGTTCTTGGTTAGAGTCGTTGAAAGTTTCGACCCTTGTCGACGTGATCTTTAGTTCTGGTGGAAACATGGTTTTGACACCAAAAACTAGGAAAAAGGTGTTTCACCTGTAGCCCGACTAGCCGTCGTATGAACTGCCCATAATACCGAGGGTAATTCTTGTACCCCAAGCCCCCGAGCGCTTGATAAGCTGGTCGAAAACTCGGTTTTTAATGCCCCGCATTATTTGTTCATTCGCTCTTTTGACCACTGTCAGACCCCAAATTTGGAGCTTGGAATCTCCTGTGTATACTGTGTCATTCCCTAGATCAGTAGCTGACACACACAGTTACATTGTTGGCTCAAAATACATATCTCGAAGTTGTTCAATTATTACATAATAGTAAACAAAGACATACCCAGCCATACCCAACTTATGGCTTTGGACTTGTGGAGTGGCCGAACAAGCCCGAACCACACAGAGAGTCAGCAGCGGAAGAAGTGCCAAAGCACGGCGTGTGGAATCCCTCATGATACGCCCACCGGCAATCGATTGCGGGCCCGCGACCTAGTTCTTGGCCTTCTTGATCTTCAGCTCTTGATTAGTACTCTTCACTATCCATGTAGTCTTCTTGTTCCTCAGTCATGATCGGTACTCACAGTCAACCTGAGGCAGGTCAACGATCAGGTAATGGCTGATGGTCGTGGTATGATCACACCTGTTTGTAGGGGAGGTTCTGAGGTGCTCCCAAAGAGGTTCTAGGGAGGTCTCGGGGTGGTCCTGATGGTCCTGGAGAAGTGCTAAAGAAGCCCCGAGGGATAACTGGAGTTGTCCCGAGGAGATCCTGGGGAGGTCTTGAAGAGGTCCTGTGGAAGTCCCGTAGTGGTCTTGGGGAGGTATTTAGGGATGCTGTGAGGACCCCTGGGATTGAACATATTCCAAGTCAGATGATTATACCCCGAAAGTACAATTTTCAATAGGAAATATATACAATACCAGGTTCCCGGATATATGTTGTACAATAGTTCCAAGGATCAAAGACTATTGCACATATATCCTTCGACAACATTGTATACACAGTCATACAAGACATACATCATATATATACAACAAAACTTTACAAGTTGGTTCGGTTCAGCATACACCACTGAATAGCAACAAAAAGACAGAAGTTTAATCAGCAGAAACAAAAGTTATAAACAGCAAAATCCACCAACTGTGCCCCAACAAACCCAAGGCAACTGAGTAGAGGATAGAAATAGCTTCACTCGTTAGCGTCACCCTGATCGGCGCTAACATGCATTTCGTACAAATACCCGTCCTCACCTGCAACAAGTGGTTAAAGAACCTGAGTACAAAAGGTACTCGCAAGACTTACACAAAACTACGAAAAGAATGTGTTTACAAGATCCTAAACAAAGGATTAGAGGATACATGCATAAGGCTGACAACAGGATGGTTGTAATGTCCATAGTTTTGCATAAAGCCAAGTTTTAATCCTACACTTACTGATTTTTATCAAGCCAGTTCATAAACAGATTTGTACTAAAACAACAGTAAGTAAAACAGTAATGATAATAACAAGCAAGACAAAATCAAAGTGACTCCCCACTTTGACCACAACGAGCATGAATACCCTTCATGCCAAATCCAAAATAACCCAAAATTTCCAAACAAGTTCTATACATTGATAACCAACAACTCTAGTGTTGTCTCGTAATCGTGGACACGGCTATTCAAGTAGTTTTAACTCTGCAGAGGTGTACATCTTTACCCACACGACTTAGTTAGTCCGTAAGCCTCCGGATGCCTCCGAACGATGACACACTTCCTTTGGTATGCCAGCCGGGTAAAGTAAGATTCGGTATTTTTCAGCAAGTTGACAATATTGAGTTGCATCACCCATGCGCAACGTAACCCCGATTAGTGTAGGTTATACCGCCTACCAACCAACCGGGCACGCAAGTTGTGTCGGGACTACCGAGTCAATGAACAAAAATAAAATAGTGCTCCCCTACACATTATAGAATTGAACTCGGCACCCTACGAACACGTAAACTTTACAAATGTCCTCACACCACCAGTTCCTCAATTCAATATCACCAAATTTCTTACTTAACCAAACAAATACCCCATACATCAGTGTGTGGAAATGCAAGGTCTTGAAATTAAAGGGTCAAAGTTCAATCCAGAACGACAGGACAAGACTACCACATTACCCAATCTCGTGCACGAAGGCACCATCACTAGCATCCACTTGTCCAGATCTAAACCAACATTTATCAACAGAAATTAAAAGACAAACACAAATTCAGTTTTACCCAAACTAAACAAAAGAGCTAAAATGATAGTTAAAAGGTGTTTCCCCGGATTGACAAGGTAAGCTTGTCAATTACTAACGTGCTACTGACTTTGCATTGCTAAGCAAAAACTATCGAACAAAGTATCAGAACAAAGATTCTATCTTAAGCATAAGTGTATGAATTAAATTCAAGATAAGCCACAATCAGTGGGTTGTAACTAACTACTCACAGTTCACAAATAATTCAGAAAATAGCATGCAACAGTATCACTGTTTTTGTAAAATTCTAAAGTACTCAAATCTGGGATCGACATGGTGCAAAGAGGATGCTTGCCTTGGTAATAATAAACCACTTGTTCAGGTTCTTGTTGCTCAGTAAGATTTTCACTCTCGTCAGGAACAGCAGGATCTACAAGAGTAAAAACCAAATAAACAGCAAGAACTTCCAGAAAGCAAAATACTGAAAAAAGGATGTATGATCCAAGTATTAATGTGCAATTGACAACATGCTTAAGCTATAACTATTGCTAGAAAAGATAATAACCTACACTAACACTCGCTTGCATTAACTGACAGAATTAAGGGCTAAACCATACTTCAGTTCTGTCCTGAAAACTGACAACAGAACAGACCAAACTGATTTTGCCGAAAGCGAGCACATTAAGCAAAGAGATTTTTGCTAAAGCTATAAGAATTAAAAAGGGAGCTACCTGGACTAGGAGATTGAACAGAAAAGCTCAAGAGCTTAGAAACGATATGAAAGATCGAAAAGACGACAATAAGATGATATCCTCCGACAAGGTGACCTGGTCAGGGATTCAAGGAATGGATGAACAGGATAGCTTAAGTAAAGCCCCTAGATGATCTGAAGCAAAGGAATTAAAGAGGGTCTCACCAGATTCAGTTGGAGGATGCTATAACCAACAAGAACAGAAAAGGGGAAAATCTAAATTCCCAGCAACCCTGTGAATCAACCAATAATTTTAATGAGGGGTCTTCCTCCAGATATCCCATGGCACGAAATGACGCGAAAAAGCCAAGGAAAATCTCACCGAAGTAAGGAAATCACCTCGGCGGTGCTCCGGGTCATGCTCTGGACCGCTCAAAAGACAAGCTCAAGTTTTTGATCTATAAACAATGACAAGACTCCCATTAATATGATGAGTAAGGCATTGAAAGAGATGAAGAAAAGCTCAAGAACGAGAGCTACGCCAGAGTTGATGAAGAAAGCTCGGCGGCATCAAAAATGGCTGTGAGCAACAACTAGGGTTTATATAGTTGGCTCGCCGGAGAAGACAATGAGCGCCTATGTGTGTCCTCATGGCAGCAAAATAGTGACACGTGCCATATGCATGCTGCAAACGCACGGCGCAAAGCCACCTCACCGGCGACGTGCTCGATTCTGGCTCAGCGGCGCGGAGAAGATGACCTTGCGTCACATACATGCGAGCCTGCTTTGTCGCCCTCGGCCTGAACACGCCTCAGTGAGCTCAAAAAGATGTCGAGCGTTGGATCAAAAATGAACGGCTGAGATTGAGGGGCGCTATGACGGTCCGAACGGCCCACTCAAGGAGAAGCGTTGGATTTAAATCCAACGGCTACGCTTAACTGCGCATGAATGAGTTTAAATCAAAAAGGATGGTGTGGTTGGATCTGAAATCAACGGTTGAGATCAATGGCTTGTTCGGACAGTCCGAACGGCCCAATTGATCTCAGCGCTTCAATTTAAATCCAACGGCTCACAATGACGCGTTGTCGACGGTCGAACGCCCAATTGATCATGGCCGTTAAATTTGAATCCAAGGGCTCGCGCGCGATATGGGCTTTACCGCTTGAAAATGGCATGGCCCAGCAATTTGCGCACCGTTCGATTTGAATCTAACGGTCCAGATTTGATGGCGCGTTTGAATGGTCCGAACGGCCCAATTGATTTGGCCCGTTCGCATCAAATCCAACGGTGGAGATTGCGTGCGTGGTTCGGATAGCCCGAACAGCACAAAGGATCTAGAGCGTCCATTAGAGATCGAACGGCTCATGTGCGTCCCAGGGTTTCGGGTGTGCGCCAACGTGACAGGGTCAGCTTAAATGCACTAGGTTAGGTCGCACGAATTTTGACTGGGTCGCTCCAGTACCAAGGGGGGCTAGGGTTGGGTTTAAGTTGACTTAAACTCAAAACCAACTTCAAAACTTTGACCGGGGGTTTAAAAATATCAAATAAATTTGTAAAAATATAAAATTTTGCAGAGAAGCTACTGGGATGATATATGTCCCAGATAAAATTTGTAACCACTGTTTATTATTTTGAAATGCTTAAATAAATACTTTGACTGAATAGATTTGATCAAAGATTTTTCTAAAGGTCAAAATAATTTCTAAAATTTTGACAAACTTCATCTTTATACAAAATAATTTATTTAGCATGTAATAAAAATATCTCTCCGGTCTCAATACAGTATAGACTTGCATTTCCTCTTGAAGTTTTAAAACAAGGCTAAGATTAAGATGGAAAATGGAGGTTTTAAATTGTAACAGTTTGTCCAAGTTTCAAAAATGACTAGAAATGCTATGAAAAGCATTTTATTACTGTTCATTAAAACTGAGGCTGTTACAGATGCTGTAGAGACGTGTTGGGGAGGCCCTGAAGAGGTCGTGAGGATACAGCCGAGGAGGTGCAGGAGGTCCGGAATAGGTGGTCCTATGAATACGACAAAAGGGTGTAGGAGGTCTCGTGGATGTCCTAAGGAGATCTGGGGTGTTCCTGAGGAGGTCCTGGGGGTCAGGGAAAATCCGAGGAGATCCGGAGGAGGTCCTTGGAGGTCCTGGGAGGTCCAAGGGGATCCTGAGGAGGTCTTGGGACATCTGGTAATGATCTTTAGACCCTATAGGGTGGCCGTGAGACATCTGGCAGTGGTCATAGAGCATCTAGGAGTGGTCGTGAGATTGCTGGTAGCAGTCTTAGACTATCTAGGGGTGGCCGTGAGGCATTAGGTAGTGGTCTGGATGGTTTAGGGAGTTCCTAAGGAGATCCTGTAGGTCAGGGGAAGTCCAGAGATGTCCTGCTGAGATCCTGAAGGAAGGTCCCGAGGAGATCTGGGGAAATAGATCCCGAGGATGTCCTGGGGTGATCTTGAGGAGGTCCTGGAGCGATCTGCAAGAGATCCTAGAGTGGTCCTGTAGTTCATGAGGATGTCCTCAGAGGTCCTAGGTGGTCCTGGGAGACCAAGGTAGGTCTTAGACCCAATTGAGCTAGTTACAAAAAGCTTCAAGGATGGTCGTGGGACATCTGTTTAGCGGTTATGAACAAACTAATCGTAGACCTTGTCTAATGTGTATAGTCCCGGAGACGTCCTGGAGGAGGTCCTAGTGGAGGTCTGGAGCAGTCTTGGAGAGGTTCCAAGGGGAAGTCCCGGAGAGGTCTTAGAGGAGGTCCATGGGATCGGGAGATGCTTTGGAGGAGGCCTAGAAAGAGGACCGGGGGGATCTCGGAGGAGGTCAGTAAGGTGGTCATGGGAGGTCTTAGGAAATCCAGAGGATGTCCTGGGAGACCCTTAGTAGTTCAAGGTAGGTCCTGGGAGGTCTGGAGATGTCCTAGAGGAGGTCTTGAAGACCACACCCGGGGTAGGAGGTATGACTACACACAGAGTGGTCTTCGCTTGGTGCGATTTGTGTTCTTAGGGATAGTGCTCATAGGAGTAATGCAAACCCGCAACATAATACAATAGCAACATTCATATATTCATAACAGGCCATACGGCCAATTGTTTTACAAAAAAAGTCATGAAAGTAGAAACCTTACAAAAGCCAGAGTACAGAAACGAAGATGAGGGTGGGAGCAAAACAAGTCGAAATGGATCCATTCACTCTTCACTTCGGCAAGCGACTAGGGTTCCAGGCCTAAGCTTCATCATCTTCAACACCATCTGGTTCAGCCTTTGGGTAGTAGTGGTCGCAGGGGTCTTGATCATATGGGTCTGAAAAGATTAAAATGGCAGAGCCTGAATACACAACCGTACTCGCGAGCCAACACACAATGCAATTGTATAGATGCAAGGCTAGTCAACGGAAGCTTTAGAGTTCTTTTATTTGCACAAAGCCAAGTTTGAAATAGATGAGTAGTAAAAAATCCTGAGACTTAGCATTTTACAAATTTGTTTTTATAAATGAGTTTTCTTTTAAAAAGTACTAGTGGAGGTCCCACCTCCTATACTCGGGTTATCCCGTAATTACCACTGGTCCCGGACCAGGCCTTTCTCAAATCCCTGGGGTCCCACCCCAACTTTCCTTTTTCATCACAAAACGGTTTTGCAAAAATGAAAACTATATCCAGCAAGTTCTCAGCACTGCTCTTGACCGTGAGCACAGCTATCATGAAATTTTTTTTACTCTGCAGAGTTCGCACACTTTACCCACAAGAGGTAATTGCCTTGATATATACACATGTTTCCTTGGACATGCGAATCAAGGGGAGACTACCACAAGGCCTTTACAATGCTCATTCCTCGACGCAACCTCACCCGCTAAGGTTTCCACCGCCCGGTGCAAAGCACTTCCAGGAGGCCCCCTCTTGCGCCATGTGGTTTCTCAGTGGCTCCCTTTCCCCTTTACCCACGCCACATTCCCCCAATGGGAGGCTATGCCGAGGCGAGCAAATTAGTTGGTCAGGTCGTACCCATTATAGACTTGTGGTTGCACTGTTTTTGCATGAGAGGTCATCACAAGATTCGGTCCTTACTTGACCAGTATGTACATCCACATACCAACATATTCTCGTGCCCTGGCACCACCATTCTTTCCAAATTACCGATCAAAAACAGTTTTTCAGGTTTTATTATTTTTGAAAATATCATTTCCTTTCACATACCAGCCAGGCTCCCAGCCTTACTGCCCAAATCATTTTCCAAAGTTTTTAAGGATTGTGGTTGGGTAACTTAATACCCTGATGACAATGTATCTAAGCAAGGCTAAGCATGACACTTAGATACAAACCTATCAACTAGTATGTAATCCATTAAGTCTAGGGTGACAAGGAATGATGTCCAAATTCAAGAATTGGAAGTTTATACACAAGTATTTGTTAAGGCATTAACTATGATCTAGACCAATTTAGTTTGATAAAACTTAGCAATGCAGTTTCATAATTTAAAGCAACATAATTTGCAAAAAGTAGGCTCAAAATGATCGAAGTGTTTAATCGCCTTGGCCAATGTTCTGATAAAGCTCTATATCCTGATATTCATCCTTCTCGATATCCTGGTAATAATCTCGCTCAATATGCTGATATTCATCCTGCTCAACGTTCTGGAAATCTTGTCCTGGTTGGGGTTGTAGTTCCATTATATCTTTCGTTGCTAAATATGCATAATACGATTGAACTCCAGAATGACTAAGAGCAACCAAATAAAATCCAATAAGTCCAAATATATTCAACAAATGGCAATACTTCGAATGAGCAAACATATTTAACAACAACACAACAGGATGCCCAGACCATTTCTTTAAGTATGGCGCAGGGGACTCTGATCAACCGGCTTATACGTCTGTAAGCCCCATCGACCAGAGACTGGTCATGGAAGGAACTTATGCCCAGGTGGTAGTAGAAAGGCTTACGGCTAGGAACTGGTCGTGAGGACACTTACGACCAGGAGATGGTTGCAGTAGCTATGGTGGTCGAAACTATGGAAGTCGTAGAGGCTACAGTGGTCGCAAAAAGAATCTGACGGGAGGTCGTGAAATCTTGTGACTGAGGAGGTCCTGGAATCACTGAGCTGTGGGAGGTCCCGAATCACTTGTAGCCAAGGAGGTCCCGAATTACTGTACTGGGGAGGTCTGGAATTCTCAGTCGAGGGAGGTCGCGGGGTTACTATGACCAGAGAAGGTCCTGGAAATCACTATAACCAAGGGAGGTCGTGAGAGTGCTAGGACTAAGGAAGGTCGTGGACCATAAGGGTGGTCTTTACAAAAGGGTCAAGAGGGTGGTCTTTGCAAAAAGACCAGTAAAGAGATCTAACGAGAGGGAGGTCTGAACCCTCAGATCTAATCGGGGAGAGATCTGAACCGTTAGATCAAAACAAGGAGAGGTCTGGACCCTTAGATCCAACGAGAGAAGGTCTGGACCATTAGATCTAACGAAGAGATGTCTAGATCGTTAGATCCAGGTGAGGGGAGGTCTAGGCCCTTAGATCTAAGCGGAGGGAGGTTTGGGCCGTTAGATCTAAATGAAGGGAGGTCTGTACCCTTAGATCTAAGCGAAGGGGAGGTCTGGACTGTTAGATCTAATTGAGGGGAGATCTGTACCCTTAGATCTAAGCGAAGGGAGGTCTGGGCCGTTAGATCTAAATGAAGGGAGGTCTGTACTATTAGATCTAAGCGAAGGGGAGGTCTGGACCGTCAAATCCAATCAAAAGGAGGTCTGGACCATTAGATCTTAAACGAAGAGATGTCTGGATCGTTAGATCTTAAATGAAGGGTGTTCTGCACCATTAGATCCAAACAAAAGGAGGGTTGGACCATTCGATCTTAACGAAGGGAAGTCTGGACCGTTAGATCCAAACGAAAGGAGGTCTGGAATATTAGATCTAAACTAAGGGAGGTCTGGTCCCTTAGATCTGAGCGAGGGGAGGTCTAGTCCTTTAGATTTAAGCGAGGGAGGTCCCGACGGTCAGGATAGAACCAAAAGAGATCCTGACGGTTACGATAAACGCAAGGGAGGTTCTGACGGTCAAGATGAACGCCAAGGAGGTCCCGATGGTCAAGATGAATGCAAAGGAGGTCCCGACGGTCAAGATGGAACCAAAGAAGATTCTAACGGTTACGATAAACGCAAGGGAAGTCCTGACGGTCAAGATGAACGCCAAGGAGGTCCCGACGGTCAAGATGGAACCAAAGGAGATCCTGATGGTTACGATGAGCGCAAAGGAGGTCCTGGCGGTCAAGATGAATGCCAAGGAGGTCCCGATGGTCAAGATAAACGCAAAGGGGGTCCTGGAGACACCAGGACCAGGGGGAGGTCTGGTGAAAGAAGTGCTAGGTTGAGGGAAGACACAGAGTGTACAGAGAGAAAGAGGGAACCCCAACAAGGTCGAAAGAAACCAAACTTATTTGGCTGGAGTTGATTTGGTCATTTAAGGTTTCGTATAGAATCTCCAAATAAGCTTTGAACTCTCATCAAAACCAAATGTTTCTTTTTATTTGAAAATTCAGGGAAAGGGAGATGCTACAGGGAGGTCACGGATGCATACGACCTGTGGGAGGTCATGGAAATACCGTGACCAGGGGTGGTCGTGGAGGTGTACGACCATAGGGTTGTTTTTGCAAAAAGAGAGGTCGTGACCCGATGAGTGGTCTTGCCCCAAGGGGGTGGTGTTTGTAAAATAGGAGGTCATGTTCATGAGGGTGGTCTTTGTAAACTGGGTGGTCGTGACTATATGGGTGGCCCCGACCAAGAGGGTGGTCTTTGTAAAGTAGGAGGTCGCAGCCAGTGGGTTGTCTTGTATAATGAGAGGTTGCGACCACAGGGTGGTCTTTGTAAATTGGAAGTTCGCGACCACGAGGTTGTCTTTGCAAAATGGGAGGTCTGTGCAAGGAAGGAGGTCTTGGGAGTGTTAACCGTGCGTAGTCGATCGAGAGAAAGGATCGATTACACAGCCGGGGTCAAAAGAATCAATGGAAAAGCCAAAGGAAAAGCCAAAGGAGAATCCAAAAGAGAATCAAGGTGACTCGAACCATGAAGAGTATCTGTTCACTAGGAACTTACCAGTACGGAACTAGGAGGTGGTTAGCTAGAGCCGCGCTGGCGATGGTGGATCTCAATAATGGTAGAAGCTTTGGGCTGCACGTATCTTGAGGAGAAGGGGGTGGTCTTCGGTCTTCAAGGGTGCTCTCTAGAAGCAGATAGATGGTCCGCCAAGGAGGTCTTGGAAGGTCCCGGTCGGAGGTGAAAAGAGAGTGGTCTCCAAGGCTATTCCAGTGGGTGCCTGCGGCAAGGCGGTGGTGTGGGGGCACTCCACTGAGACGATCGCTTGAGCTTGACTAGAGCTCGAACTCTCTTGGAGGAAGAAAGAAAATGAGGTTGGCACTGGAATTCCAAAGAAAGGCAATACGGGACTTGGAGTGAATATGTACATGCACCTTGGCTCAACCGACGAGGAGTGGTTGGTGCAGTTGACGGTATGGGCAGCATAGGGAAGTAGAATGACATCCTGGAGGATTGTCATTACTGGCTTGTCGGACCACACCGTGCTGGAGCTCCCACTTGGTGCAGGCAGCGCACGGGTGAGAGGGGCACATCTGCCTAGGTCCAGGTTAGGGAGGTCTAGCTGCACTGGCTGGACCTGATACTGGTCGGAGGAATAGGAAAGGGATGCACGGGTGCGGGTGAGCCGGACCAAGCACTAGCCTGATCAATACTTAGCCAAAGAAGAAATAGGGAGAAGGAAGGTGGGCTAAAAAAATGGAATGAGGCAAGGCAGCAGGATTTTAGATTAGCTAAAATCCTGATGTTCACTTAGGGAAATCCTAACACAATGTTAGATCAAACCACGAGAGCAGAAAAGATAAAAATATGTTGTAACATCCCAAATCTGGGTGTGTGTTTCAAATATAAGAAAATGAGTAGAAATTAAAACTTTTCTTGCATCTTGAAGCTTTTGAATTTTTCTGTAATTCTTGTAAAGGAATTATGGGAAATCAAAAACCAAAATCCCCAATTGACTAAAGTCATGACCTCCTTATTGAGAATCTTGTGTTCAACCTTTGGAAATATTTTCCCTTGGTTCTAGGGAAGCTGTGGGGCACCTCTGGAAAGTTTCATAATTTTTAGAAATTATTTGATAATTTTTCAGGGGCAGTCAAACTAGTTTGACTCTTGGTCAAACCCTAGAACAAGCTTTGATAAATTTCTGGAGAAAAATGCTTTGCATAAAAACCTCTGGAAAATTTATTCAAGGTTTATCCTGGAGCTAGAAACCTCCAGTCAAAATTTCAGAATTTTTGGAGTTAGTTTGCTATCTCTAAAAATCCCTCAAAGTTTTCAACTCAAAATTCTAAACCCTAGTCAACTCTATTGGGTTTGAGTCGAACCCAAGTCTGGCTCGAGCCACTTGGTCCAGCCTAACCCACTAAATGCACCAGGTGCGTTCGAGTTGGCGCGTGGGCTATCAGCCGTTAGATTTCCATCGGACGGCCCACGTTCAAGTGAACGTTCGGACCGCCCGAGTTGGCCATTCGATCTCTGCCGTCCATCTCTAATCGGAGGGCCACGTTTGATCCAAGCATTTGGAGCCTCCAAACGTTATGATTAAATCCCAGCCGTCCAAATCAGATCCAACTGTGGGTTTTGGTCTCGTGCTGTTTGGGTTGGGCTCAGCCCACTCGTGCGCGTTAAACCGAGCCCCTTTCTTTCTCTGACTAGTGGGCCCCATCGCCTCTCTTGGTCATCGTCTTCTCCTCCCTCTGTCCCGCGCTCGTGTGCCAGCGAAGCCATGGCGTGTGCAGAGTGGGAGAGCTGCGCCTTGTCCATTCTTCGTCCTTGCAACATCTCTTAGCCTTAAATACTTGCCAGGGTTGCCCTCTAAGTCTCCTCTTCACCTGCTCCCATGCCCTCGGCTCATGGCAGCAGGCTTGACCAAGGTAATGTTGCCGTTGCTCACTCCCTGCTCTCTCGGCTATAAGTAGCCACTGAGCTCTCCCTTTCCTTCCTTTCAACCCCCTTGAGCTTTATCAAGCACCCTCACTGCTTGTTTAAGCTCAATTCACAAAAACCCTAAATCCGCCATTGTCGGCCGCAAGCGAGCTTCGTGGTCCTCAGTGTTCCAGTGGCTCCCTTGCTCAATATTTTGCTCCAGCTTGTTCCTCTAATCACCTGGAGTAAAACCCCTAATCCAATTTTGGTTTCCCTTCACAAGAAGCAGCTAATTTTGGATTTCCCCCTTTTCGGCTGAGTTCATCCCTTTTCGTCCTCATCTCTGGTATGTGGTCTTGTTCTCCAATTGCTAGCTCATGGACCTTCTGTGAGTTATGATGGAGCTAACCCTACCACCTGGTTGTGTTCTTTTTGCTCAGACCAGCTTCTCCACGTCGTCTTTCTCAGCCCCGGCAAGCCTCCACGTCACCGGAGCTCCTCACTCCTTCCTTGAAGCTTCTCTGTGCTCAGGTAGCTTCTTGTTAGTCCTTAGAGGCTTGGGCACCCGCTTCTCAGAACAATGCGGAGCTTTTATCGCCGTGTCATCTTTGGCTGTGCTTGTCGCCGCCGCTCTTCGTCGGCTCACCGCCGTTATAGGCCGCCGCCGACGCTGTGAGTAGTACCTATGTGTGTGCAAAGCTATTGCGGTCCCGTAGCTGTCCTTGGTTCGCGCCGCCGTGGCCGGAGTCACCGGTGGTAAGCCTTGGAGTACCCTCGGCCTTTTGTCGGACGGGAGCATTGTGCCGTGGCCGGTTAGGACATAGATTAGGACATCATTAGTGCAAATCAGTATTAATCAGCGTTAATAACTGCTTAGTAATTAATGCCCGGCTTTAAGTTTGTCCTTGTGTCTCTATCGGGTGGGCCCGTGCCTCTCGCGCACTGTGCGCCGCTTTCAAGCAGAGATTCTGTCCATTTAAGGCCAATCATCGTTTAATCACCTTTAATCAATGCTTAAAATTAATTGGTTGTCTTAAGTCTCACTCCCCTGCCACTGACAGTGGGCCTAGCCTTTTAAAACCCTCTCGGGTGCGTGCGCTGAACTGTGTTCATCGTGGACCGTTGGATCAAAAATCAACGACCCAGATCGCTGTGAACGTTCGGACCACCGAACCTTAGCCGTTCATTTCTTGATCTACGGCTGTGATCGTGTGAACTTTCAGACCATTGAACCTTCACCGTTCGATCTAGATCCAACGATCTAGATCGCTGTGAACGTTCGGACCACCGAACGTCAGCCGTCCATTTCAAGATCTGCGGGACCTTCGGACCCTCGGACCTCCCCGTAGCCTTGGCCGTCCGATTCTTGATCAACGGCTGAGATTGCATGAACGTTTGAACCGTGCAAACGTTGCTTCATTCTTAGCCGCTCATCACGAGATCGACGGCCCATGTTCGTTTGAACTTTCGGACCATCCGAAGGTTCGATCGCGGTGGACCGTTGGATCTTGATCTATCGGTTTGTTTTGATTTTCGTGGAGCACGCGTGCGCTGTGCTGCAGTGCACATGGGCCATTGGATTTAATCTCAACAGCCCATGCTTTTCCTCTTCGGTTGTGTTTTCTAAAAAGCCCAGTAAGCTTTATTTGCAAACTAAAAATTGTAATAAACTTCAAAATTGCATAACTAATTCATTTTAAATCCTTTTCGGTTGATTCAAATTTTATTAGCTCTGGTTTTAACTAAGATTTAATCTAAAAATAGTTGTAAGCTTAGTTTGGCTCCAGAAAATTGTGTTAGTGGATTCAAATTAGGATTAGCTTTATTTGCTGCTTTAAAAATTCATTTAACTTGAAAAATGCATAAGTAATTCTCTGTAGCTCCTTTTTGAGTAAAATCAACTTTGTTGGTTTCCTTTGTTAGTAAGCTTATTTTTAAAATAGGTTTTAGGCATGCTACTATATTTTAAGTTTCTGGGGTTGCATTTGTATTATGCCCTTTTTCATGTCTTTGAAAAATCATAGAAAATGCATCCTAGCTCCAAATGAGGTGAATCAAATTGTGTTGTTCATATCATGAGGTTCTTTGCTTACCATAAAAATTTCAGGTGCACCACCTCTCTGGAAATTTGTGTCAAAAATTTAATTTCGGATGAATAGTATCCGAGATGAAATTTCAGCCTTTTTCCAACAGACAGATTTTGTTTTAGCCATAACTTTAGCATCAAGTATCCAATTCGATTGATTGTTATTGCTAAATTCCTTAAAAATCATGCTCTACCTTCTGTGTAAATTTCATGGATTTTGGTTGACTTTGGTTTTTGAGTCTTTTCGGTGTTCTTCGTTCTTATCGGTTCTTTTCGTTCTTTTCATTAGGTGCCGACGAGTTAGTTGATAACAAAAGTGCTCCGCTGCAGCAAACTGAGCAACTCCATCAAGGCAAGAAGTTTGATCATAATAATCCCAGTACTTTTAAAGTCTAATACTTTGTTTACAAATTGTATGTATGCATGCTTTTGTGTCAAAGTTTATTTTCCCGATTAGAGGTAGTTATTCCTATTGCATGGTTGCCCTTAAATTATTATCCCCTACCACTAAACATAAGGTATTAATCTCACCGGTGAATTAGGGCCCGATGGTTGAATTATGCTCTTTTATTGTCTTTACGGTGTCATGCTTAAAAATGCTTAGCTACCGGTAGAATTGGGCGGTTATCGACTTAGTCGATAACTTTGATCACACAAAATTATTATTACCATTATGCTCAGCACTTTGTGCTTTGTTACTTTGTAAAGTCAAAAACTGAAAATGAAAATGAAATGTTTGAGACTTGGGCACAATGGTTGATGGTGTGATCTTATGATGTGACTGGAATGGTGCCCGGGTCAACAAGGACCGAGTTACTTGTGTCACTAAGCCAAGCGATTATTGCGTGCTAACCACACGAGGGGGATATGGGACCTCTCTTGACTTAGTACTTTGGCGTGTGTTAGCTCCGAGTCGTAGGAGGTTGTGTGTGTGTGGTGTTGAAAAAGAAACTTGTGGTTATGTGTTGGGTGAGCGGGAGTGGAATCCTGTTAGGTTCTCCACACCGAAGGGCGTTGTAGTTGTTTGGGAGCTTTACCCTATAGTGGTGGTTGACTTTCGGCTTTACAATGACTCTGTCTCAACGTATGGGCTGCTATCCATACGGGCGACTCGTAGTTAATGCACAATATTGGAAACGTCTCGTAGGACTTAGCCTTGTCGGCATACCTTCGGAAGTGTGCTTGATCTAGTGGCAACAAAGGCGGTCTGACATGTGGGTACATTGGTACACCCCTGTAGGGTTCAAACTATTCGAATAGCCTCGTCCTAGGTTATGGACATGCTTGGTAAGGTCGTGCAAGAACTAGACTATAACATTTAATTAAAACTTGATGTGGGTGGTATGAATGGGGAATTCATGCTATTGTTGTGGTGGCTGTTGAGTTAGCCACTTCTAGGATGTCTTTTATTATTGTTACTTGTATCTCGCTGTTTTTGTCAAATAAAAACAGATTGTAAAACTACTTTAAATCTATTACATTATTGCAAATGAAAACTTGCTTTATGCTGAAATTGAGTCTAGACCCTCCTCCACTTAAATAAGCTTGCATGTAGCTACGTATAGGCTGTTACACTACACGTAAGTCTTGCGAGTACATTTTTGTACTCATTTGCTTTGCTTAATTAAATGTTGCAGGGGAGGAAGCTGATCCCCAAGGGATCCACTTTTGTGAGCTGTGCGGTGGGTTTGACGACTAGGTTGGCGGCCCAGTTGGTTGCCTTGTGGGTTAAAGGCACACTAATTGGCTCTTGTTTACGCCATCTTATGGATTTTGCTTCCGCTGTTTATTTAACTCTTTAGCTGTTATTTGGCCGGTCGGCCCCTTTTGTAATAACTCTATTATGTATGTCTTTTGATTTGCTTAGTTGTGCTTCGGTTTTATGTGTTGAATGGAATTGATGCATAATTTTGTAAAGGGGTATGTGTACTGCAAGTTCTGGGAAGTACATGTATCTCGAGGCACGGGATATTTTGTTTGCGATGCTAGGACCAAGTGGATGGTTAAGCATTACAAGCCGAATTTTATGGGTCCTCACATATGTCCTCAAATAACTCTCAAATATGCAACCGAGAAGAACAACGCCAGTTGTCGCGCAAAAAGTTTTAAAAATCCCGTATTTTTGCATTTATGAATTTTTGGGCTATTACAACCACCCATTGCTTTAAGGGTGGGCAACAGAAGCATAACACAATTTGGTACCCAACTCATCGCAAAATTCTTGGAATTTTGCGCTGAAAAATTCCTTACCATTATCTATGATTATTCGACTTGGGACTCCAAACCGAGTAATCACGCTTCTCATCACGAACCTTTGTACTGCTTCTGTTGTTATCCCAGTCATAGGTTTGGCTTCAATCCACTTTGTGAACGTATTAATAGCCACAAAAAGGAACTCGAAGCCACCTGGAGCTTTGAGAACGGTCCTAGGATATCGAGGCCCCAGGTTGCAGAAGGCTGTGATAGAGGGATTATTCGTAATGCCTGAGCCGGTTGGTGTATTTGTCTGCTATGAAACTGGCATTGTACACACTTCTTAACCAGCTCTTTGGCATTATAAAGAGCTGTTGGCCAGTAGAAACCTTGTTGAAAGGCCTTTCCGACCAGCGTTCTGTAGGAAGCATTAGTTCTACAGATGCCCCCGTGTATGTCGTGAAGGAGGTTTAATCCTTCTCTCTGCGATATGCATCGCATGAGTACCCCTTGAGTGCCTCGTTTATAGAGGACACCTTCGATCAAAGTATACATTTTGGCTTTCTAGGATAAGAGATCTGCCTCGAGATCGCCATCGGGTATTGTACCCGTCTGAAGATACTCGTAGATGGGATTCATCTAGGTATCCTCGTATTCTAGAGAGTTTGTCTTAATAGGAGTTGTCTCTGGTATTTTGACTAGAGACGGCTTCTGGAGCTACTCCAAGAAGACCCCTTTTGGTACTTGTGATTGGGAAGAAGCCATACGAGCAAGCAGATCTGTGAGGAAATTATCCTTTCGAGGGATAAATTGTACCTCAAAATCGAAAAAATGCTTTTCAAGCTTTCGAACTTCTGATAAGTACCGAGAAATGGTTGAGTTAGAGCACCGGTACTCTTTTTTGACCTAATTCACGACTAGTTGAGAGTCTCCTCTCACGAGTAGTTGTCGAATCCCGAGCGCTTTCGTAGTTTGTATGCCAGCCAACAAACCTTCATATTCTGCCACATTATTAGTGGCAGGAAAGTCGAATTGAATGGCATACTTTAAGGTCTCTCTTTTAGGAGATCCCAGGACCATCTCAGCCCCCGTGCCACTTAACGTAAGTGACCAGTCAAAGTACATCGTCCACTGGTCATGTGTATCGTATCAGGGATCCTGAACAGGTTTAGGATTTGTCCATTCGGTGACAAAGTTTGCCAAGATCTGGGATTTAATGGCCGTTCGGACCACGAAATGGAGGTCAAACTTCCCAAGTTCTACTAACCATTTTGCCATGCGTCCTGCTTCCCTGTTCTGGAGGACCACTCCTAAGGGAAACTCAGATAGTACAATTATCTTGTGCACCTAAAAATAATGCCACAATTTCCTCGAAAACACGAGGAGGGCATACAGAAGTTTTTGAACCTGAGGTTATCACTCCTTAGGTCCGTGTAAAACTTCACTTACGTAGTAAATCGGTCGCTGAACGCTTTTCACGCTCATGACGAAGATCTTTGTCTCACTGCTTATGGCGTGGCAGCTAGATATATTATGAGAAACCAAAATAGGAGCACTGGTAAGATACCTCTTGACATCCTCAAAGGTAGCATTTTCCTCTTCTGACCACTCGAAACCCTCGTGTTTCCTTAGAAGTTTTAAGAAAGATAGTCATTTTTCTTCCAGTCATGTGATGGAACGACTTAGAGCTGCCATGTATCCTGTGAGTTTCCGGACCTCTTTCTTTATGGTTGGAGGGCGCATTTGCACAATGGCCTTTATCTTTTCGAGATTTGCTTTGATTCCTCATATAGAGACAAGGAATCCGAGCAACTTTCCTAAACAGACTCCAAACACACATTTCTCGGGATTGAGTTTCACACAGTGTTTTCTGAGGTTGTCGAATGTTTCTTGTAAGTCGGAAACATAATTAAGTCGTTTGATGCTTTTTACGACTAGATCGTCAACATAGGCTTCCAAATTTCGGCCTAGTTGAGGTGAAAAAGTCGATTGCATCAATCGTTAAAAAGAAGCACCAAATTTTTTAGACCAAATGGCATTTTGACATAGCAAAATATTCTAAATGGTGTAATAAATACGGTCTTTTCTTCATCTTCTAAACACATACTAATCTGATGGTAACCAGAATATGCATCTAGAAAACTTAATGTTTCACAACCGGCAGTAGAATCAACCAACCAATCGATACGAGGTAAAGAAAAATCATCTTTTGGACAAGCTTTATTGAGATCAGTGAAGTCTACACACATACGCCACTTGCCATTAGACTTCCTAACGATTATAGGGTTGGCCAACTACTCTGGGTGGTCGACTTCTCTGATAAAGCCTGCTTTAACTAGCTTGTCCAATTCTGATCTGATAGCATCTCGTCGATCAGGTGCAAATCTCCATAATTTTTGTTTTACAGGTTTCTTGTGAGACTGTAAAGCTAGCCTATACTCAATCACCTCCCTAGGGACTCTGGGCATGTCAGATGATTGCCACACGAAGATATCTGCGTTAGCTCGGAGGAAAGTGTCGAGAGCATCTTCCTATTTAGGGTCGAAAGTATCCCCGATGCGAACAGTCTTCGAGGGCTCCTCTGGATCCAGAGGAACCTCTTTGACCTGGTCGTTCAGCTTTGGTGCGACTTTTAGGCTTCGATCGCTTGGTCGAAGGTCGCACTCTTGTTTTCTTCTCGAGTTGGTATCTCGCCAACCATCTCGAGGATCGACGGCCACACGTAAGGCCATCTTTTATCACAAAGGAATTGTGATTACACCTTTGGGACCTGGCATCTTAAGACATTGATACCCATAATGAGCAGCCATTAAGAATTTTGCCAAAGTTGGTTGTCCGAGTATGGCATTATATGCCGTATTGAAATCGACCACATCAAAAGAGATTTTTTTTCTGTCCTGAAATTGCTTGGAGAACCAAATATTAAAGGAAGAGAAACTTGGCCAATAGGTTTAGCCGAAAACCCCAGTACAATCCCATGAAAAGAGTATCGTACTGGTCTTACTTTGGTCCTAGGTAATTGCATCTCATCCAGGGCACTCGTAAACAAGATGTTTAATGAGCTGCCACCATCAACTAACACTCGATTTACTCGACAGTTGTTGATGGTGGGCACGACCACAATCGGGAACCGACCTGATCAAGTAGAAGGGATTGAGCAGTCACCCTTCTCGAATGAGATAGTGACTTCTGACCACTTCAGCAATTTATTGACAAGAGGAGGGTCAATGGAGTTTACCTCACGTTTGACAGCCTTAAGCTATCATTTTGACTCGTATGCCAATGATCCCCATAGATATGCTCGATGGTTTGCTCTGGATCTTAGAATGACATCCCATCATTATCGTCTGATTGCTTTTCACCAATCACTCGGCCTACCTCCTCGAGAGTAGGGAGATGTCCTTTGCCAGTCTAATAGTCCTCGAGTTTTCGTTGGAAAACTTGGCAACTGCGAAAGTCATGTCCTTCCTTTTTATGGAAAGGACACCACCTAGGCTTGTTGTTCTTTCGTTCGAGGTGCTTACCTTTGCCTCAATCGGGATATGGCTTGGGACTTCGTGGCTCCTTATCACTTACGACTAAGACCTCATTAGAACTATTGGCTTGAGGTTTTTGACCCTTCGCCTTGCTCTTTGATTTCTTGGCCTTTTTGTTATTCTTCTTGCTACTTTCACCTGCTTCTTGAGGATTTTTATCATCTCGGTCGATGGTTTTGTTCCACTTGACTGCTTCAGCAGCAGTTGCATATCGGTCGACCATATCGAAGAGTTTAGCGATAGTATCCAGAGGATTCAAAGCGATATCTTCTGTAATCCTTCTGCTGCAGACACCCTGTTTAAAGGCTCTGATAAAAGATGAGTTAGAAACCTCTGGAATAGAATTTTGAACCTGATTGAAACGCCTGATGAATTGGCGTAAGGTCTCGTGGTCATTTTATCTTATCCTTTGCAGGTCGTCCTCCTTTCCAGGGCGATTGTAGGTGCCCTAGAAGTTGGCCAGCAGAAGGTCACAGAGGTGTTGCCACGAATAGATCGACTCGAGTGGTTGATTTAGCAACCACGATCGAACGGACCCTTCGAGTACAGTTGGAAGGTAATTCGCCATGACGCGCTCTCCTCCTGCTGATAGTAGTTGTGTAGATTTGAAGGAATTCGATGGGATTCTGAGACCCATCGAACTTCTCCATGTTCACTGGTTGAAACCGCGGTGGCTAGCGAACTGCTCGGAGATCAAGCGAGAATGCCCTACATCCGGTAATCACATCGTAATGCCTCCTTTGCGGGAAAGAATGGCTGTTGTCATTGGGTGATCGTACACAATGATACCTAGCTGTGGGTGAACCCGACTTATGATAAGTCTTGGCTCTACGAGGGTAATACTCCTCGTATTTTATCTGCTACTGCAGATTTCTGGGTCGGAGTGGTGAACGATCACCACTCCTGGGAGCTTGTTGATCATTAGGCATTCGAGGAACTCTTCTTTGACTGGAGTTAAGGTTAGGAGAACAACGTAACCTGTTATCGCGTTGATCTCCATGTGGTGAGTTATTCGAACGACTGATAGCTAATGTTGTCATACCGCTACGACTTCTGGAATGATGCCAGTGAGGATGGTCGAGTCTGGCTATCGTGCTTCGAAGCCTTCGTATGATCTCTTCGGCAAACAGGTCGTAGCCGGGCATTCGGGCAAGTTCTCGAGTTGGGTTCTCAAGTAGATCATTGATGTGTTGGAGTTCTTGAGCTTCCTCTGACTGATACTAAACGTGCCCAAGCAGATTTCTCTGAGCCACAATTCTTCTCCGTCGAGTTGTTTCAGGATCGTCCATATCTGATCCTTGAGTTTGCCTCAATGGAGTACGATCATTTCGAAGATTTCCCCCATGCTCATCAGAGTGTTGACCCCATTCATCACTAGAGGTGTCCTCGCCATTACCACGGGGGGGTTGTAGAGTGTGATCGGCGGAGAGCATCCTCAGTGCTGTCTCTAGGAGAGTGATCATTATCTGAGGGAAGGACGAAGACCTCCTGTTGATGATCTCCACACACGCTTGAGGCCACCTCGCTTGAGGAGTAATCGAAAGACACCGTCTGACGACTTAGAGCAATCCCCTCCAGGAAGAGGAATTTCGGGTTATAACCATATCTTTCCACAGGTGAGCCCTGTGAGGGTATGGTCGAACTCACAGGAAAAGAATGCTCAACCCCATCCTCTGTGGGGCTAACCGGAGAGAGATAACCACCAGATACTGATGAAGATCTGGAATGATAGCTTCCAGAACTTGCCTCGCCAGGTCAAACTGCCTCAGGCGGATTCGAATATTTGGAGGGAGAGCCCTCGTCATGTTGTGGGCCTGCCTTGGTACAGTCCTAATCGTGGTCGGATAGACCCTTGTCCTCTGAGGAAACTAGTCCCTCAGTTGGACGTACTGTTGTGGGGGATAAGGATCCCTCCTCAACTCTATCGGTGGTATGGTCTCCTGGATCTGACGAATGATCTCTAGAGGGGACATTACCATCGGATAAAGTGATACTCGGCTCATAGTCGAAGCCAGCATCCATGTCGATATCTACGTATTCAGCCAAGTCGAACCAATTCTCCTCGTTCCACTCTCCAACCATGGAAGCATTAGAGTTGAGAAAAAAATGAAGAAAACCTATTGACGAGAAATCACCGGACGAGTTCCCTACTGTCGGCGCCAACTGTCGGTGTTTAGAACCGATCTTATGTATGATTGTTTGATTTGGGGAGTCTCCAAGATTGATCATGCAGAGAGAACGACACAGGGATTTTATACAGGTTCCGGCCTTCTCCGGAGAGAATAACAACCCTACTCCTGTGTGGCTATATTGAGTAAGTTGGTTACAAATCAAGAGAGATTAAAATCTAATGTCTTGTGTTCTTGGTTCCCCTCTCTTGTCTCTGTCTGTCTGTAGCCTTTATATAGTGTGCGAAGATGTGGCCGTTTCTCCAGGCTAAGAGGCGCCTCATCATTTCATATAATGGGCATGTTGATGGTAGTTATTGTTAGAGTAGTAACCCATCCACGTCGCCTGGCAGTTATTGTCAGAGAGAGAGGCATATTGCGTGCAGTTATTCCAGAGAATAACGACATATACTAACTACTTAGAGTCCCTAATCGATTGTGCCAACTTGTCTGCAAGCTCCAACGATTATGAGATGGTCGTAACTGACCTGGTCGTAGAAGAACTTACGAGAAAGGCTTACGACCATAAGGTGGTCGTAGAAGAACTTACGACCACATGGTGGTTGTAGAAAGGCTTATGACCATGAGGTGGTCGTAAAAAGGCTTACGACCATGAGGTAGTCGTAGAAGGACTTACGACTATGAGGGTGGTCGCAGAAGGACTTACGACCTCTTGGCTAGATTTTCCTTATAAACATTAAGGGGTATACCCAAGAACCATACGATGGCGTTATTATCTATAATAAGAATTACAAATAAATAATTAAATGAGGATTATTAGATCCTCATCACCTCTCTTTCCTTTGCCCTGTGTATGTCGTCCTTGTCCCTCCCTTATCTCATTGGCTCTCACATTGGACTATTTGGCTATGGTCCATTGGCCCAAAGGTGGTCTCTGACACTATGCGCTGGATTTTCTACGACGAAGGTGAGTCGGTATAATGTGGGTGTCGGATTTCAATAATTGTCGGGAGATGTAACTCACCGGAAGTGAGATGGTGTCGACTGACCTAGGTTGGTCTGGGAACCTCGATGATCTTCCTGGGATCCGACGGCAATCCTTCCTTACTCTAACTCTACTTTATCGCTTTTGGGTTTGCTACTTGTCTTTTGGTTGTTTGGCGGACGATGGATGGGCCGGGGAATGGGTTCGACTGGCTAGCGAAACATGGACAAGGAAGGAAAGGCTTTGGTGATATGCATGCAAGATTTTGTTTTTCTTTTGTAATGTACTCAAAGTTGTAATCATTTTATTTTGATCTGTTGCAAATAATTCTTGTAATTAATCTGAGAGTGTAACAATATTGTATTATGATTTTAAAATTCATATTGTAATTTCTGGATATGGATTATTGTATTACTTTTCTTGGTAATGAAATCTTGTAATTGCTCCTGAGCTTACAATGTTGTTTTATTATTGTCTTATAAATCTTGTTGTAAACTTTCGATAATGAAATGACGTATGTTGATGATTTGCCACGTGTTCAATATCAGTCTGAGCTTAAAGTTATGTTCTCGTTCAGATGAATTTAATCTACTGCTTATTCTAGATTGTCTTTGTTTAAATTAGTTTGAGTTTTAGGGTTCTGACACGGCCCACGGTCGCACTTGCATGGGCCTTCTCCTTGTCCGCTTGCTGCCAACGGTGGCGGTGGCTAGTCTCGAAGTCATCCATGTCATGCAAGATGGGCTAGACGGTTGAATAATGTTAGGAAAATGCAATGTCAGGACAAATCAATAATTATGATGTATACTGAACATAACTTACCTCTTAGATCTGGAGTGCGCTCGGGCGACAGGGAGCGGTAGTACGGCCCACAGTCTCACTTGCAGGAGCCTTCCCCTTGTCCGCCGCTCGCTTGGCTTTGTCGTACTCATCTGCTTTCTTGGGCTCGTCTGATGCCTTTTCAGTTTGGTCGGGGTCGGGTATGTAAGGTGTCCAGCGCTAGAAGGTCTCAGCTCGCCATGGAAAGTTCAACATATACTCATGTTGGGTCATGGGGAGGCTACAATAGCACAAAACAAAAATTACCGCGTCACCAAGGAACCTCTGCTGGTAAAAGATCACGAGATTGCCACTAGACGCGCTGACTTGTAGCGGAAGCAGAGTCGATGTAGCGACTTGATGCAGTAGTAGTCGTACTCACCGCACGTCTTGGCCTCCTGCTCCTGAGATCGTCACGACCTCCTGCTCCTAAGATCGTCACGAGTTGCAGGACGTCCTAGTGCTGATGCTTCGCAACAACATCTCCAAGGTATCCACACATATGGGGCAAGGACACCACGCGCTAGAGTGCTAGCGCCGGCGGCGTGGTTGAGGCTGGCGTGGCTGTTAGGGTTTTGGGAGGTCTTCCAAAACCTCTCACACCCCATGCCAGAGCCCCTTCTATTTATAGGCATCCATGATAGCCTACCAGAATTCGGATCACCATCCAAATCAAATCCTAGCCATTTAAGTGTGTGACCCTATAGGTTCATGTGTGATCGGTTGTGATTCAGAAACCCTTTCCGATCACGAGTCGTTAGTGGTACCTAGCAGCACATAATGATTCCTGAACACACATAGAATATATCGGACTAACCTTAATGCAATATGATCTATGACCAGGTATTTATTACTTACGAATAGCTCATAACTCCTTACGGCCAGTTGGCGATTATGTTCTTTTCACGACCACTCTGGACCACTCCAGGACCTCTTCCTGCGAGGAGGTCCTCCAGGACCACTCCCCGCAAGAAGGTCCTCCAGGACCACTCCCTGCGAGGAGTCCTCCACGACCACCCAAGAGTTCCTCCACGACCACCCAGGAGGTCTTCTAGGACCACCCCCGGAGGTCTTCCAAGAGGTCTTCCACGACCACCTAGGAGGTCCTCTAGGACCACCCAGGAGGTCTTTCAGGAGGTCCTCTAGGACCACCTAGGAGGTCTTCCAGGAGTGGAGAACAGATATCAACTGTACGACCTGTTAGTGTATTATCCCTTTGCCTCACGACATCTGGTTGAACTCCAGGTGAGATTATGTCATCCATGGACTGTTCAATACTTTCTCGATCAAGTGTCGAATAACTTCATGTGGTCGACACTTCAACCACTAGTGGCATGGCCATGCACTTTCTTTATTCGACCACAATGAGGGGCCTAGAGACATCTCTCCTATTATGTTAGGAGGGGCAAATCATATATCCGACCAGTCACATTCCTCCCCATGTTTCATAGCATACCTGAAAGCTATCTTTATGACTACCCAGTTATGGTGTAGCGTTTGGCAACCCCTAAGAGTGCTATTACACAAGTAGGAAACCATGCTGATCTCAGGTCTAAGGATTACACATCATCATTGCTTGAGACCAACTGATGACACATGAAATCACAACAATCTCAACAGTGTCTCAAGGTGGGTCTTATCCAACACCATGTTCTCTAACATGTGTCCATATTATTAGTTTGATATCTCCATATCTATGACCTGTGAAACATAGTCATCAACCAATACATATGCTAGTCTATTCATATGTGTTCTCATATGTTTCCGACCAGGGAATGTTTAAGAATAATTATCGTATAAATATAGAGTTTCACAATCAAGTCGCATACTTGATAATAAATATCATCGATATTATTCTGGGAACAAGATAACATATTATCTAATGTCGTGAACATAATGAAATATAATCATCTCTATGATTGCCTCTAGGGCATATTTCCAACAACTCGTGCTGGATGAACGCCCTATCGTACATCTCCGGGCCGTCGATCCATTACAAGAAGTTGCATCGCATCTCTGGCTACCATTATGTGTGTGTGTGTGTAATCAGGGATTTGTGGAATGGAACGTATGATGGAATAAATCTGTGTGTGTGCTAGATACACTTATGAGGTGGTGGCCACACGTGTAGTACGCCCGAGCGGACGTCGTCGGGGGTGTGGACTGGAGGATCTTTGTTGGTTTTTCGCACACACATTGCGGGCGTGGAAACTCCGGTGGTACCAGCGCATCCTTCATAGACTTATCTGGGTAGGGTTTAGCCCTCTTGGCAAGCCACTTGCGCTTCTGCAGTGTCCTCTTGTAGAAGCTCGCTGAATCCTCCATCTCCTTCCTCTCGGTTGTACAAAGCAAGCTTTGGTGTAGTGTTGCGTGTGGTGGTGTCCTGCAGCTCTCTTCTCCTCCACTTCTCTTCCTCCTCCTTTTATACAGGGATTTTTCAGCCTAAAAGGGGGGTGGCAGTGTGTTGTCATCTCGGAGTGTAGTCTTGTCATTCTGAAAAGTTAGCGTCATAGTGTGTTGTCCTATTGATCTGCAAAAGTGGCAGCGTGCGGCGTGACAGGTTACGGTCTTTTCGATCTGAAAAGGTCGCATGGCGGAGTGTGGTCTTGTTAGTCTGAAAAGTAAGTGTCGCCGCGTCGCAATGTGTTGTCATATCGATGTTCAAGAGTGACTGCTTGTGGCTTAATAGGGGTCGATCTTTCTGGTCTGAAAAGGTCGCGTGGCAGAGTGTGGCCATGTCAGTCTGAAAAGTAAGCATCGTAGTGTGTTGTGATATCGGTCTGAAAAGGTGGCATGGGGAAGTCAAGGCTAGAGAGAGGGTGGTGTGGGGGGTGTCTTGATGCTGGCTCCCTCGTATGGTCACAGTGTGCACGCAAAAAAGAAAAATCGAAAACGAGACTAGCATAATAATAGTTGTAATGAAATTAATATTTATATGGCATGACTGATATTTAGAAGAACAAATATCTACTCGTGGCTCCTCTTGGGGCGTACCCCCTATGTCGCCCCTGGCCTCGTCTAGGGCAGCTACGGGCGCTGGTGTGAGTACGTCGAAGGCTCAGGCGGACGAGGTACCCGACCGGTGCGAGTAGCCTGAGGGGGTGTCATGAGGGGGTCCTGCATCGGTTGGCTCAATTCGGGCGCACTGTGCAGCTGTAAAGCCTCCACGGAAACCTGGCTGCCACGCTGGTCTGAGTAGAAGTACCCTGGATGTACGACCACCGCCTGCGCGATCCTGGTTGTCCTCCCACGTCGCCTCAGCCATCCTCGCCAACGGAAGGAGGCCTGCCGCCCTCAAACTGCGTCGGGTAATGTTAAGAACAAACGTTAGTCCAACCAAAATAGTCAGGCTACAAATTAGTACATGAAGATCGCAATGGCACGTACCTCGGAACCCAACGTGGGTCCACCCTCCGCGCCCTCATGGGTGCGCGCAGCCGTAACACACCAAGCTCAATCGCCGCCTAGCCCTCCTGAGGGAGGATGGTACTGAGGCGGCTGCGGTGATGTCGGCCAATCATCGAAGTCAAGCAACTCAGACGGCCATCAGGCAACAGGTCACAGGTCTCGCCATACCAAAACTCGGGCATGCATTGTAAAAACTACGAAACATGTACTTAAGGTAATAAGAAGCGGCATTAACAAAATAATTACCAGGCATAAATAGAAATCAAATTTAAGTTGTGATTATTTTGGTTAAGCTACACAAACCACACTAACCTACTCGGTAATTTTTACAGATTTTTTTATAGGAATCTTGCTATTTTCCCACTTTAAAAAGAATTTTCAGCATTAACATAATAATTACCACGTACAAATGTAAACCAAATTTAAGCTGGGACTATTTTGATTCAGGTCTACCTACCGTACTCAGCTACTCTGTAATTTTAACATATTTGTACTAGGGTCTTCCAATTTTAATAGAATTTTTAAATATTTACCGAGTGCAAATAAAAACAATAAACAAAGTTCACAATTTTATCATTCAACTATACGTAGCCTTTGTAGCAACTCCATATTTTCTTTACAATTTTAAGATGTGTCATGCTATTTTTCTAGTTTAAATAGTATTTTCAGCACTAACAAAATAATTACCGCACGGGAGGGGGACGATGTCCGGGAGGCGGCGGCGGGGCTGTGGCCGATTGGCAAGGAGGAGGGAAGCAGCGTCGACATGGGAGAGCACGAGGAGGCGAACCTGTAGGGGGGATTACCTGTGGGAGCCCACCGTGTGCGTTGGGTGAGAGGGGGTCGACCGGGCGAGGCGGTGAGCCGCAATGCGCACAGGAGAAGACGAGCGGTGGACTTGTGGAGTTCAGATCTAATATGGACTTTGGAGTGGAATTGGGGATTTTTCCAATAACCGTAGCTGGTAATGGCTAGGCAACTTAACGTGCATTCGTTTCAGGCCAAGGCAAACTTTTCGTGCTAGCCAAATCAAAGCCTAAGCCTGGCCCGAAAATTCTGTTGTGCTCGAATCCTAGGTCCGAGCCAGCCTGAGAAGCAAGCCCGACCTAGTAAAATCAATTTGGTCTTGGGCTAGGCCATCGGGTTGCTCATGAACAGGTCTAACCATGTCTGGGCCAGTCCAACACATCTTGTGACACTATCGTGTCGTTCTTGAGTCGGTGCATCAATCCATGAGCCGGCATGACACACCCGTCTAAGGATTTTTTTTTAAAAAAAATATTATTATTTAAAAAGATAATTACAAAAATAAAATAGCCACCCCAAAAAATTACAAAAATGGCTCCCTGTCGCTAGTTCAACTGGCGACAGCTACCTGTCGCCAGTTGAAATGGCGACAGAGACCCTGTTGACCCCATGTCGTCGGTTCAGCTCAGGGAGCTGAAACCTTAAACTGGTTGGTCTGTTTGTGATTTTCATATATTTTCAACGGTACGAAATCTGTTAGACTCGCAATAACATTTTGTGATCGTCTTTGTTGTTCTAGTGCGGTGAATTTCTGAAGAATTTTGCGATGATGATTGAGGTATCAATGATTCGTAAGTAGGAAGGTAAGTGATAGTGCGATGCGCCCGGGAATTCATACACTGTGGAGAACTTTGGAGAAATGACCTCTTGCCATTACTTGCTCATGTACATGCACTGCATATTATGTAAGGAAAAAATGTGAATTTTCCATTACTATCAAAATTATGACAAATCACACTGATATTTCATAACATTCAGCAAAACGTCATAACACTTAGTTTATATCAAAATATCAAAACTACGACAAATCACACTGATATTACATAACATTCAGCAAAACATCATAACACTTAGTTTTTTTCAAATCAAAATGATAATTTAGAACATTGGCAATAACATATTACAACGGTCTGTGCTTTCCTGTGGCCACAACCTCAACGTCCCCCGTGTGGACTGCCTCAAGTCGGTCGACCAGATGAGGTCCCCGTGGCGACATCCGGAGTGTCGATGTCTCCTTCGTCCTGAGGATTTCTCGTGGGGTATTTCTTGAAGGTGTGCCTAGACTCCTTGCAAATGGAGCACTTCTTCGTACGACGTCCGGCTTTTGCTTCGTCCATGTCGTTCCTGATGTGCCGTACTTGTCGCTGGCCAACCTTTCTCTTGAGCCTATCAATGTCTGCGGCCTAGATTAGTTGCTCCCAAGTCGGATGGCCAGTGAAATGGTCAACCATGGCGTAACCATACATCTCTCCACTCCAGGTTTGTATCATCGTCTTCTTGGTGAAATAGTCAGAGATGTATTGGCTGGGATGCTACGCCACCGTCGAACATGCGGCCATGACATGGGAGCAGGGTCTATGCAGAAGAAGGGGCTTGTTGCAAGTGCCTATGCAACTACTGCGGCATACGTGCACTCGTGGGTGACCCTCCGCGGTTCGTCTCGCGACGTCATTTATCCTTACACATTATCTCGAAGCGAAGCTCCCTTGTTCCCATCTTGAATGTCCGGTACATCTCACCCTTCTTGCTCTTCTCCACCATGTACTTGGTGACCATGACGGTGTACAGTACTATGTCATTTGCCATGGCAAGCGACACATTATTGCTTCTATCAATAAAGTGGTCCGTCGTACCACAGAGAATTGCCTCTACAATACCAACCAAAGGGAGGCACCTTGCACCGTGCATGACCCAGTTGTACACTTCGGCTAGATTGGTTGTCATAACACCATATCGAGCACCACCCATGTCGTGTAGCAGCGACCACTTCTCCTCAGGCTCGTGCTCAATCCAGCCCGAGAAGCATTTCACCTGCGTCCCTGTCCTCCTCGTCAATCTGGGAGCATCTATGGGTAGCTGTGGCAATGCTTCGGGGGCCTAGTCAGCGCTTGGGGTGGCCCTTTTTGCTGTCTCCCTTGTGTGCGTCTTGGTCCGCCCATCCAGAACCTTCCAGAGTGCTTCGAACTTCCGCTGCTGGTTCTGGTTGCACAGGTGCTTGAATAGGATCATCAAGTCTTTGTCGCGGAACTGCTTATAGAAGTTTACACCCAAGTGCCTCATGCACCACCTGCTCGGTAGATCCGCCCACGGAAGTGGTATGTTCTCTCCTTATTATAGCTGAGTTATTGCACTCAGCAGTCCCGCATGCCGATTATGTATGAGGCATATGTTTGGACGGCCCTGTACAACAGAAGATATCGTGCACCAAGGCCCTCCGCGTGTACCAGTACACGTAGTCTCACGTGCACAGGCTCGACAGTCTTTTGGGCGCGCGCGCACCTCTCCTGAGTGTACAGTGTCCAGATGACACGGTCATCTGTCAAGTTGATCGAACATCGCAACGTACTCTGGGTAGGACCCCTGCTAAGTGATCGGTGTGTAGGTGGCTTGTGGAATATAACAACGAAAACTTATCACCCGAAATTGTGATTACATTACGAAAAATAATAAATGATCATGAAACTAACCCATTGGCGGCACCACACGGTGCCCATGGTTGACTGGTCCACGACGTCGTCCTCGGAGTACAAGTTGACTGCGTACGCTCCCATGTCCAGCTGTGATCGTTTGATCTGGAAGCGCTCGAATGATCACAGCTGCAAAAGTAGCAGGCATCCAGAGAGGATGGAGCTGTCCTGGGCCTAGTGACACGTGTCGCACAGTGCGTGGTACATCACGCACAACATGGCCGGACCCCAGGCGTAGGGCTGGATCTCGGCCACCGGCCAGTCCGCTAGCTCACGTGCGTACCGGACATAGTGCTTGTCGACGTTGTCGCTATGGGACCCTAGGAACATGACCCACCTGAATAGACACAGTAGGTAGGCCTTGAAGTGCCTCCTAACAATGACGTCGCTTGCGTTCTCTGCCATACGCTCGGGCAGCAAGAAGACATGTACATGTCAGCAAGGTTCACATATGAATTGATGTGAGAGGACAATAGTTACGAAGACTTACGTGAATCGAAGATCCACCTCGCCGTCGACCGTGCGTCTTCACAAGACTCTGCTTTGTTCTACGACAAAGACATCGTGGAACCTCTCTAGTAGGTCCGTGCGCCATGTGGCCGGGATGTCATACACCGCCACAGGGGAGCCAGTGCAGGGCAACCCGGTAAGGAGGGTAACATCCTGAAGGATCAACGCCATCTCCCGCATTTAAAGGTGGAACGTAGTGCGTCTCGCCTCAACAACAACCAAAGACTGTCGGTGAGGGCGGCCGTATGGAAAAGCAGAGGACCGGAAAGGCGACTAGAGGGGGGGTGAATAGGAGCCCGAACACTTTTTCACCTTAATTGAATTCAATACTAATTTCACTCTAATAGCTATAAAAGCTATGAAGATCAATATACAAGCACAGTGGAAGACTTGTATTGAATCCAATCAAAACCCCGAAGTAAAACAACCAAAATTACCAACAACTCAATTCACAAATAGTTGGGCGGCCAGACCTTTCAACCTAGCGGTCTGACCGCTCCATAGGGCGGTCTGACCTTTGATATTGGCGGTCTGACCTCCAGCCTGACGATGAACAGCCCAAACAGCCCGAAAACCGAAACTCAAATCAGTCTAACTTTTGATCTATGATGCCAAACTTCGCCAAACTTGAGACACACCTTCTCTAAGATATTAGGAACCTATTCCAATCAAGGATCGTATAGATTCATGCCAAAGTTCCTATTTTTTCAGATTGAACAGAGGGTGCTCCAAAAATGGGTCAAATACGAAAATGGTGATTGAGATGATTTCGTGGGAGGAATCAATCCAGGATGGCTAAGGATGGTGTAACATCCCAAATGTATAAATGGGTGTGTGTTTCAAATGTAAGAAAATGTGTAGAAATTAAAACTTTTTCTCACATCTTGAAACTCTTGAACTCTTCGATAATTCTTGTCAAGAGTTGTGGAATTCAAAAAACCTAAACCTCCTGTTGACTAAAGTCAACCCCTTTATCAACTTGGCAAGAATCTGGTATTCAACCCTTGGAAATATTTTCCTTGGTTCTAGAGATGATGGGTGACCCCGCTGAATTATTTTATAATTTTTAGAAATTATTTGATAATTTTTGGAGGTAAGTCAAACCAAATTTTCAATTGGTCAAACCCTAGAACAGCCTTGATGAATGTTTGGAGAAAAATGCAGTGCATAAAAACCTCTGGAAATTTTATGTAAGGTTAATCCTAGAGTGAGGAAGCTCTAGTTAAAATTTTGGAATTTTTGGAGTTAGTTTGCTACCTCTAAAAATTCCTCCAACCTCAGCCTTCAAATTTAAATTCAAATCTAGCACTATTCCTTGGGTCCGAGCCACTTTCCAAGTGGGTCGAACCCAACCCACTTCCCCAGCTCAGCCCGAGCCCTCCCCCGCGTGAGGTCGTGCCCGTTGGATCAAAATCCAACAGCCATGACCTCCGCCACAGACCTCCCAGCTCGCCCGAGCCCTCCCCCGCGCGAGGTCATGTCTGTTGGATCCGCATCCAACAGCCACGACCTCCCCTATCCTCTCGTCGCCATCAGATGGAGATCTCGCGGCCAGGACCTCCCCCTCTCTTTCCAGTGTCTTGCCTAACGCCTGCACTCTCAGACTCGGCTGTCGCCGTCAGATCAAGATCTCACGGCCACGACCTCCTTTGCGTCGTGCGCACCAGCCACGACCTCCCCTCAATGTCGTGCTCCGTTGGATGAAAATCCAACCGCCACGACCTCCCACCATCGTTGTGCGCCGTTGGATCAAGATCCATCGGCCACGACCTCCCTTCTTTGTCGTGCGCACCAGCCAGACCTCCCACCTCTCTGTTGTTCGCCGTTGGATCAAGATCCAATAGCCACGACCTCCTACCCCTGTTCGTCGCCGTTGGATTGAGATCCAATGGCCACGACCTCCCTTCAATGTTGTGTGCCCTTGGATCGCAATCCAACAGCCACGACCACCTCAGTGTCGTGTGCCACCGCCACGACCTCCCACCATCGTTGTGCACCGTTGGATCAAGATATAACAGCCACGACCTCCTACCTCTGCTCGTTGCCGTTGGATCAAAATCCAACCGCCACGACCTCCCTTGGCATCATGAGCAATGCCCACGACCTCCCTCCTCTGTTCAGCGCCTTTGGATGAAAATCCAACGGTCCTGACCTCCCATCGCTGTTGTGTGCCCTTGGATATAAATCTAATGGCCACGACCTCCCATCGCGTCGTGCGCGATGCCCACGACCTCCCCTCTTTGTGTTGTGCCGTTGGATCAAAATCCAACAGCCACGACCTCCCCTTGATGTTGTGCGCCCTTGGATGTAAATCTAAAGGCCACGACCTCCCATAGCTTGTCAGCGTCGCGCGCAGCGGTTAAGACCTCCCGCCTCTGTTGATTGCCCTTGGATGCAAATCCAATGGTCACGACCTCCTATCCCCTTTCCGCGCGCGACCTCCCCTTTTATGATCGCAATCGTCCGATATAAATCCTGCGGCTGCGACCTCCCCAATCGAGATCCCTTCGCGACCTCCCCGTTCTTTTCAGACCACCCCAAATCAGATCCGAGGGCTACGACCTCCCCCTTCACTTATCCAACGGTTGACCTCAGCCCCTATTCTTCTCCTTCCTCGGGCTCGCACGCGTGTGCCATGGCAGAGGAAGGGCAGGGCCTTGTCACCTCCCAACAGCTTTTTGCTGCAAGCATTTAATGCGTGTCAGCCTTTCCGCCCCCAAAGTCGTGCGCAGACCTGCCCCCATCCCCTCCACGTCCTTGTCCGAGCCATGGACCAAGCCATGGGCTAAGCTCACCATGGAGCTTAACCCTAGCTCTTATGCCTCTGCTACTCAGCTATAAGAGGTCCCCCCTTGTCCTCCTTGGCTTCCTTTAAACACTTCCCCACTTGCTCTCGGTTCTATGGAGCTCAAATCACCCGAAGCCCCTTGGCAGCCATTGTTGCACCTCAGAGCTCCTCAGTGCCAACTGGGTTCCTGGGGTCCTTCCTCATCTCTCTGTGCTTCCTCTTGAGCTCCTCATCACCCTGGTGCTTTCCCCTAACTCGATTTTAGCTTGTCTCCACAGGCGGGCTAATTTGGAGTTGGTCTCCTTCTTGTTGTGAGCACCCCCTTTCTTCCCCATCACGGTGAGTACTCTATTTCTCAACTCCTCTCTCTGGCACCTTTGAGCTTGTTGAGAGCCAATGTGATGACCCGGTCTTTGTAAATTGGACCAGGTCCTCTCCTCCTCATTGTCCTCCTCGGCCCGGCAGGTCCTTCGTCACGGAGCTCCTGTCCTCCTCGGCCCCTCCGCGACCTCCGGTACCTCTGGTAGTCCCTAGATCGTGGGCACCCGCCAGTATGGTCATTGCGAGCTTTACTTGCTTTCGCTTTTGGCCGTGCATTACCACGCCGCCCTCTCGGCTCGCCGGCGCTCGTCCACCACCGCGGTGTGAGTGGTACCGATGGAGTCTTCGCTATTGCGCACCCGTGCACAGCATCAATCGCACCGCCGGGCTCGAAGTCGCCGGCGGTGACCATTCTTCGCCGTCGGTTTCGTTGTCGAACGGCCCGACAATCAGAAGCGACGCCCTAGGGCCGTCCGTGTTTAGATCTGCGGCGAGATCTCGCGGACGCGTCTGCGTCTGCGCTGTGTCGCGTTGGTCGCAGCCGTCCATCTCACGATCAACGGCCACGACCTCCGCCCGTTCGCTGCTGGGTTCCAAACGCCATGCTTGCCAGAGACATGAGCCGTTGGATCCAAGATCCACGCCCACGTTCGCTTGATCTCGCAAGAAGCGCGCGCGTTCTTTGGCAGTCTTGGGCCATTCGATCCAGATCAACGGCCCAGCTTTTCCACGTCGTTTCCTATTTAGGACTTTTTCCGATGGAATTAATTGTGAACCTAAAAGGTAATAAACTTTGAAAATGCATAACTATTTCATTTTAGCTCCATTTGAGTTGATTCAAATTTTGGTGGCTCTGGTTTGAACTGAGCTTTAATCTAAAAATGGTTGTGAGCTCAGTTCGGCTCCAGAAAATGGATTTGCAAATTGGTTTAGAAATAGACTTTTAATGTTGCTCTAAAAATTGCAATTAACTTGTAAAATGCATAAGTAATTCTCTATAGATCATTTTCGAGTGAATCCAACTTTGTTGGCTTCCTCTGGTAGTGCACTAAATGGTAGAATAGGATTTAGGCATGTCACTATTTTCAAAAGAATTGTGGGTGCATTTTATTGGTGCTCTTTTGCATGTCTTTGAAAAATCATAAAGCATGCATCATAGCTCCAAATGAGGTGAACTCAATTGTGTTATTCATCTCATGAGGTGGTTGACTTACCATAAAAATCCCAGGTGCAACACCTCTGTGGAAAATTGTGCTAGGGAATTTAATTCGGATGAACAGTAGCCGATTTGAATTCTCCAGCAATTTCCAGCTGAGCAGAATTGTTTTGGCCATATCTTTTGCATTGAGAATCCAAATCAATTGGTTCTTATTACTAAATTCTCTAAAAATCATGATCTTGCTGCTGTAAAAATTTCAGAGCTTTTGGAGAAAGTTTGCTGTGGAGTCCTTTTGGTTTTCTTCGTTCTTATCGGTTCTTTTTCGCTTTTTCGATAGGTGCCGATGAGTGCGTTGATCTCGTGAGCGAACCTTTGCAGCATAGTGAACAGCCCCAGCAAGGCAAGCAGTTTGATCATATTCCGTTAATCCTATTACTTTCAAAGTCTAATACTTTGTTTAACTCGTATGTATGCATGCTACTTTGTGTTAAATTATCGATTAGTTGAGCCTATAGATGCATACTCTGTAGGTAAATGTTCATTCTCTACTACTAAGCCTAGGATTATCTTGCTGTGATTTAGAGTTCGATGGATGGACTCTTATCACTTAGTAGTTTACGTTGATGCTTAGAAATGCTTAGATAACGGTAGAAATGGGCGGTTGTCGACATTATGTCGATGACCTTGATCACACAAAAATTATTATTCCATTATGTCCAACTTGTGCTTTGTTACTTTGTAAAGAAATAAAAATAAAAACAAAATTGTTTCATGACTTGGGCACAATGGATGTTGGTGTGATTTGTTGGGTGTGAATAGAATGGTGCCTAGGTCCCCAAGGACCGAGTTACTTGTGTCACTAAGCCAAGCGCTTTTGCGTGCTAACCACACGAGGGTATTGGGAACCCCTCTTGGCTAAGTACTTTAGAAGGTGTTAATTGGGGGTCGCAGGTGGTTAAAACTGTTTTTATAAGGGGAAGAGCACCCGTAGTTGCTTAGGCTGGGCCGGTGCCTCCTATCCTTCGGGTTGTCGCGACTCTTAATTAGCATCATTCATTAGAAATACCTCGTAGGACTTAGCCGTGCCGATATAACAAAGGAAGTGTGCTAAATAGCTTGGCGAAAAGGCGGTCTGACGTGTGGGTACATTGGTACACCCCTACAGGGTTAAAACTATTTGAATAGCCTCGTCCTAGGTTATGGACATGCTTGGTAAGGTCGTGCAAGAACTAGACTAAACATTTAATTAAAACTTGTGGGTGGTATGAATTGGGTAATTCATGCTATTGTTGTGGTGACTATTGGGTTAGTCACTTCTAGGTTGTTCTCCTGTTGTTATTATTATTGTATCGTTGTTACTTCAACAATTAAAAATGCTTTGTCAAATTGCTTTCAATCTATTACATTATTGCAAAGGAAAACTTGTTTTATGCTAAAATGAGCCTAAAACCTTCCACTTAAATAAAGCTTGCATATAGCATATGTATAGGTCTGTTACCTTTACACGTCAGTCTTGCGAGTACATTTTCGTACTCATTTGCTTTGCTTAATAACCTTGTTGCAGAGGAGGTAGAGCCCCAAGGACCCTACTTTTGTGAGATGTGTTGTGGTTGGGACGACTAGCTTGGCGGCCCGGTCGGTTGCCTTGTGGGCTTAAGGCAAACCTTATGGCCTTCTTTTGTTTATCGCCATCTTATAGCTTTTGCTTCCGCTATGTTTGTCTCTCTTAGTTGTATTTGGTCGGTCGGCCCCTTTTGTAATAACTCTCGATATTATGTATGTCTTTTATTAATCTAGTTCGTGCTTTGGTTCTATGTCTTGAATGGAATTGATGCATGATTTTGTAAAGGGGTGTGTATACTGCATTTCTGAGAAGTATACATATCTGGAAGACACGGGTTATTTTGTTTGTGATGTTAGGGTCAATGGATGACTAAGCATTACAAGCCAAATAAGCCGGGGTCCTCACAGATGGTCTCCCATATGCCTTAACACTCTCAATCACAGGAAGAATCAAGCCAAAAACTCTCAAGAGCAAAAACCCCGAAAATCACCCTTTCTTCACCAAAACCGGGCAAAACCAAAACTTAGATCCAAAAACTTGCTCTTGGATGGATGATTATCACGATGGCCTTAGATCATACCCCACACATCCCAGCAAGCAAGATCGAGAGGAAAAACCAAGTAAAAACTCCCGGATCAAGAAAAGCCCCAAAAACATCAAATAGAGAGGATGAACACAAGAACGAAATAAGGACTCATCTTGTGAAATCTGGTTGGATTGATTTGGATAAATGGATGATTGTTGTTTACAGCCACTCCTACAAGAAGGACAAAGCTCTCTCCAAGAGCACTCACTCTCAATCCCTCTCTAGAACCCTAGCTCTCCTCCTTTCATCCCCAAACCCTAAAACACAAAATAGGGTTATCTAAATGGCCAAGGATACTAAGTGCAACCAGCACTTAGCCCTTATATAGAGGAGGCTATATCCTAGAGAATATTCCATTAGGGCACCCGTTAGACCCCACACACAAATGGATTAACACACGTACGCATCTCAAAGCGTCGTCTTCATCATCGATTGACCTAAACCGCTTCACCATGCGCCGACCCACGCCACGGTTTAGCCAAAAGGTCACCAAGACGGTATTTGTTGAAATTACCAAAATACCCCTTCTCGATCCTTCTCCAAAAGACCGAGTCCACAGATCGTGAAGCAATCCCATGCTTCGCCACGTGTAGGTTGATCAACGGCTCCATGTCGGCAAGTCTCTCCCGTCCGAATCCCACCGGCACCATAGCACTTGCACCGACTCGCCGCTTGATCCAACCAACAGATCGCCGGCGCCTGCTTCGGTCATCCATGTCCATTCTGCGCCCCGCTTGAGTCCTCTGACCTCACCCGACATCCTTGATCGTCCTGGACCTCAGCTCTCCAAGCTTAGTCCCGATCCTCCTCGCTGTTGACCGTCATTGACCTATAAGCCACCAACACAGCAATAGACCAAGAAACCATTTCTGGGAACAAGTTATTCACAACTTGACCCACGTTAGTCAAAACATGCATCATGCAACACATATGCAATGATAACCCTGAACTTGACCTAACAAGAACACGCGTGCCGCCACGCTGGCCGATTTAACAAGCCAAAACCGGCGATCCGCCACCCTTGGCGGCCTCGATCACCATAACCGGATCGACCGCCAAGACAAGGTATGTCGACCACCCCTGGGACTTAGCCAAAATTCCTCTCAAGGAAATTCGAACCTCTCTGGAATTTTTAATCGAATAGAACTTTTCCCTGGGAGCTCCAAAAATTATGGGACCAAGTGCAGAAGAACCCTCTCACTTGCCTACACCTTCTATTTTTGGCCTAGCTCCAAAATCCAAAGTCATTAAAGTGGCCGGTCTGACCGCTCAGGCAAAGCCGGTTAGACTGACTCAGCGGCCTCGACCGCACCTGGCCGGCCCGACCGCCACCACCATTCGGAAAAACCACACAAGGCATGGCCGGTCGACCGCCACCATGGCTACCGAGGCCAGAGGCTCGATAGAACTGAGCAACGCCCAAAACGGGTGATTCCACAAACCCTCAACGCCATTGCCAATTGTCTCATCATCCTAAGATCGTAAGCATATCCCCATGATATCCACAATCCCCCCCCCTTGACCTTAGATCCAGAGAATCAACAAAAATCTCACTTATGGTCCATATAAAAGAACAACTGTTCTATTTGACCTTAAATCATTGTGAGGCTTCAAGATTTGCAATTCAAGTTCAGAAAAGGCAATAAGACCAAAAGAATGCAATATGAATGCTCCCCCTCACTATAATCATCATTTTTCAAGAGAGAATTTTTAATTTTCAATTTCTCCAATTCTCTCCAAAAAGCTCCTAACTTCTCCCCCTTACAAAACTTCTCCCACATAACCAACAAGCTCTTTATTAACATTATATTTTTGCTATATTTTATCCCCCTTTGACAATGGATTCATCAAGAAATCATACATTCCTCTCATCCAGAGAAGACAAATGCACAAGAAAGGAAGAAGCAAAAGAAAGAGCATGCATGAAATGCAATGGGGTGGCTTCATTTTTGTTTTGATTTTTTAATTTTTAGGTAAAAGAAGTTTTGGAGATTACTCTATTGAACAGGCTAGCATTTCTACCATTACTCAAGATACAATAAGCCTGACAAAGCTAGCAAGATCATGTTAAGACATATATAGCAAAGCTAGGCTAATGAGCTGTAAATACCACATGTTGTTGGATTAAAGTAAACAATGCTACAAAATTAGCAAGTTTAACAACAGGTATCCTAAAGTGATAATGGCCTTATCAGAATGTCAATGTGAGATCCAGAAACTAGCAAAGACCATTTTAGAGACAGAAAGTTCTAAATTGAATCATTTTGCTCAAAATACCTCAAAAGCTCAATTTTCAACTGTTTTTCATTTGCAATGAATATTCAAGTTGATTAAAGGTCTATCTTAGTAAAGAAGGTCCTAGACTAGGAGCCATCCACAACCTCTTCCTAAGCTTCAACCAATTTTGTCAATTTACTTTTTAGCCATGTGCTAGATCTCAAGCCTTGCCGCGACCATCTCAAGCACAAAAAGCTTAAAAGAGTAGTCTAGGTCATCCAAAACTCCCCCTGAATTCATGCCTAGTGCAATGGCAAGCCGTCTCATGAGAAAGAATTGGTGAGATCAATTTTTTCGCACAAAAAGAAATCATTTTTCATTGTGCACAAGGGCTGTTTTAGATTCTTTAATGAACTAAAAGCTCAAAGATGTTCAATTCTAGATTCTAGAGCTAACAAAGCAATTTTGACAAGGCCAATGTCACAAAAGGATCACTAATTGTGCAACTAGCTAAAAGATCCACAAATTGTAATTTTCAGTTCAAGTTGTATTAAAATGCTAGCTCAATTAGCAAAGACATTACTGCACATGTGAAAGCATGATAATCTAGCAAGTCAAAGAACTAGACACGATCTTGAGCAAGAATTTGAAATACTAAAACTCAAGAGGGTAATAAGCAAAGCTTCATCAATTAAAAGAAAGAAGCGGTAAAGCTTATATTACAATGCATCTTTTTGTGATTTTTATATGTATGCAATATGATACAATGAGATGCACAAAAGACTTAAAAGCCTAAAAAGATCAAGAAGATCAAAAAGGATCCAAAGAAAATACCATTTGAAGAAGATATCAGAAAAGATCCACACAAAAGTTAACATGAACAAGGAAAGTTCAGAACCAAACCAACTCCCCCTCAAACCAACTCATAGAGATAAATTATCCCTAGCTCGCTTCTCAAGGTGGCAAACCTTGTTGGGTCTAAAAGCTTTAAGAGGAGATCTGCCAAAAGTGCCTTGAACTCCACAAACTAGCACAAAGACTTCAAACTCCACACGATCTCTAGGGAAAGCAACTCGAAAGGCTAGGGAGCGAAACACCAACACTAAAAAGCTTACAGGCAGCTTAAAACCTGCTAAGACTAGTGATTTGGAGACAAGCTCGACCTAGGCTGTGAGAAGAGTGCATCCTAGCAATCATGGGATAAGAAGAATATCTAGAAAGGACACGTGCTAAGACAGAGCCTCCTATCTACCCTGAACTCGACAAGCCCAACACCTGACACAACCCAGATGGTATGCAAAGTAGACTAGGGATACCATACATAAAAGTAAGGTATAGAAGCTCGAACCTGAGTCACACTGCTTGGCAGTGAGATGTAGTCATGATGGATGAAGATCCATTCCTTGAAGCTTCAGAAGGTAGTTGCGCTCACCCATCATCCTCATCTCAAATTCCTTCGTCTCCAAGAAGTGATAGCCAGCATTGAATGCACAAATGAAGAAAAACCAACAGCTTGAAGTGATACCACTTGTTGGACCACATGTTCTTCTTCTCAGCTGAAAGACTACACCAAAGAGACAGAAGAAATCTATGCCTTGGTACTGGGTTAGTGAGACATTATCTAGGGAAACAGTACCAAGACGCATGACTAGCAAGGATAGCAGCAAATGAACCAAAACTCATGAAAGCATATAATCAACAATTTAAGACATGAGCATGGAGATAGACAAATCAATTGCAACACATGCTATCCAAGATATGATAAAGCTCAAACTATCCTTAATCCACAATAAGGCATAGGAGCAACCAAACAAGTACATAGCATATCACACATTACATATGCAGACAAAGATAAAGCATGCTAGTGAAAACTATGGCAAGGCTCATGCATCCACAATTAACAAAAACGCACAATAACCATGCAAGCATAAAGCATTTTATAGAACAAATCATGAATAAAGTATGCTAACATGGATATCAAGTAAACAAGTGGATACATAAGACAAAAATCAACAAGAGCAAGATGATAAATGTATCAAATCAGTACAAGCTCTTGATGACAAAACCAAGCTTATACATCCATGGAAATAATAAGCAACAATTTAATACATGGATACAGTTTAATACATGGATACACAAGCAAGAATCAACATAAGCAAGATAATAAGGGTACAAGACATCACAAGCTCATGATGACAAAACCAAGCTCATACACCCATGAAAATTAAGAACAACAATATGATACATGGATATATAAGCAAGGTAAAAGCATAATGAAAGATATTAAAGGAGTATCACATGCCAATATGGTACAAGTGAGCACAAAGATAAGCACAATATGCCAAGTATAAATAATCATGAAAGGAAATGCATGAAGGTATAAGATAGCTCACCAAAACATGTGAAGACGCCGATCATGAAAGCACATGTCTCTTGGAGACCATCGTTGGGATGGAGAACCATCAAGTGTCCCGATCAGGTGATGTAGCAAGAAAAATCAGAACCTCTAAAGTCCATGTTCTCCAACCCGCGTTCTCGGTATCTACATATGAGAAAGGCAAGGTGTCCAAGTCTTGGATCCCGAAGAGTTAGAGAGCAAATACTTGGGAACTCAAACCTTGGACACACCACCACTAGAGGCAGTCAAAAGCATGATGCAAATGATGGTCCATGCAAGAAGATCTAATATCATCCTTGGAGGCACGCCGCGAGTGGACAACTCGAAGAAGAAAACAAGGTCCATCTCTAGAAAAACGACGATGACCTTGCTTGAAAGCACCAAGATGAGAACCAACAGAAGCATCAAAAGAACTCACACATCCTCGCCGTAGATGTGTACCTCGATGAACAAAACGAGGTCCACCTCTTGGAAAACGGCGGAAATCCTGCCTCTTGTGGAAGCTCGTGGACTAAAAGCAAAACCATGGAAGCCAAGACCACGATGATGTCCAACACCATTAGAAAAGGTGTCAAAGAAGCCATTAACAAAGCGAGTCCTCGTGCTTGGCTCTTTAGTGTGCATGTTATGAGAAAGACTATGCCCACTAGGAGACTTAGAAGCATGAGCTCGACGCAAATGTTTTGCACGCCGAAAGTAGAAATCCACATGATGTCCATTCTTCCCACAAAATGAGCAATGGTGTAAATGTCTACTAGTAGACATGGTCCGAGAGGACAAAGCACCATTGTCGCTCAAAGAAGAAGTCCTTTGGGACAAGCTGGAAGAAGCAACATCATAAATCGTCCTCGTATCGGCACTAGACTCAGACATGCCATAAGAAAGACTATGTGTGTTCCTAGAGGTACGACGACACTCATGTTTCATACGGCGAAAGCAAAACTCAAAAGTGTGTCCATTCTTCTTACAAAAGGTGCAATGGTACTTCTCTTTTGAAGCTTTAGTACCATTTGAGAAAGAAGCACCCTTGTCTTTGGAAGTCCCTTGGACAACACAAGAAGAGTTCGAAAGAGTCGAACCTCCCAAAGAAGAGCTATCCAAAGCGATGCCACAAAAACCAACATCAAGTGACTCACATTTGGCACAAGAAGACTTCAACTCCGAATGTAAAGAAGCAAGAGAGATCTTTAAAACATCAATCTCGGAGTGAAGGTAAATACAAGAGTCACATGATTTGGCGCTCATATCATCGCGCAAAGACTCAATTTCGCTCTTCAAAAAAATGCAAGATGTGCAAGAAATTAATGATGCTTTTGTATTAAGCAAGCAATTCAAAGCATCAATTTTATTTTCTAAACAAGCACAATTCTTGCAAGAGACTAAACCATCCTTAAGCAATTTTTCATGTTCTAAGCACATGCTACAAGGCCTAGCTTCAATTTCAATAATCTTAGCCCTAGCATTTTCTAATTGCTCAAGATGAAAGGTATTAGTCAATTTCAGTTTCTCAAAATTAGCAAACATGCCTACACAAGAATCACAATCATTTCTAGCTATAGATATAAGATTGCCTATTTCTAACTTAGCATTGTCAAGTTCATGATGTAAGGCAATATAAGAATCACATGGCATAGAAGCATTTAATTTCAATAACTCATTTTCAGATTTTAGGCATGCAAGAGAATTATTCAAGTTCTCCATATCTACAAGCAATGAATCAAAAGCACACATGGAGGTTTTCAATTCGGCAAGCTCATGAGACAAATCACCCTTCTCTTTTTTTAACAATTTTATTTTCTTCCTAAGAGCAATCAGTTTAAGATCATATAAATACAAGACATTTACAAGTGTTTCTTTGCTCACCTTGCTTAGCTCGTGTAGGGGATCGTCCTCGAAAGAGTCATCACTATCATCAAAAGGCTCATCATCAAAATCCTCTCCATCATGTTCATCCTCAAAAGCTACTGCACATATGCCAATTGGCTCATTCTCCTCGGGCTCTAAAAATGACTCATCCCTGAAACTAGGATAATCAAAACAAAAGGGATAGCCACAAATATTGCAGGTGAATTGCTCCTTAATAGACATCATAAAAATCGTATGTTCAAGCCTCTCGTCACGACGGACATCAACGGCAAAAGAACTACGATAAGATGCAAAGAAGCGCTCACAAGTCGGCACACTAGTCGCCATGCTCAAAGATCAGTTAAGATCACAAAAGAGCAAACTTGGCTCTGATACCACTTGTAGGACCGGAAAGGCGACTAGAGGGGGGTGAATAGGAGAACAAACACTTTTTCACCTTAATTGAATTCAATACTAATTTCACTCCAATAGCTATAAAAGCTATGAAGATCAATATACAAGCATAGTGGAAGACTTGTATTGAATCCAATCAAAACCCCGAAGCAAAACAACCAAAATTACCAACAACTTAATTCACAAAGAGTTGGGCGGTCAGACCTCTCAACCTAACGGTCTGACCGCTCCATGGGGCGGTCTGACCTCTGATATTGGCGGTCTGACCTCTAGCCTGACGATGAACAGCCCAAACAGCCCGAAAACCGAAACTCAAATCGGTCTAACTTTTGATCTATGAGGCCAAACTTCGCCAAACTTGAGACACACCTTCTCTAAGATATTTGGAACCTATTCCAATCAAGGATCGCATAGATCCATGTCAAAGTTCCTATTTTTTCAGATTGAACAGAGGGTGCTCCAAAAACGGGTCAAATACGAAAAATGGTGAGTGAGATGATTTCGTGGGAGGAATCAATCCAAGATGGCTAAGGATGGTCTCCCATATGTCTTAGCACTCTAAATCACAGGAAGAATCAAGCCAAAAGCTCTCAAGAGCAAAACCCCCGAAAATCACCATTTCTTCACCAAAACCGGGCAAAACTAAAACTTAGATCCAAAAGCTTGCTCTTGGGTGGATGATTATCAAGATGACCTTAGATCATACCCCACACATCCCAGCAAGCAAGATCAAGAGGAAAAACCAAGTAAAAACTCCCGGATCAAGAAAAGCCCCAAAAACATCAAATAGAGAGGATGAACACAAGAACGAAATAGGGACTCATCTTGTGAAATCTGGTTGGATTGATTTGGATAGATGGATGATTGTTGTTTACAGCCACTAATACAAGGAGGACAAAGCTTTCTCCAAGAGCACTCACTCTCAATCCCTCTCTAAAACCCTAGCTCTCCTCCTTTCATCCCCAAACCCTAAAACACAAAATAGGGTTATCTAAATGGCCAAGGATACTAAGTGCAACCAGCACTTAGCCCTTATATAGAGAAGGCTATATCCTAGAGAATATTCCATTAGGGCGCCCATTAGACCCCCACACACAAATGGGTTAACACACGCACGCATCTCAAAGCGTTGTTTTCATCATCGATTGACCTAAACCCCTTCACCATGCGCCGACCTGCGCCGCGGTTTAGCCAAAAGGTCACCAAGGCGGTATTTGGTGAAATTACCAAAATACCCCTTCTCGATCCTTCTCCAAAATACCAAGTCCACAGATTGTGAAGCAATCCCATGCTTCGCCACGTGTAGGTTGATCAACGGCTCCATGTCGGCAAGTCTCTCCCGTCCGGATCCCACCGGCACCATAGCACTTGCACCGACTCCCACGCCGCTTGATCCAACCAGTCGCACCGAACCGCCCGTTCGGTCATCCATGTCCATTCTGCACCCCGCTTGAGTCCTCTGACATCACCCGACATCCTTAATCGTTCTGGACCTCAGCTCTTCAAGCTTAGTCCCGATCTTCCTCGCTGTTGACCGTCATTGACCTATAAGCTACCTGCACAGCAATAGACCAAGAAACCATTTCCGGGAACAAGTTCTTCACAACTTAACCCACGTTAGTCAAAATATGCATCATGCAACACATATGCAATGATAACCCTGAACTTGACCTAACAAGAACACATCGTGGCCACGTGGCCCGACGAACAAGCCAAAACCGGTCAGACCGCCACCCTTGGCCAGTCTGACTGCCCATTGGCTGGTCTGACCGCCCCCTGGGACTTAGCCAAAATTCCTCTCAAGGAAATCCGAACCTCTCTGAATTTTCAATCGAATAGAACTTTTCCCAGAGCTCCAAAATTATGGGACCAAGTGCGAAGAACCTCTCACTTGCCTACACCCTTTATTTTTGGCCCACTCCAAAATCCAAAGTCATTAAAGTGGCCGATCCGACCGCGAGCAAAGTCGGTCGACCGCTCCATCGCCGGTCATTGCCGCCAGATTATTCGGAAAAACCACACAAGGCATGGCCGGTCTGACCGCCACCATGGCCAGTCAGACCACTAGAGGCCTGACAGAACTGGAGCAACGCCAAAAACGGGTGATTCCGCAAACCCTCAACGCTATTGCCAATTGTCTCATCATCCTAAGATCGTAAGCATATCCCCATGATATCCACAAAAATGCCTAGACGTACGACAAGGACTGCGGTCCTGGCCGTCCTCCCACGTCGCCTCCACCATCCTCGCTAGTGGAAGGAGGTCTGCCACTTTCAACTTGCATTGAAACGATTAAAACCAAACGTGATTGCACGCAAAGTAGTAAGACCGTGATTGAGTGCATGAAGGTCGGAACTACACGTACCTCGGAACCCAATCTGGGTGTAGCCTCCATGCCCTGATGGGCGTGCGCAGTCGCAATGTGCCAAGCTCAATCGGCGCATCGCCCTCCGGGGGGAGCATAGTACTAAGGCGACTGTGGCGATGTGCGTCAATCACCGGGTCAAGCAACTCGTAGTGGCATGCGTCCGCCATACCTAAAAATTAAGTGCATGCATTGTCAAGACTATGAAATATATACAAAAACCAAATTTCCTACTTTAAAAATAATTGTCAGTGTTAACAGAATAATTACCACACAAAAATGTAAACCAAATTTAAGCTACTCAGCAATTTAAACAGATTTGTAATACGGTCTTCAAATTTAGAGGATATTTTTAAATATTTTTCAAGTGCAAATATAGACAATAAACAAAGTTCTTCCTATTTTTCTAGTTTAAAATTAATTTTTGACATTAACAATATAATTACCACGCACAAATGGGAAGTTAAATAAATCTGAAATTATTTTTTACATATTTGTAATAGGCGTCTTTCTATTTCTACAGATTTATCCTAAATCGTTCGAGTGCTGTAACATTCATAACATGTGCACGACGAACTACACTATACACAACTCAAATGATGCAGTACATAATTTGACTACAATTATCTAATCTAGTGAATTCTATGTCGCTATTCTACTGAATTCTATGTACTTAATTCTACATACTTCTTCTCGCTATAGCTCAAATGATGTACTTAATTCTACATAATTTGACATAATGTACAAAGTTGCAAAAAAATATACCTGTAATATGGCCGATCGGATCTGATGCTCTGTCAATTTCTCTCCTCTGCGATGAAGTAGCAGAGTTTCGCTGCCTTTCTTCTCTCTGTCTTACCTCTTCTGTTTTTTTTTCCGGAATTAAAATGAGTTTCGGAGTGATTTATGGGGTTTTTATATATGAGACCTTGTCACTAGGTCCCTGTCGGGCGACAGAAAGACTGTTTACTTCGCCAGTTCAACTAATGATAGCGGGACCATTTTTGTAATTTTTTTGGACGGTTATTTATTTTTTTTATTATCTTTTAAAATAGTTTTTTTTTAAAAAAAATTCCCCGTCTAAGTATCAGGCCAAGGGGCTATATGCCTACCGGCACCTCCGCGACAGTCCAGCCCGCGAGAGAAAACGGTAAACGGCGACGACGAGAGGAGAGAGACAGGCAGAGGAAAGAAACCGACGGCCGTTACGCGTGAAGCGAAGGCGTTAAGCCGAAGCCTGGTCGTCCTCGTCTGTCGTCCTCGCCTGGCTAGTAGTACTTGTACTATCCCGCGACCGACGCCACGCCACACCTCTTCCCCCACCCCGACCAAACCCCGCACGCCGCACGCCGCGGCGGCGCCGGCCTCGTCCCCACCCCCAAAATCCCGCCTCCTCCGTTCCCCGGACCCCTCGAGACCCTCGAGATCCGATGCGCTAGCCCGCTGATTCGCGATCCCAGTCCTGCAATTCCCGCCGCTCGCCATGGACGATCCCGCGATCGTCCTGTGCGCCTCTGCCCCCGCCGCCATGCCCCCACCTCCGGCTGCGGTGGCGACGGCGGTAGAAGCCACGGGTAGGGCTCCTTCGGCGGGCGCGGTGGCGCCGCCTGCCGTGCTGGCTCCGGCGATGGCGTGTGCGAGGGCGGGCGGGGGCGGGAGGCGGGTGTTCTCCGTGGAGCTCCGGCCCGGGGAGACCACCATTGTGTCGTGGAAGAAACTGCTCAAGGAGGCCTGCCTGGGAGCTGCCTTGCCGCCCCCTCTGCCGGCCGCGGCGGCGGTCCAGCCGGTCGTCGGGCCCCTCGTGGGACCGTCTGGTGCGGTAGGGTTTCGTTCTCTGGTTCTATTTTTCGCGTTATGCTGCTTGCTGTGTGCACTGCCTATATGCGTGCAATTTGTGGCTGATCAAACCTGCAAACTGAGGGATTTCTTGAGGAAGTGGAGAAGGTGGAATTTTGGTTCTTCTATTGGAGATTAGCTAAATACGATTTCTATGAAATGGCCGAACGCAAAAATGTACCCAGGTGAGTTGGAATGCACAGTGAGCATAGAAGCTAAGTTTGGAACACAGAAAATGGGCAAAGACCGACAAAGCTAGGAAATTTGACATAAAGGCAAAGCATTTCATCATGTGTTGTCCCAGACATCTTTGCAAGGAATATGCCTGCTCTGCCTCTTTTCTGGAGCATCAAAGCATATAATCACTCGCCACCAGATGGTGCAGCAAAAACCTGAAAAAGTCTCCTCAGCATAACTGTAACTCCCGTGTTGCCCATGACAGTTTTTCATAGGAAGATGATTGCAATTTGCAAACCACACCTGCTCACCCCTATTAGGGTTCTTGAGCTCTCACTGCCTATGGGAATTTTTTCCCCATGGTGTTCAAGCTGCACACATTTACATTTAAGTTTGTGCTTCAGCATTTCTGCTAATATCATCAACTGGTAGTCTGGTACATTGGAAATTTGGCATAACCCTTGTTTGGAATAGTTTACTACCCCTACTGTACCAAACCCCAGTGGGAAATAACTTATCTTTTTTTTTTTTTTTGGTTTGGTGGGTGGGGCAAGTTATATAGACTTAATACTTAGGTGACCATATGTAAGAACTAAAATCACCATTTTGAGCTGTTTCATGGTTGTTGCTGTTAGTAGAAATGACCATTATAGTAGATCTGCTTTGATGAAACACCAGAGTTGTGGAATTGAGCACTGAGCAGCCTTAGACCTACACTATATCTTCGTGTTGTGTACTGTCTGGCAATGACGTAACAATGAGATCAATTCCTCAATATAACCTGATGAGGTGGTTAGTGTAGAAATGAAAATGGTTACTTCTGATATGCTACTCTACAAGAGACATGCCATTCATAAGTAACATTTCCTATATTTTCTTGGCATTATATGGAAGATGTTCATGTGTGTATCTAACACCCTTATCATTCCCATAGAAGGTTGCTCCACTTATCCATTCATTGGATTAAATTAGCCTAACTTGTGTTTTTTTTCACATGTTAAAGATCAACTGGGTTTGTGGTTGCAATTAAAATAACACACTGTATTTGACATTGAGGCTATCTCATGTTTTGAATCAGGCACATCCCACAGAAAATGACCCAAATGATCCTGCACAATCAAATCGGTTCAGTACAGTTATTGAGAAAATTGAGCGCCTTTACATGGTACGGAACACATGGTGTTATTACCAGAGAGGACATGCAATTTTTACTTTTTACACCATGTGTATGAAGTGTTTACTATGTGTCCACATTCCATACTGTGCCAGGGAAAACATAGTAGTAACGAGGAAGATCTGGATGATGTGCCAGATGATGATCAGTATGACACAGAGGATTCTTTCATTGATGATGCTGAATTGGTTAGTTTTCAAGGATGATTGATTTAAGCACATATAGTGCACTATGTGAAAAATTATGTTTTTCCATTGCTTCAGGGTATTTTCTGACCTGAATGCTAGTAATTATGTTTCAATTCTAGTGCTTTGGTTCCGCCTTGTTACCATTTTACCATGCGCTCTGCAGGCAATGTGCTGTTAATCTGTTATACTGACTGTAAATAACAATCTTGACAGCCACTTAACCTGCCCTTTTTATTGATTGAGAATGACATGCTCATTTATATTCTTTCTTTCTTGACGTGACCGTGATCAATTTATCGACTAGTAAGAACAATGAGGGTTCATTTCCTTGAGTTCGATACGGCATTTCCACTTAGTGGGCGGCAAGCACAATCAACTCTTTGTGTACACATAGTATGACCTATATGACCTGGAAGAATTTTACCGAAAAATATTCAGCAGTGCATCAAAATGGCCCCAAGTCTTGTTAGTGTACAACAACCTCAGTTTCTGTGCAGACCAAAATGCTAACTTACATGTTTCTTGCTGCATATATTTATACTTGTCAGAGAACAAGCTCAAGCATTTTTCTGTATCGTTAGACATTTTGAGAATGGTAGGCTGATAGCCAGTGTTCTGATTGCTCTGTTGTTTCTTGTATCCACAGGATGAGTATTTTGAAGTTGACAATTTGGCAACCAAGCACAATGGATATTTTGTGAACAAAGGGAAATTGGAACAAATGTAATTTCCCTAAAAACTCTTTTATTTGCAACGATGGAGTTCCACAATTTATGCTCCAATCTGCCCACCCAATGCTTATAGAAGGCATTCTGTTGTGTCATAATCATGGCTATTTCTTCAGAATGGTATTATGTTGGATGATATAACAACATAGCAACAACCTGAGCTTTTACCCACCTACATGCTTTACATATATGCCATTATAAGACATAAATCATGACATTACTTCAACCTTCTTTTGCAGTGAGTATGGCTCAGTACAAAATGTTGCACCAAAGAAACGGAGAAGAAAAGACACATCAAGTTCTTACATTGAAAATAACCAGGAGTTTGCACTGGGTTCTCGATCATACATGGGCAGCATGCCTGTAAAAGCCCCTAAAAGAAGCGCCATGCAAATAGGGAAGAACTTAGCAAGTAGCAACTTAAGTTCTTACACTGAATATCACTATGAAGGCAACGAACCGGTAAATAATAAAAGTAACGCCCCTGGAAGAATCCAGAAAATGAATTCCAGTGACCCTGCAGCTGGTGCTGAGTATGCAGCACATATGAAGATATCAAGTAAGGATGTGCCATTGCCTCCTTCAGAGATAAATGACTTTGACAAGCATAAAACTGCACCGCTCCAGGCTGTTGATTTTGCTGATAAGTCTGGAACCAATGAAACATATGGCTACCCTTATACAGCATACTGGGACAAAGATGCTTCGGTGCAACTTGAACCCCAATTGGAAAGAACTTTTAGCAGGGCGAATCAAGAGTTATCAAAGAAAATGCACCGCAGAGAGAAATATGATGTCAGTCAATTTTCTGGCTTGTCTACTGCAAGTGACGCCTATTCGACACAAACAATGGTAAGAATCAAAGGAATTGATATTGTGAGTACGGTGCGATTCATAGCTATCTTTTCACCCCCAAATCACAGGACACTAACATTCCAGCACAAAAACGTTCCTGATATAAAACAGGGAACAGAATAAACAACCACTGCCTCATGGCAGACGTGAAAGAAGTGCCATGATATGAGTTGTCTGTTAACTGGCTGTAAGCCTGTAAAGCTACTGAGACAATTATGTACTAATTTTTATCATATCCTGCACTGCCTTTTCAGCACTTGGCCATGAACAGGCGTATAGAAGGTGCAGTTACCAAGGCGAAGGGTACCAGACTTGAGCGAGCTATTCGCGACCTCCAAAATATTGTCAGTGAATGTGCGTACTTTATGGTCAAACTTTTATGTTAGATTGTAATCTTTTTTTTAAGCTCTTTTGGAAGTAACTTTAGATCTTTGCTGCTTAAAAATCCTCCTCACAGACAGACCGCAGACTCGAGATGTTCATGAGGTTGATCCAAATAGTCAAGCAGCAGTCAAAAGAAGATTGCCTCAAGAAGTAAAACACAAACTTGCTAAGGTCGCAAGGTTATCGGTATGTGGTGGCACGTGCTATTTTACCTCAGAATGAAGTTCCTCTGATTACTCACATCTCACATGATTCCTGACATGCATATATCATTATTGAGATTTGACTTTTACTGCATTGATGTTTAAGTGACTTTACCTGCAACCTTCTTTTATCGCTTGGAATATTCATAATTTCGTACTGAAAAATCTTGCATTATAAAACAACTATTGAATACCCACTTTCTTGTCCTTCTGAAATTACAGTTTCTTTTCTTATATCAGTGCTGTTACATTTCCATTTCCTTTGGTATGCATCTTTGATAAACTCAGTAGCCTCTGTGTAACGATAGTTACGATATGAAATGTTATAGTGTTTTACTTTAAGTTGAATATGATTCTTATTTAATGTTTATTTACGTAGTTGTTTCGGTAGTATTATGTTGATGATTATTTACCTATTTGTTTCAGTACTATTAGATGATTTTCAGTGGAATGGTAATTCAGTTCTGTTTCCAAGGCTAATAACGTGTGTTTCACTGTTTCTGGTTGATTTGATAGTTGTTGGATTTCAAAATTGATCTAGAATGAATGATGATGCATCATGGGATGAAATCACAGCATATTATTATTGAATATATTACAGAGATGCAGACAGGCATACTTTAAATTCCTCTGCTGCTGGCCTGCTGCTATTGATTATGTGAATATAGAAGCCTTAAGAAGTACAACCTTTGCTTGTTTTGTGTTTTCAGTATAAATGATGGGTCTTATACTGGCAAATTAAACCTCTTTGGCAGCTCATAATAGCAGAATCTTCATAAACGCAGGTAAATCAGGGGAAAATCCCAGAAGATGAATTGATGAATCGCCTCATGGGCATAGTTGGGCACCTTGTGCAGCGTAGGACACTGAAGGTGAGTGGAGGCAGTGATTAAACATGTGCAGTGTGTTATGGACTTGGTACTCTTTTAGTTTTCTGTGTATCTGTTCATGCATGACATTATGGTTTTGTTCTTGCAATTATTTGTGGATTGTTCACTACCTTGATCTTGAGATTGTCTTCATTTCTTGAATCTTGACAAAAATTATAGGATGTTGTGATCAGTAAATATTCTATTGAGAAAGGTCGATTATCTTTATATATTCACTCATAGCTTTAAACGGGTTCTAGTGTAATTAATATTATGATAGAATCATCTATTTTGTTCCAATCCTTTATTCATCTACGTTTTTGGTGCTGGGCACGCTGCAGGCATGAATATGTATTTTTTGTGGTTTGTTGGATGAATCTAAGGCCTGTGTGGATGGCTATTGGCATGCTGAGATCTTTTTTCTAAGAATGCATTTTGGACATTGTTATGTGATCATGCATTTTCGTATGAGAGTTTGCATTTGACAGTGAGTCATGAGGATGAACTAAAAAAAATCTAGCAGAAAATCAAATGCGCAGAGCTGGATTTGATGATAACCAATAATCATGCTACTGCCAATGGATTAGAACTGCTTTTATGTAAAATGAATAAGCGGATGTCCATGGTAAATGAACTAGGAAAAAGTCCATTTGTAGTCCCTCAACTCGTCCTGTGGTTTAATTCTCATTCCTGATGTCCAATATCATTTAGAACTTGTCCCTCAACTAGCAAAACAAGAGCAAATCACATCTCAAGGCTGGTTTTGAGTGACGTGGCTACCACATCATCAGTTTTGCTCTACCATGTCATCAACTTGACCCCACACGTCAGCGGGGAAGAGTGAGAATACTCTTCCTCAGTTCTCGTGTCCTGATGCTCATGCTCAAAATGGTGTTGCTGAGCGCAAGCACCGTCACATTATTGAGACTACTTGTACTCTTCTCATTTCCTCCTTTGTTCCCACTTATTTCTAGGGGGAAGCGGTCTCTATGACAGTCTATCTCGTCAATCGTCAGTCCTCTTCTAAGCTTCAGAGAAAGTGTCATCGTGAGGTCCTGTACAGAGCACCTGCTCGCTATGCTCATCTTTGTGTCTTTGGTTGTGTTTGCTGTCCTTCTAGCACCTCGTGAGCGCATAAAGCTGAGCGCTCAGTCGGTTGAGTGTGTCTTCCTGGGTTATAGTCCTGAGCACAAGGGCTATCATTGTTATGATCCTTCAGCACGTCACATTCGCATCTCTCGTGATGTGACCTTTGATGAGGGTCAACCCTTCTTTTATCATCCTAGTATACATCCCACTCCTTCCACATATTCTACCTCCTTTTTGTGTCTACCTTCCATTCGTTCACCAAACTTGCCTTCTCCAGATATACTTTTACCACTAGTTTCATCTTCTAGTATGTCCTCTCCACTAGCACCACCAGTTTCTAACACTTCCACTTTTATCTTTCACTATAGTTGCCGACAGAGAGTTCCTTCTGATCCTCAGACTTCCATTCCTCTTGGACCTTCTAATCCTCAGTCCTCCTGTCCTCCACTTGACCCTCCAGCCAGTACCACAGACTCTGACGATCGTCTTACCACATCACGGTATGCCCTACGTGATCGTTCCCCTATTCAGACACCAGAAAGATGGGGTTTTCTTGTGCATGTGTAGTATTTGAACCGAGTACCTATCAGGAGGCAGACAGTACACCTGAGTGACAATTGGCTATGACTGATGAGCTTACAGCTAGGGCTGAAAATGGGGCGGATAATTCCCGTCCGATCCGATGTCGTATTCGGAAAAAATCTGCCCGGGGTACCATTTTTTAGTCCTGATTTGCATCCGTTATTATCCATATCCGGAAAGTCTCGTGGAATATGGGTTAAGATATGGGAAGAGCAATATTCGATCCGTATCCGTATTTTATAGGATATTCGATAAACCAACAAAATGGATATCCGGTAAACATCAATATCCTTTAATAACCTCTATGGTTTTCTAGTCATTGACTAATATATAATATGAATTTACATTTGATTATATTTATGTTCTTACATAGGATAAATAATTCTCTAATAGGTAGTATAATTTGACACTTTCGTTGGTGAAGTTATATCTTTTCATTATATGTACACTATCCGTGACCGATTTGAATCTGATCTGCATCCGCTCCGTGCTTGTATCCCGAAAAATCTGTATTTGTATCCGTATCCGACTCCAAATCCAGGGTAAAAATATGGGTTAGGATATGGGAAGAGCAATATCTGCTCGTATCCAATCCGTTTTCACCCCAACTTACAACATTAGATCTTGTTCCGCTACCATCTGGAGTTATTCCTAACTTGCAAGTGGGTGTACAAAGTAAAGACCAAGTCAGATGGTTCAGTGGAGCGATACCAGACTCGTCTTCTCAGCAGGCTTTTGGTCGAAATTATGATGAGACTCTTGCTCCAGTTGCTTGTATGACTACTGTTATGAATATTTTGTGTGTATTGAAGAGACCCAATGAGCAATATATATAGGGTGTACAAGGGAGATATGCCATATGCAGGTAAGGAAATACAAAAGAGTTCCTATTCTAACACCCCCTCAAATGCAAGGCGTATGCAATAGCATTGCATTTGGAAAATGGTTGACACTAAAATATGGAAAATCCAAAATCCGAGTCTTGATAATGTCGTCGTAGCATGCAGCTCTTGGAAAATATGTTGAGTATCAAAAGATCACCTCCCATCCGGGGTCGTGCGACAACCCATAAAGCACAAGGTGCAGGGGCTGAGAAAGTCGACCACGGCAACATGACGAAGAAGGTGATGAAACCGACAGGAATAGAGAGCTATCAAATCAAGCCGAAGAGGAATAGATAGAAGCATGGTGGCGCAGATCGAAGCCCAAGACAGTGGCGGCGCAGTGCACAAGAAGTGCAATGGAGGTGCAGTGCGGAAGAAGCGCGGCGGCCTTAGAAGCTCGGGGCGGCGGCTAAGAGAGAGCGGCAGCATCATAACGACTTTTACGATCTGCAGCGGCTCGAAGAGAAGAGTGGCGATGGCAATGCAAAAGGAATTCCTATGCTTCTATGGCTGACAATAAATTTATGGACTCATATGGCTTAGATGAACTCAAAGATAGAGTGATCTGAGACTTGGATGGGCCTTAGCGGAAGCAAAAGGACTCAAAATAACCAAATGATGGCGGCAATGTGTAACGTAACTAGCGGCGAAGCAATGTGGTAACCGAATGCTACCACAACCACAAACAATCCCCTTCTCGATCTGTTTTCTCAGACGCCACGCCTCATCATCAACAGACGCAGCAAGCAAACCCACTTCCCGGCCAAGCGAAAAGAACCTGAGCGGCCGGCGTCTCGGCAGGCAGCGAGTCGGCGATGGCCACGGTGGCGATGGACCGACGGGATCCGAGAGCCTGGCGATGGCAGGGCGTCCTGATCCGAGCTCGGCGACGCTGGAAAGCTCCACGGCGACAAGATACGCCGGATCCGGCGACGGTGGTGACGGGGACACCCGGATCCGGCACCAACGGTGCGAGGGTGGCCAAATCCGGTGAGGAAGAGCAGGAGATGCCCGGGGCAGCGGCTCAGAGAATCCGGTGGTGATGAAGACGAGCAGGCTGATGGCGGCGGCCTTAGCCTCGACGTCAGAGACGCAGAGCCCCGCGAAGATGAAGAAGACGCGCAGGCCGCGCCCGGGAGCAGAGAAAGCTCCTCCTGGGGGCAACGAGCAGCGGAGGCTAGGCTAGGCGACGGCGGCTACAGTAAACCCTAACCTTTGCTCTGATACCATGTTATGAATATTGTGTGTGTATTGAAGAGGCCCAATGGGCAATATATATAGCGTGTACAAGGGAGATATGCCATACGCAGATAAGGAAATACAAAAGAGTTCCTATTCTAACACCCTATTCTAACAACTATAATCTGTACACTCATTGCTGTTGCAACGGTACGCTCATGGATATATTTCAAATGGATGTCAAGAATGTCTTCTTCATGGTGATCCACATGAGGTCTATATGCAGCCACCATCAGGTGTTGAGGTTTCTATAGGCTATGTTTGTCATCTTAGGCGTGCTCTATATTGTCTCAAGCAGGCTCCTCGTGCTTAGTTCAAGCGTTTTAGTTCTGTAATTTGAGCTGCTGGTTTCACCCAAGTGAGATTGACCCTGCCTTGTTTATTCACACTTCTCAGCGGGGTCGTACTTTGCTTTTGCTATATGTAGATGATATACTGATCACAGGAGATGACATGGACTATGTGACTTGTCAAGAAGAAATTGAATGAACAGTTTATGATATCAAATTTGGGACCATTGAGCTATTTTCTAGGGAATGAGATTCATTCTGATGGCAATGGCTACTACCTTTCTCAGCATCGCTACTTTCAGGATCTGCTTGCTCATTCTGGTATAACTGATACTCGCAATGCTGCCACACCTATGGAGCTCCACCTGTAGCTTTGTCCTACAGGCGGTGTACCACTGACAAATCCTTCCCGCTATCATTAGCTCATTAGGGGCCTTGTTTCTCTCACTGTCACCAAGCCAGACATTGCTCATGTTGTTCATGTGCTCAGCCAGCTTGTTAGTGCTCCCACCTCAGTCCATTATGATCATATTCTTCTTGTGCTGAGATACTTGAAGGGGGCTGCTTCCAGACGTCTGTTCTATACCAGTTCGAGTCAGCTCTAGCTCTACGCTTACTCTGACTCCACTTGCGTGAGTGGTCCTATTGATCACCGATCTATCACTGGCTACTGCATCTCTCTTGGTACTTCGTTCATTGCCTGGAAGTTCAAGAAGTAGACTGCGGTGTCATGCTCTGGTGTAGAGGCTGAGCTTCGAGCTCTTGCCGCTATCACCTCGGAGATTGTTTGGCTTCGATGGCTTTTGACTGATCTTGGTGTTCTTTGTGATAATCCTACACCTTTGTTTTGTGATAATACAAGTGTTATTCAGATCGCTAGTGATCCGGTCAAGCATGAGTTGACAAAGCACATTGATGTTGATGCATCATTCACACGATCTCGTTGTCAGCAGTCGACAATCAGCCTCCAGTATGTACCCTCAGAGCTTCAAGTTGCAGATTTCTTTACTAAAGCTCAGACTCGAGAAAAACACCGGCTTCATCTACTCAAACTCAGTGCATCAAATCCTCGTGATCCACATATTATTAGTCTCTCTCTCTTGGCCCATGTAGTCCATGAGGCCCAACTACTGCCTATATATATCTTCTCAATAATGATTATTAATGAATGAGTTGCACAATTGTGAATAGCAAAAATATCTCCACATTCTTACAGATGCGAGGACCTGCAGTTCCTCATTGACCACCTGGACCTTTGAGTGAAACACTTTCTCACCTTAGAAATGTGTCAGGCATAAAGAAATGGAGGTAATTCTAATATTAGATCTTGACCGCTGTGTGCTCCAGTGGTTTTTGGCCAAATCAGTCCCATGTGGTTTTTGAAAAGGACCTGGTTTTAGGCCCAAAACAACTCCCTAATACATATTACATGCGGAATACCAATGTAATTACTTATTAGATATGTTTAGGCATCATATATTCAAAATGGGAATTTTCAATTTTTTGCCAAAAGAAGTTTTTTCCCGAAAACTAGCCAAAAACCATCCGGTTTCTTGGAACCGCCCTACTTCCAGTTTTGGGCCCGGTTATGAGATCTGAAACCCTGCTGCTCCATGCAGTTGGTTCAATTGGACAAACGTGAGAGTTTGGGTATCCTATTGTTGTGCAATGCTGGTAAAATACCTTTTGCACTCTACTTTAGAGTATATAGATGATTAGCTTGTGTGAAATTTGATGGTAGCCAGATAAAGTGATACATTAGTCTTGGGTTCCTTCAATAGTTCATTTTGCACCTACTACTGCCAAAGAGCAATCAAGCAACATTAGAAAACAGAAAAGAGACGGTGTTAAAATTTTGACTATGCACGTGAAGTTTATATATGTGTTATTGCTTATCATCTATCAGTTGTGGCCTGTATATTACTTATCATCTTGTTCTGCATTGCTTTGAATTTTATATTGTACTGTATCATATTACATATGTTGCATACTAATCCTGTAGAATGAACATTAATTGAAACTAGATCCGATGGGGCATTGACAAGACCTGCCCTCTTGTGCTGGCATTGGCTTCCAAGGCCCTTTAATAAGGTGTGGTAGAATGAACATTAGTTGCATAATGAACCCATAGAATGAACATAAATTCAAACTAGATCCCATGGGGCATTGACAAAATTCTTCCTCTTGTGCTGGCATGACCCCCTCAGGCTTTCACTAAATTTTGGTATTTTGATACAGAGAAACATGAAAGAAATGGTTGAATCAGGTCTATATGCTAAGCAAGAGAAGGCTGACAAGTTGCAACAAGTGAAAATGGAGATCTATGAAATGATCAAAGCACGTCTAGCCACCAAGCCCAAGGTGAAACTGCAATGCTGATTAGGATGTGTAGGATTCGCTTCATTTGCTTATACCTTGCATTTTATTTTAGACTTCATTTTGATCTACAACTTTGATTTAGGAGCTCTTATATCCATTTGCTTTCAGGTTACTGAACAAAAGGATGATTCAGCAAATGATTTTCAGGGGGTTGTCAATACTGATGAGAAAAAGACCCTAAAAGGAAAATCTGTTATGGATGCTGCATTGGAGGACAGGATCTGTGATCTGTATGATCTGTATGTTGAGGTATTGGCATGTAATCATATGCAAGGATACAAATCTCGGAACCGGAGAAAAACCCGCCCGGCGGCCGGTAAAACCGGAAAAAAAACTGGTCAAAATTCGAAAATTGAATTGGGTATGTTTTAAACCCGATAACCGGAACAGCCCAAAACCGGAAAATTGAATTGAGGATTGTCTAAAAAATGTTGGGACTTGGGAGTACAATAATTCAAGCATATTTAGCTCATACAATAGGTAATCTAGCACAAAAAAGCCTAAACCAACCTAGGAAGTGCATTATGCAGTCATAAATTTAAATTTAAATTTAGAAAAATTCAGGCGGTTTTTTTCCTCCTGGTTCCCACCGGTTTTTCCGGTAACCGCCGGTTATTTTCCTTGATCATATGTCCTTTAATGATAGCTAAGCTAGTGGCCACTTGTGCTCGTTATGCGGAGAAGCTGAAAGAAAGGCTTTAGCAACATGAATACCGTTTCTATTTTATTTTAGTTTTTGTCTGGTCTTATGTGTGTATGTGGTGAAGAGATATTTAATTTTTGCCCTCCTAATCAGGAGCCTAGCAGAGTTGGTTTAGAACAATAGTCGCTTCGACATGGCCTTCCTTACCTTTGGCCTTATTTTATTCATCATATATTTAGTATCACACTATCGCTTCAAAGCCCCAATTTCCAAATAAATATTGATTCTGCTTAATTGGCATGAGTATTGCATCGTTTTCAGGGCATGGATGAAGATAAGGGCCCTCAGAGTCGTAAGTTATATGTAGAGGTACTGGCCTGACACTCCCCCATTTTAGTTTTGCAGTTACTTTTGGATTTCAATTTTTAAGAAGTCTAGTCATAATCCCTTCTTTAAAAATGTGTTTGAAAAAAATCCACTACATTATTCTATGTAAACCTTTTTCTATTTCACTTGATTCAAGAAAGCAGTAGTCCTTAAAGTCAAAACTTTCATAGGATACTCTTTCCAGTCCTGATACAGTACTTACAGTTTCACACTTAGAAACTCGGTCATTAACTTTATTGTGTTTCCTTATCAGTACTCCTTTTTGGTAATTGAAATTCCAACTTGTTTATCTGTAGTGTTGGGGTTAGAACTTATTCTCTATCCAGCAAACAAATTGCATCGGCCTGTTGTGTCAAGAACAGCACCATGGTCTGTGACATTGTCTCTAAGCAAACTAAATACATCATTCCCTTCTGTATGCTCCCTTTGTATGTATATGAGGAAATTCTTAGTGCAGTCTTATGTTGATGAATCACTGATAATCAAAAGTTGTCAAATGAAGCCTTTAAGTTTCTTACATTTTTTTAGCTAGGGGAGATCTGGTATTGGTACTCCATAAATTTATGAGCAACATATGCATTTGAGGTACACCACCTCACATGCACTTATACTTGTCCATGATGTGCTTACAGTATCTTTGTGCACCAGCTTGCCGAGTTATGGCCACAAGGTTGCATGGATAAAGTTGGAATACGAGATGCCATTTCTAGATCAAAGGAGCGAAGAAATTTATCGTACAGGCAGCGTAAGGTGAATATCATTTTAGATTAATATGTCTAGTTTCCACCCTTCCTAACTGTGCAAAAATAAAGGAAAGAAGAAGCAAGCATACAAACCCCCACATACATTTATAAATTATCCTGCATAATTTGAAACTTATGTACAGTACCTGATTGGAACAAATGGTGTCACTCACTAGATGTTCTGTGTCAAATCAAAATCAGGCCCGCAATGAGGAGAGGATGAAGAGGAGAAGGATGGCTGCTGCAGCCAAGTTGCGAGATGGCAACCCTGTGGCAGCACAATATGCAAGGGCACAGCAAGTTATACAGCCGCCCATGAAAGACACGCAGCCATCCATGACAAGCACGCATACTGCATACCCTGTCGTGAACTATGGACAGAACCAGGCCTCAAGAAATGCTGACAAAGTTGGTGAAACGAGCGTCGTCGGTGCAGTATCAGACAGCAACCGGAGTTCTACTGACATGAAGACGCGAAAACCAGAATCGGACGCTCTGGATCCGCAAGCTAACCCTCCGAAGGTGCCTCCCCTGCTGCATGGTAGTGAAAAGCAGAAGCCTGCAAAGCAGGCAGATGAGGCACAGGTCAGTAGCCTTCCCCAGACGGTGCTTGCCATTCCGAGCTTGGACCATCGACCCAGTTGACTAACCATTGTGGTGTTGCGTTGGAAAGACAAATAAATCCTCGCCGAAGGTCGTTTGTAACAAAGGTAGATAGATAGATGTTCGATGATTCATGTGTTCGCTGCCAATTGACTTCTGAGCAACCTTTGACTCCTGAGTCGACGTGTGATCTTGATTGAGAAGGGTATTTATAGCCCTTTTTTATTATTTTCTTCGTTTGGCCAGTTTCATTTGTCGCAGCTGCTGCCCTGTTTGGTTCACCCTGTTAGAATCTAGGGTGGCATGTACATCCATTGTGTTGTTAATAACTAGGAAATTGCACTGACATATATTACACATGGAGACGTATGGTTTAACATTTACATACTTATACATAAGCAATAGAGTGTACTGCAAAGACATTTAGGAGGTCAAAGTAGGCATGTCAATCTAACTGGAATACAAATACAGAAGCATGGCATAAGATCTATGTAGCAGCGGAACAAACGCGCCATGATCAGTCTAGTTTAAACGTGCCTGCTTAGATCTGACAAAGGGAGAGCTTGCACGTTGATAGCGCCAGCGAGAGCACATAGTACGTAAGGGTCTAGAGTAGCTAGTACCATATAGATACATATAAACAACATAACACACTAACATAGACCAGATCATATGTTCCGTAGGACAGAGATGCTATGGGGAACCGAAAGTAAAATAAGACAGTAGCCGACGCTGATGGTAGACGGAGTGAAGTATAGCAATCTAGGGTAGGAGCAAAATAGAATCCACCCCGCGTGACAGGCAGAGTGAAGCATAGCTATCTAGGGTAGGAGCAAAGTAGAATCTATGCGGTAGCAGCACATTGCATAGTGCTTGCTGCAAGGAGAATAGAATGTAGGTAAATTAGTAATCCAATTAAACAAGGAAACAGCTAAGGGATTGGCAAATATGTGTGAAATATGAAATATGCAGACACGAGTGAATACACGAGTACCGATAATGCACTTGAATCTAGTTCCTGCCCTTCTTGTCAGCACAACTCTTCTTTGCAGGAATGCATGTTGAGCTGCAAAGGAAGTGTAATCCGTAAGCAAGGGCTTCAGCCATATCGAAGTAGACAGTCAAATAATAATGGTGTAGCACAAAAATATGGGTGATCAAGAATAAAACTAATTCAGTTTTTTAGCTGGTCGGATCCGAATTAGCTTAGCATAAGCTAAACTAGGGCCTCTTTAGCGATATGGCTGTAGCTATGCAATAGCACTAAAGAGAAAACAAGAATATGCAGTAGGACCGCTCCCGTAGACCCAACCCGTAGACCCATGGCGACTCGCTAGGCAATTTCCTTCATCCCTTTCGCCGGTGCCACTCCGGCATCGGCGGCCACCGTCCCCGTCCGCCCCTCAACCTCCGCAGCCGCACCCTCTCCCCCCTCCCGCCCCCACCGCTCAACCCTCACTCTCACCCTCCTCCCATTCCCACCCCGCATCCCCCCCTCCGCCCTGCATCCCTGCATCCCTGCCTCCCCAACCCCACCCTCCATGGCGGCGGTGCTTGCTCCGGATCTACCAAGTCCTAGCCTAGATCTTCTAGACTACGACACTTCGGAAGAGGAGTCCCATCACTTGCCCACGCCTCCGGATCTGCTAGCCTACAGGCAAGGATCCTCCTCGGGCACAATCCTGTGCTCTAGTAGGTCGATTGTCCCTACCCTGGCTGGTACTTCGGTCTCGCCCTTTCCAATGCGACTTATGCGCACCGGAGTCTGAAGATCCGTCTGCTTGCTCGCATGACTCGATAGCGACCGTCAAGAGCAAATTGCCATCTTGTCTCTTCTGATTGTGCGGGGGGTTGGCGAGAGCAACAAGGTTAGTCTTGCTAGCTCCTACTGCCGAGCCCGACCTTCACTGGTGCAAAAGGCTAGGTGGCAGCTCTTAATCTTCAAGCTCGATCAATGCAGGGTAGGCGGGGTCGTCGTCGTCATTAAGGCAACACCACCCCGCTTCAATCGCCTGGTCTGGGTGGTTGGCAGGAAGTTAAGCCCCGTTACTGGTGGTGTTCTCGGCGCGGGGCGAAACCGCAGCAACCCATCAGACATTTTGAAAGCTCCACCTACCAGGCAATTCGGCGCTGGGGCTTTGGCCCTGACACCTACTTCAGATGCCTTGCAACAGGCCATAAGCGAGCACACTGTAAGTCCCCTTTTCGCTGCCTCAGTTGTGGACGTAATGGTCACCTGGCTCGTCGCTGTCCTCAAATAGCTGGTACTAGCCGTCGCCATTCCTTTTGCAGTCCACGGCCTCAAGTCCCTCCTATTTGTGGGCTCCCTCCAGAGCAAACTCCAGGCTTCCAACCTCACTGTCCCCCACCTCTCATCATGGATGACTTCGCCCCCTGGTCAAGCGATCAATCGTCCAAGCGAGGGCTTCTGTGCTCGTCCCATTACTCAGGACATGGCGGCTGAACTCCTGCGTCTTCGGGACACGGTGGTCCTCGTCTCAGTGGTGGGTCCTCGCCGGAACCCGTCACTGAGTCTGGTGGCGCATGCTCTTCAAGTGCGACTTTGCATTCCGCTACGGGACATCCACGTCTCCCGCTACCTCCCGAAGGACTACCTCATTGAGTTCGACACCCAACGGTAGCATGATGCCGCAATGGAGATTGGCGGCTGCTCCCTCGACGGCTTCCAGTTCAAGTTCCAACAATGGGACTTCAAGGCCGGCTCCCACCGCAACATTTGGCGATACCGCGCTCTCCTCTGCTTGGAGGGCGTCCCGCTTTTCGCTTGGCAGCCTATGTTGGCTGAGCGCGTGGCGGGTGGCAACTACTTGTTTGATTGCGTGGATGACCGCTCTCAGAGGGAGCGGAGTGCCTCTATCTGGGCAGTGTGGGTTTGGGTGCGTGATCCTGATGCACTCCCGAAGAGCACCTTCCTCACACTCCTGGACCCTCCTGTGGAAGCTGCCTTCGAGACGGAGCTACCTTCGGGCGCTTCAAGGGAGGGTCAGAAGTTCCGTGTGCTCGTGCATCTGAGCATTCTGGAAGACTTTTCGCCGTGGCGCCGCGACCCCAACCATGGCCTACAATCAAAGTGGCGCCGGGGCGGGCGATGAAGATTATCCCAAACGTGAGCACTTCTTCTGGACAGCTAGGGTCCCCGACGGCATGGAGCGGCCGTCGCGTAGGGTGCCCGTTGAGGCCATCTCTCGCCTAGGGCCAAGGCGCGATGATGACCGGGATGAGGATCGCGACAACAGGTTGGCCCGTGAAAAGGCCTACTTCGACGACCGCGATCGGGCGCTTGGCCGCAGTCGGGGGTGGTCCTTAGCCCATGGGGGACCTCCGCCAGGTCCCGTGGCCAAGAAGTCACGTTCTCACGGTGTGTTCTGGCGCCAAGCGCCAAGTGTGGAGGTTGATGGGCATCGCCGCGGCTGTAGCCGCACCAGATATCCACCGTGCCGTTTCCTTCTCCGCAGCAAGAGCCGCGCCACCTTGGTGCGGTGCTCTTCTACTCCTGGGAGATGGGTGCCACGTCATGATCTGGAGGATCAAGCTGGTGCACTGCTGGCCCTCGGTGACCTCAGACTAGATGCGGATGACGCCCTACCTGCTCGTGTTGACCCCATGCTGCTTGAAGCAGCTATGGGAGGTAACAAGACCATCTCCAATGACAAAGGTGTGTTGGTCCTCCCTTTGCCGGCTACGCTTCTGATCCCTATTTGTTGGAGCCGCCCATTCAGGTCGATTGCTCTTGGTGGTGCCCATCCCAAAGTGGGGATGTTCTCCAGGCTGGATTGCTTCCTGAGCATGAGCTCCCGCTGGGTGACCCCCCCCAGCCGTGGCTCCCCTGGCTGAGCCGGGCACTCCTGGTGAGGAGGCTCGGTTGGCCTCACTCCAGATGGTGCTCCATCAGCCCGGGCTTCTCCAGGTTAATTCCCCTCTGGATGCAGTGCAGCTGGAAGACAATGTTGAGGTGGAGGACGCTCATGACAGTGAGGCTGCACCTTTGGGTCCCTCACTGCGTGCATGCCTTGCACGCCCCCGCTCACCATCTATGCTGGGTCTACCACTGGCGAGCTCCGTTGACACCACTGAGCCTCCCGTCCGTCAGCTTGGCCGGTGGTGGCAAAGAAAGAAGAAGGGTGGCTCGGCGTTGGCGATGCACGACAGCCTCCTAACTGCTTTGCAAAAGAGGTTTGAAGACCCGGTGGCTCGTCGTCTACCTGGAGGTGCTAAGGAGAGCTTCATCCGCATCCTCACCACCCCACTCGACTCAGATACCTTGCTAGCCATCAGGGCCCTGACTGGTGTTGACGGCAAGGCATAGGTGGACCTGCCCGCGCTGGGACTCTCTCTTGAAGAGGTCACGGCGATGGCGCAACAGGTAGCAGTGGAATGATTGCCTACCAGGTGATGCCCAGTAGCTTCTTAGGACTGTATGCAGTGCTCCTTCATGCTGTCTGTGCTTTCGTTTTCCTTTCCCAAAGTTTGTATGCTGTCCAGGGTGTTTGTTGGTAGCCCATCGCGCCTATTCCCAGTTTGTTGGGCGCTGTTAGCTCTTGGTGGGCTGCTATGTGGGTTCGGCATGTCATGGGACCTACTGTCTTTTGCAGGAACTCAAAATGCTTTGTACTCGCTTGGCATGAATCTATATATGCGCTGCAGGTTTACAGATATGCTGTGGCATGTCCCTATATTTATGTGTTGTAGGCGTTCAGTTTTTGTTGAATGATCCTTTTCTGTCTAGATTCTGCAAAATATTGAATTGGAATGTGAGAGGTCTCAATGCGCCGGCTCGAAGGGCAACTGTGAGGGATCTTGTGGTGGACACGAGATGCTCACTCCTTTGCCTCCAAGAAACAAAACTGGCAGCGATTACTCCGGGACTCGCAGCCGAGATTGCGGGAGCAAGTCTTCAGGGATTGGCTTATGAGCCGTCAGATGAAACCAGGAGAGGCATACTGGTTTGTTGGGACCAATCGCTAATGCAAATGAGTAATGTGCTCACTTTAAACAGATCCATCACAATGTGTGTCAACCCTCTTGATGGGACCCACTCTTGGTCTCTAACTATGGTGTATGGCCCACACACTGATCAAGATAAGCAAGCCTTCATTGAGGAGATAAAGCAGATCCATGACGGGATCGTTGGCCCTTGGTTGTTAATTGGAGACTTTAATCTTATCTACCAGGCTGCGGACAAGAACAATCTGAACCTGAACCGCAGGCGCATGGGCCAATTCCGGGCGGCGATCAATTACTGTGAGTTAAAAGAGATTCATCTTCAAGATTGCAGGTTCACCTGGCCTAATGGGCAACGCAATCCAACCTTAGAAAGGATTGACAAAGCCTTCTGCAATCCACAATGGGATTAAATGTTTCCGGATTGCTTTCTTCGGTCACTCTCTTCCTCTATTTCTGATCATAGCCCCTTATTTCTGAGATGGAGAAGGTTTGTGCACCTAGGCGTTTTACTTTTGAGAACTTCTGGACACTCCTGACCGGGTATAATGAGGTGGTCCAGGAGGCTTGGTCTCAGACAGTGCAGGAGGTGGACCCGATAAAATGCCTCTTAACCAAACTACAGAGAACCGCAAGGGAGCTTAAGTCCTGGAGTAGAACACAAATTGGGGATCTTAAAATACAATTGCAGCTAGCCCTTGGGGTAATCCTCCAGTTCGATAGAGCGCAAGAGCAACGCCAGCTTTCACAGGACGAACTTGAACTTCGCTCGGCATTAAAGCTCAGAGTTCTGGGACTGGCGGTTCTACAAAGGATCAAATGGAAACAACGCTCTAGATTGAACTGGTTGCGGCTGGGTGATGCCAACACAAAAAAATTTCATTTAAAGGCGAGTTTCAGAAGAAGAAAGAAGTATTAATCCACACCTTGCGGCATCAGGGGAACACGTACATACTTCATTCAGAAAAGGAAGAGACTTTGGCCAAGCATTACACAGAGATCCTTGGGACAGCTAAACCAGCCGCATCTACTTTCCTGTGGGACACTCTGGGTATGAAAGGCTTGCCAATCAGTGCTTCGATTGACCTAGAGCAACCTTTCACAGAACAAGAAATTCATTCGGCAATCCTTCAAATGCCGCCTGATAAAGCCCCAGGCCCAGACGGGTATACCGGTTGCTTTTTCTGAACAAGCTGGTACATCATCAAGGACAATGTATTTGCGGTGTTTCAGAAAATTCACACCCTCAATGGGGTACATCTCAAAAAACTCAACACGGCCATTATTATACTGCTTCCAAAAAAGGGTCAGGCAATGGAGATATCTGATTTTAGGCCAATCAGTTTAATCCACAGTGTTGTCAAGATTCTTTCAAAGCTGCTCTCCCTTAGGCTGTCCAAGTACATGTAGGACCTCATTCCAACAAGTCAAAGTGCTTTCTTAAAACAACGGTCAATTCAAGATAACTTTCTATATGTGCAAAACATTTTCCGAAGCTACCATCGATCCAAGACACCGATGTTCCTTCTTAAGCTGGACATAGCTAAGGCCTTTGACTCCATTTCATGGCCTTATCTACTTGACATGCTTAAATACAGGGGGTTTGGTCACCAATGGAGGGTTTGGATTGCAATGCTGCTTGCCACATCCACTTCAAGGATCATGCTCAATGGCATCTAGGGACCAAGCATTAGACACCAATGCAGGGTACAACAGGGGGACTGCCTATCACCTTTCCTCTTTATTTTGGCAATTGATGCCCTACAATGCATCCTGTAGTTGGCAGACAGCCAGCAATGGCTCACGCCACTCCGTGGAAAGTTCGCAAAGGCGAGGCTGTCTATGTATGCTGATGACGCGATGATCTTTCTATCGCCCACCAAGGAAGATGTTGAAAGCATTAGAGAGATCTTGTAGGTCTTTGGTGAGGTAACCAATCCAGTGCCAATCTCTTCATCTGGATGTAATACTTGAAAATCTTTCTGCCAACTGTTTGCAGCTTCCTTACAATTATCTAGGCTTGCCGCTCTCATGTCATAAGCCGAGGAAGACTCTGTTTCAACCTTTATTAGACAAGATTCAAGCTAGACTAAGCAGCTACAATAAGATCATGCTTTCTAGAGCAGGGAGGCTGGTGGTTTTAAATGCGGTCATCACAACTATACCGACATACCTCCAAACAGCAATGGAGATTCCGTCCTGGGTCAGGAAGCAAATATATAGATGGCGCAAAGCTTGGTTCTAGACTAGAGAGGATATCTGCTATGGTGGGAACTACTGGGTATCCTGGAGCATAATATGCCGCCCTAAAAAATTTGGCGAACTTAGGATCCTCGCACTGGAGCAATTCAGTCGCGCACTTCGCCTACGTTGGTTTTGGTATCAATGGAAGGCACCTGAAAAGCAATGGAATGGAATGCCACTGCCGTTATCTCAGATGGACCACGACCTTTTTCGGGCATCAACAACAATTCATATTGGTAGTGGTAACAAAGCGTGTTTTTGGAAGGATAAATGGCTTGGTACAACACCACTCAAGGATCTGGCCCCGGGTCTCTTCCGCATCATAGCAAGGAAAAATCGTACGGTGCAGGATGCAATGCAAGAAGGAAAATGGATAGCGGATCTGAGAAGGAAAATCACGGTTCACCTAATTCCAAATTTTGTAAAAGTGTTTTCCATGGTATGCCAGGTCACGTTATCTCAAGTCGAGGATGACATATCTTGGAACTGGACAGTCTCAGGAAGCTACTCGGCGAAGTCGGCATATTATGCACAATTCATAGGAGCTGTGGAGACACCATTCCAAAAGATAATCTGGAACATCTGGGCGCCACAGAAGTGCAAAATTTTAAACAGCTTCTCATTAAGACAAAGTTGCCGACAATGACGTCCTTATCGCCGCCATTTGCAGAACGATCATTGGTGCCCTTTATGCACCAATAATCCGAAATCGGCTGTGCATCTGTTTGTTGAATGTCCTTACGCCCGACATACTTGGTCCCTAGTGGCTACCTGGGTGCAGCACCCGAATTTAAATCCCATAAATTGGACACCTCGTCAAAGAATTGTTGACTGGTGGACAGATGTTTTTCACTCCTTAAGCGGCTCCACCTGGAAGGGCCAAGCTTCGCTCATAATTCTCACTTTGGCACATTTGGAAAGAGAGAAACAGACGGATTTTCCAGCATTTGCGACAAATACCGATGGGGCTGAAGGAAGTAATTAAGGAAGAGGACTGGGCTTGGACTCAAAGCGGTGCGACTAAGTTGCAGGCCTTTCTTCACGGAAGGGATGGTGCTCCCGCCTAACTGTTTTTTGTTTTTGGTGTAATTAGTGTGTTTTCGTTGCTTTTACTTCTCCTTCCCCCCATTTTCGTCTAGCTTGTAATTAGTGTGTGCTCTCCACGTGTGTTTTTTTCTCTTTTGGTTCCTTTCTATGACTTGCTCCTTTCTTTAATGCAATAATGGCACTCTTGCCGTTTCCTCAAAAAAAAGAAAAGAATATGCAGTAGGATGCAAAGGTGCTTTTGCATAGCTATAGCCATATGAAGATAGCGACAGATCCTTGCTAGATTTGAGTGAACACCGCTACAAAGTTTTTAAGCATGGCAAATATGTGTGCGCCTCTGAATGGCGCAAGGTTTGAAGTAAGCTACTATTTAGTGCTGTAAAAGATAAACCGCTTTGTAGATAGTTTAACGACGGTACTTTTATATGTATATATTTGATGAATATGCTAGCCTGAGAAATACCTAAGCAGATTCCACAAACAATATTATCAAGAATACAGAAATTGTCCTTTAACTGTGCCAAGATGTTCTTGTTTATAAGGCAAAACAATAGCAAGATCAATCGGTAGACAATTATGGTTTTGCGCCGAAGCGACGGTCACAGTAAGATAGCAGATAGAAAGTAAAGCTCTGGGCAATAGATTAATCAAAATGAAACTAAAAGGGGGAAACAACCTACATCAAACCATAGTTTAATAGCAGCAATTATTGACATTGATTGGGTCTTTTTCCTAGGGGAATCAATGGAAGCATCCTTGTTGGCGTCCAAGGTATTTTGTTCTGAACGATCTTCACTCATCATGCCCTGTAAGCAAGGTATCTTCCCTAGTATTAAGAGCGATGGAAATGGAACGCTCTCGCGCAATCCGTACGTTAAGTCTTCCTCTCCTGTTACGCCGCATGCGCTCGCGACCCTTCGCTTCTGGAGAAAAATGCCGCTTCACCTCCTGCCGTCGGTTTCCCGGTTCGACGCTCGTTCCAGGCGGTCGCCTTGTGTTTAGCCGTTCTTGTGCCTCTCCCTCTTCGACCGGATCCTGTTTGCACTGCTCAGTGCATTTCCCCTGTGCGCCCCTTGGTTTCATCCCTACGCTTGGTCCATGGGCTGCAATCGGTGTTTCCCTCTCGAGTCGCCTGTCGGTCCATGTGTCCTCCCCAGCTAGACGGAGCCAGCGAGGGGGAGTGCTCGCCTCGAAACCTGCGCGCGCTCTGCTCTTTCTTTTCCATCTGCTTTTCCTCATCGTTCTCTTTCCTTTCCATCGGCTTTTCCTCCTCATTCCCTCTGCCAGCTTCTTCCCTACGCAGCGATTTCTTTCCTCTCGCCTCTTGTACATAAGAAGTTCAATGCAAATGGGCACCTAGTGTGCGCAGGCAGCAGGACAACAAAGGGAAGTTTTTTTTCTTAGCCCAAAAAATAGAATGTGTGCATGTAAGTGCGACACCATTACTAAGTGTGACAATGCTAATTCATCACAGGTAGGTAGATTATACTACTCTAGATCAAATTGTACTAGTCTAGATCATCTGCCCTAACCCCAACAATCCTAATACCGATGGAATCGTTACCGAAATCTCGCAAACGATCTCTCGCAAGACGAAACCGTTGCACCAAAGGATTGTGCTCATCAAGCATGTGCATAAGGTCGGAAACTTTTCAAGGGTTCAAATCTCCTTCACCACTTTTAGACGGATCCAATGCACACATTCTATTATCAACTTCATTGTCGATATCGTATATGTAAAACTGAACAAATAGCAATATCTCTATGGAAACCACTATTGCAGTAACATCTAAATGAACAACTCTAAATAGCAACTATAGGTTTCCCCATCACACAGGCAATGGAAATCAACCATGCAGTGAGAAGACAACCGATGTATTAGACAATACATCTATGTACGAAACTATGGGCAAGGAAAGGTAAAGGGAAACATCCCTATACAACCGTGCAATAGGAAGGCAAGCTCTATTAGATAGTACATATGCACGAAACTATGGGGAAGGAAAGGCAAAGGGAAACATCCCTATGTCAAGGACGACTGCAGTAACATGTAAACGAGCAATCCCAAATAGCAACTATAGGCTTCCTCATAACACAGACAGTAAAGACCATCACAAAGGGCGATGACCATGTGAGCACGAGATAACAAAAGCACGGGAAACAATCGTGCAATAGGAAGACAACCGATGTATGAGACGTTAAACAAAATGAAATAGGCAAAGCGGTCCATGAGGAGAAAATTGCAGGTAAAATGAAGGCAGGAAAAGGCCAGTAAAACGAACCTCACGCTGTCGAAGGAAGATAGAACAACGCGTAAAAAGCACCACTGTGCGGGCGAACTCGGGAGGCAGCAACAAAACCTATAGAAGCAAGAGGTAGAAAACAAATGAATGAAGCCTAATAGCGACACATAACAAAGTAATATATCGAACGATAGAGAAACATACCCGCGGACCACCGACTGCAGGAACACAACAACAGTCCCACACAACAAAACAAGAAGGCAACCTGCAAGAACAAGGACAAGGCGTAAGGCAGAGAGCACACCCAGAAAGAATAAGAACGTGGAGTACAAAAAAATCCTACAAAAGAGCGCGCACCTCAACAAAAACCATCCATGAGAGCGAACAAAGCACCACACCGAGGGGCGAACGAGTGAAACAAGGAATAAGTAAACGCACAATGCAGATGAAAGGGTCTGCAAGATGGAAGAAACAAATGAGCACTGAAAAAACCAGAGCACGGCCAAGCTGAAAAGGGATGAACGGCGTCCAAGAACAAACAGAGCAAATGGACAACAAAGAACAAGAACAAATCAAGGAAAGGAACAAAAGTAGTCAAGGGAAAAGAAGGAAGCACCGACGCGTAAATAAGGGAAAAGAGTAATGGAGATGGCACATGCAAGAAAGGAGGAGAAACCGAGGTAGGCAAGTGACCAAAAAAGAAACCACAAAATCGAGAGCAGAGCATTGAGGAAGAGGAGAGATCTAAATCCACCCCAATCCAACCGAAAGGAAGACGAGGGGAGAACCAAAGAACAAAGCAATGACAAACAAACAATGAAACAAGTGGACAAAGACCCTGGCAAAACTGGAACAGCACAGATCCATAGAAATTGACCTGACAGGAAGCCAAGTTCAACAAAAAAAAGTAAGATGATGGGAAAACCTAATAATAGGACGATGGCCCAAAAAAAGCAAAACACGACGACGAAGACGCCAGCAAAACCGAACCCACGTAGATCCATGGACAAAGACCCGACGGGAAGGCGAGGAAGGCAAGACGGCAAAAAAACGAAGAAAAATTGAGAGAACAACGGTTAGAAAGGGGGAAACAAAGCCCACTCAAATCCAACCAAAAGGAAGACGACAGAAGAAGCATCCTCAAGAATAGGGGAAACCCAGCTGAAGAAAACCACAGTAAGGGAGGAGGTGAACGGGTGGCAGCGGCGACCGAATTGAAGATGGTGGACGGGCGACAGAAAAAAGGAGAGAGCGAGGGAGGCGGCACGGACGAGGAAGACAAAGCAGAAGGGTCGCATGGGGACAAAGGTAGACAAAGCGCACGGGAAGTGGGGAAGCACGCACATGTGGCGAGGCAGAGCGAGGGCGTGCGAACGCACTGCTTGACCCAATCGAACGATCGGAACAAGACCAGTAACATCCAACACCCAGGAAAAACACGTCGACGTGGCCACCCTACCTGCACCCCCTGTGAGCCTCCTTTTACCTAGTAGTTGTAATAGGAAGTAACTAGCGCTCGAACATCCGATTCAAGTGCTAGCGTCGTATGTGGCTTTTGTCGTTGGATATTTCTAGCAAGCAATAGTAGTCATCGATCTCTTTCTCGTGACGTAGCCATAACATGGAAACCCACCTCACAGTCAAACCCATCTCACAAACGCAACAAAACAACAGCTCCGCACAAATCCATCTCGTAGGCCCTTCGTCCTAACGAGCATTGCCTCTCTCTTGCAACAAAATATTGAGAGCCCACCCAAATTCAATTAGTTGCCACAAAAAAATCATGAATTGCGACAGCGATTCCTGAGCTTGCAACAAAATGTCCCTTTGATTGCAATAGGAACAAACCAATTGCAACAAGAAATTGCAGGATAGCAATGGCAACATCATGAAAAAAATGAAAAATATATTCTCACCAAAATTGGATGATCAAACATGATTATACAGTTTGGAGGCATTTTAAAACTAGTTCAGAAATCCCAAACGAACAATTTTACATTGTTACAATATCACATCATTTGAAATTAAGAGTGGCTATATTTTACAATTGCTCATGCAACAATTGGAGGCAATATTTGTAACAAACTGAAAATATACACAAAATTCCATAATTTTACTTAGAGTTTGTCAACAAACAATTTTGTGACTTTACAATACTGCAACATTTAAAAATAATAGTTGCAACATTTTATAACCAAGGATGCAACAACCAAAAATAGATATGCAACAAATGGACAAATGCCACAACACCTTGGGATAGATCTTGCAACAAATAGAGAAAGGGGTTGCAACAAAGTTGAGAAGTGCACGCAACAACCTTACTGGAAAGCTCAAGAGGAAGATGGAGATGGATGCCCACACGACTGCCTCATCTTCGGCTAGCCCAGATTTGGCAGGGGCGAGGCCGGCTTGGCATCAATGCCTCATCGCCCCTTGACCGCACTGTCTACTACTCGTCGTCAATGCCAACTCCTCTAGTCTTAGGCTGACAAATCTGGCGAACTTTAACCGCAGCGGCAACAGATTTGGCGAGCTTCGACTACTCGGAGGGGAGACCTATGCGTGAGCTTCGGCCATGATGGACAACCTCCCTCGGCGTAGGTGGTGGCGACCTCAAACCGATGGGCATACGACAGAGCTTGGGAAATGGAGGGCATGGAGGGATCATCCAGGGGACTCAACTATGTAGAGTCGTAGTGCTACTAGGACCAACATGTGGTTGCTCGGGCAGAGCTCGTCGGAGCCATTACACACACACACACACACACACAGAGAGAGAGAGAGAGAGAGAGAGAGAGAGAGAAGAGAGAGAAGTTTGGGGGAGAAAGTAAGGAGGAGCTGGGAGTGGAGAAAGTCAAAGAAGCATGGACGAGTCCAAGCTTTATCCTTGTTAATAATACTCTGTTTCCCTGCATCTAAAGCCCCATTTCGAACGAGCGAATTGAATTGTTTCTCATGGAATTCATACAAATTTATAAATATGTGAAATTCGTGCCTTCATTGCATTATGTAGTTCTTTGGTTGCAGTAGCATAGTTTGTACTAGACACCTGTGCGCGCCTTAGCATGCAGCACAAACGGGGTAGTGAATAAGTAGGTATGTGACAAAGGAATCTGTGTTGAACGGGAAAAGAATGTAAATGGTTCTAAATTAAGTTGTTGTTTTTGGCTGGACAGTCCTTTATGAGGAAACGTGAACGGCAGGTTGTAAAACAACTGGATCTGTTCATTAACACCATATGATTATGTAAGAATATAGTACCAAAATTTGAGACCTGTGCTAATCTATTTGAAGACAGCAGTAAACAACCCATAGAGAGGTAATATAAAAAAAACAACTTGCTGAGTATGATAAAAGGACAGAGCATGAAGCTTTAGTGCAAGTTAAACCACATAATTCATATGTCTTTAAGGGAGAGACCAGCATACAGTCATATGTAGTACATAATGGTAAGACACTAACATAAGCCAAATACTTTAGATGCCCTCTAAGATAGGAGCAAAACAAAAGCTATGTCATAGCAACATGTTTGGTAGGAGATGCTGCAGAAAGAGGAAAATACACTTGTATCAGTTGTTTAATATTGTCGACGGGAATCTATGTTGAACGGGAAATGAATATAAATGATCCAAGAGGTGAGTATAGACAAAGTACCTAAATTCAGTTGTCTTTTTTAGCTGCATGACCCTTCTTCGCAGATGTAGCTATGACAGTGTCCACAGATGGTGTACATTGAGAGCTACAACAAAGTATGTAATCTGTAAGGATGTCGGACAGATTGACTTAAATAGATGAGCGTGAGCTCACGCAAAAGTAGGTACATGGTTTTCAGCAAGCACAAAATTACAGAATAATCTAGGTTTTCACCTGTCCAGTTCTGAAGTAGACTTATACCTGCTGAGTTGGCACCTCTTGAATAATATGAGAGTGTATCTATGTGATAGCACCATATAGATAACAAGAATGTACATATGGGTATAATGATGCTATCACATAGGTACAATCATGTCAATACGTCGAGAGTTCCTTGTTAGGTTTCGAGTGTACATCCGCACATAGTTATGTAGCATGCCAACCATTTGGGTACCTATGAATTCTGTAAGTTCTGAAAGGCAAAAGAGGTAATCTAGGAGATATTGAAATCAACTAACCAAGATCTTGTGTACGATGCAAAAAAACTAATCTTTTATACATAGCAATATGGTCTTGTTAATTGCCTAAACAGATAAACTACTATAGGATTGTGCCGAAGTGTGATCTCTAGCAAGAGGAATAAAAAAATTGTGTAAGGTATATACGATGTATGTTTTATGTATAACAAGACAGTCTTGCTAACTGCTCTAAACTAGTAGTGAGCTATAGTATTGTACAGAAGTGTAGCGTGCAGAAATATAACAAATATTAAGAACTGCTATGGGACACAACTTAGTAAAGATGTAAGAAGAAGGGCAACAACAGTACGCAACAATATATAACCTTATATCAGTAAGCACTTACATCACTCGGGTTTTTTTTCATACGGTTCAGCAGAACTTGCTTTGTTGGTGGAGCAGGAACTATCTTCTGTGTGATGTTTAGCCTGCATGCTCTATAAAGAATCAATATGTAAGTAGCCACATGGAGATGGGTAAGATGATATGATGAACTACCTGCTGTGAAGTAGAGAATGATTCAAAAAGTCTCTTTCGTGTTTAGGGAAGTGCAACATGAGCCTCCTTCGATCTGTTGTTGTGAAAAATAAAAACTGTTACATTACAGGTGTGTACACAGGTCTCAGACATTAGAGCACAACAATTGCAGCAAAGTAATAGAAACATACTGCATCTGCATGTATCGCTTCGGCCACTCGCACGCCGAGAACCTGCTCTTCAGGAAGGCTGTGTCGTACGTGGCGATGTTGTCGTGCCTCAAAGACGCCGACGTTGCGTTCGTGATGTCGTCCGCATCGAGGACCAACGGAAGCTCCTCCCTCTAGCTCAGGATTGAAGAACTATGTCTAATCAAAGCAATGCAACAACAAAGGAGCAAAACATCCACATCAATTCAAGAATTGACACCTCCAGAAAATCATAGATCCCTTGCAAGGAAACTAAAACCTTTCTGCAAACACGGCAATGAATTGTTTCGTCCAATTAATTTGTCCAGCCAAACACAAATAAGGATGGTATTATGAGTATCTGGAGAAACAGCTAGAGTCATATGCGGTAAGGACGACAAGGAGGACGTGGTCCGGAGCTGTCGGGGCTACAGAGCATGTCGTCTGTCGACGCCAAGGACGAATTGACCAGTCGTGATCCAGCATGGGGAGGACAAATTGGGCCTCACTCTAGCCTGCCGCCCCTTGCTTGCCCAAGTTGGTGCCGCTGCACCTTGCTCGCACCCGCTACTGCCCTCGCTCAAGCTCGGAGCCGTTAGGTTTGGGGAAGAAGATGAATAGTTGGTGGATCTTGTGAGGCGTGGAGAGAGGGGAAGAGAGTGGGGAAAGTGTGTGAGAGAGGGATTGAATGATGGACTGGGAAATGGCTATATCGGATGGTTTGGAAATGACGTGTTGGATTAGCGAAGAACAAAGGAAAGAAATCAGAATGGAAGCCGTAGAGAAGACGTCGAGGAGAACAGAAACACGCAGATCTATGGGGAGACAACCCCTCCACACAAGCAAGAAACAGGAAAAGAAAACAAGGGGAAAAACAGGGAGCATCGGGAGAAAGCAGCGGAAATAAAGAGGAAGAGAGCCGAAGTGACGAATGAGCAAAGGACGAATGACAGAAATGGTAATGGACAACGCAGGCGGGGGAGAAGAACAAGAAAGACTTGGGAAAGATGACAAGAATGAAGCAAAAGAACCGACACGATGGAGGAGAAAACGAGGGAAGCTTCACAGGAAACGAAGCACCAGGCCATGTGGCAAAGTGAACAGTCGGTGTGAGACTACCCTAACGCTGCATCGAACATTTCGGCGAGAACGCAACATGCAACATCAAACGATGGAGGGTAGAAAGCGACCTGGGAAAACAACGCCAGGAAAAATCGAACGGCGGAAGCAACGCGAGGCAGCATCGAACGGGCATGAAAAAAACGCCGACGTGGACAGCCTCATTGTGCCCTAGAGGTGGCCAGATGGGTCGTGCCGACCGAGCCGGCCCGAGGCACGTCACTGTTGGTCCGGTCCAGGCACGACACAACCTACACTGTTCATGGGTTAGGCTGGCACATCACAAAGGCCCGTGTCGTGCTTGGGCTGCACCCCTGGCATGATGCGCCGGCCCGACATGGCACAAACAGTGTCAAGTCGTGCTAGGCATGGCCCATTTGGCTTGCGTGTGGAGAGGCCAAGGGAGGGAGGAGGAAGGGAGCCGGTGGCGAGGGAGGGAGGGAGGAAGCCAGCCGACGGTGAGCCGTGAGGAGGAAAAAGGAGAAGGAAGAGGAAGGAAAAGCCACGGGCAGAGTCTGGAGACGAGGCGGCAAGGGCGACGAAAGCAACGAAGGGCGCCAGCGCGTGGCGACGAGGAGGAGGAGGAGGTGGGTGAGGCGATGCTGGTGGCCGACATGGAGGGAGGAGAAGGCGGCGGGAGGTGAAGAGGCGCACATGCGCGACGACGAAGAGTAGAGAAGAAGAAGGGTGGGGTGGCGTCGGCGACTGATGCAGAGGGAGGAGAAGGCGGCAGGGCGCATGGGCAAAGGGAGGAGAAGGTGGCGGGAGGCAAAGAGGCGCACAGGCACGGCGACGAGGGGTAGAGGAGGAGGAGGAGGAGGGTGGGGCGGTGCCGACGGCCAGCGCGGAGGGAGGAGAAGGCATCGGGAAGCGAAGGGCACACGGGCGTGGTGACGAGGAGGGGAGGAGGAGGGGAGGAAGAGGAGGGTGGGACAGCACTGTTGCGAAGGGAGGAGATGGCAGGGGCATGCGACAGGCGGGTACGGCAGGGGCATGCGGTGCGGCGGCGTGGGACTCGGGGTAGGGCAAGGGAGCCGTGGGAGGGAGATAAGGGCGGGGAGGCTGGTGGGCCACGAGGCACGGTGGGTCGTGCCTAGCAACATATAAGAACTTCTGTAGGGAAATGAATGTACGTCCAAGAAAGTTTGGTTTGGACATGCTGGTAAGATGGAACTCTACTTACATAATGCTTAAGAGTCTTTTACCATATAGGAGCATTTTTTTGTTTTTATTCAAACGCACTATCAGAGCACTGATGGTAGTATACTATTGACTGAGCAATATTGTTCGTTGATAAGAAGATACTACAATTTTTAGAAATTTTTTATGAGGCCATTATTGTTTTGTCCGCTGTCTACTATTCAACATCTCCTATTATTGTGCATAGTATTTTACAGATTGCTACTCAATTAAAAATGTATGAAAATAACTTAGTTTTACGTGAGGCCATTGTTGCTATGAAAACGAAATACCTTAAATATTGGAGAGAAATCTCATTCCTATATGCATTTGCACTTATTTTAGATCCTAGAGGTAAAATTGAAGCATTCGCTAATGTTCTTGATCTTCTTAGTGATGCTACAGGGCTAGACTATACTAACTATTTTGCAGAATTTCGTTCTTGATTACACGAGGTTTACCAAAGGTATGAAAATATGTTCCATGGAGTCCGCTTGCAACGACCTCTAGTCGCCCCCACCTCAAGTAGCAAGACAAATATATGGGGCAAGATTTTCGGTGACTCTTCCTCTAGGTCCAAGTCTTCTTCTTATACAGCATCGCCTGCTCAACTAAGAACAATCCCAAGGAGTGGGGAACAATCCGCCTATCTGGACAGTGATACAGTGGATTTCAACCGAGAAAACTTCAAAATTTTGCACTGGTGGGATGAACATAAGTTAGTATATCCCGTGCTATCCATACTTGCACGTGACATGTTAACTATTCCTGTCTCAACGGTTTCCTCTGAGTTTACTTTTAGTCTTTCTGAAAGAATATTGGAGCAGAGAAGAACACGTCTCACGAGTGAGATGGTGGAGATACTTCTAACCGTGAAGGACCGAGAACAAACTAATTCATGAACACAACACTCTGTGGAAAATCCAGAGTTGTCAGAGGTTTTCGAAAATATGTACCTAGACAACGACACGTAGAACAAGGATGTATATAGAGCTATAGGATGTACTCTTTTTCCTTTGCTAATGTTTTCTCATGTTGAGTTTTTACTTGGCAAATGTTTTACCGAGACAACCATTTGAATATTAATAAATTCAGAGTTTTTACATTTTCAAAATGCTTGTCTCATTTTTTACAATTTTCATATCTATTTATGAATTCTACATATTTTTCTGATTTTTTGTGATTTTTTGGATTTTTTTTTGAATTTTTCGGGCCTAACGGGCTAAGTAGGTTGAAACCGGCCCGTCGGGCCAAATGGGCTCCGCCGACACAGCACGACAATCTTTTGGGCCATGCCTGGGCTGCCTCCCTGGCACGTGGGCTGGCACGGTACGACCCATCTATTTTGTAGGCCAGGATGGGTTGTGCCGAGATGGGCTGGGCCGGCTCATGCCTGTGCCGCCCATCTGGCCACCACTACTGCGCCCTTCCAGCCTCCTTTTATATAGAAGGATTATGGCTGGCATGTGGGGCCCACACGTCAGAAGTCACCCGACCCTCCCTTTCTCGGCTCCAACTGGCTCCCCCAGAGCACCAGTCATAACGAACTATTCCGAGTTCGCGGCTGCCCCGCCTCTGAAGTCCAACCTGCCTCCTTCACGGTGAGCTCCCCTGCCCTGCCCCGCCCCTACCAAAGCTGAGCAGAAGCGACGGCCATGGCGAGCGTGCCTCAACCTCTTCAACACCGTCGCCGCCCTCCCACGCGTCCTCCCGTGCGGCCACTCCCTCTGCAGCCCCTACATCTCCTCCCTCCTCCGCTGCTCGCTCTGCTCCCAGTGCGTCCCCTTCTCCCACACGCTCGGCCCCTCCATTCCCAAAAACATTGCCCTCCTCTCCCTCCTCCCCTCCCTCCCAAACCCCTCCTGAACTCGCACTGTTGGATATTTCAAGGGCTATTTGGTGATTTCTTACTTTGAGGAAAGAATAAATAGAAAAGGGAAAAAGAAAAAAGATGGGGCCCACTTGTCATTGATAAGAGGAGAAGGATAAGTTCATGAGACCTTATCTCCATTCGACAGAAGGTGAAGCCTTTGGGCGGTTTTGGTCTTCGGCGCAAACGACTCGGGGCAGACGGATCCGCCAGCTCGGGCGAGTTGCGCGTGGCTGCTGGTGGTGGCAGCTTTGCCTGCTTCTTCCCCTCTACTTCTTTACTAGGTTGGCTCTCTCTGTTAGAATCTATCTCGAAAAAATCAGTGAGTTTCCCCAATTTTGGTGTGTTCTTCTCCTCCTGATTCGGTTTCGTTTTTTAGGCATTGGACCACCCGCGCCACCATGCTTGTCTCGGTGCCATCGGTAGTGAGCTCTGACCTCTCTTTTGTGCGCATTCGGCTGGTTCCTCTCTTGTGTCATTTCTACTATGGGCGTTTGGTTTGGAATTGGGAACCTGCGCATTTGGGATTTGTTTGGTGGTCTCTGTCTTGACCTCTGTGAGGAAGACTTTGGTTCCTGGTGTTTGGTGCTCTCAGGTGCACTTGGCCAGTGCATTTTGGTTGGTTCTTGTGCGGCATATCTCCCTGTACCTCGTCTTCGTCTTTCAGTGCGTCCTGGATTACAAAAATTGGCATTGTATCTCCGTCAACCTTGTCTAGTATTCGCGGCACAACGAAGCAATTGGTTTTCTGATACAACGCCATTTGGCATGCCTTGCCCAGTTCTTCTCTATGGCTTTGATTGCCATCGGCTTTGTGAGTATTACAACGTTCCATTTTTCATATCACTTTCCTTATGTGCTGTGCTAGTGGAAATATCAATCTGTGAATGTTTTGTTTGTGACTAGCACTGGGAGATATTGCTTAGTGATTGTGGGCTCGGTTAACTACTCGATCATGAGTCAAAAATGAAATTGAATGTGATATCGAGTATAGATTTCGTCTTGAGTTGTCAGATCACTTGCTGAATTCTATTGTTTTGAGCAAATTGCTTCATCCTGTTATACTTGTTGTTCCTGTAGCACTTTCATTCAATATATACTTGTTGTTCCTATAGCTATGTCAGTCAATACAGTCTTTTATCTGTGGTTCCCTTTTCGTTCAATGTTCTACGTTTCTGTTGGTAGTATATTGATGAATAGAATATGTTGTCCATCAAAGTTAATGTTGGTGATTTGCTTGAACCTGTCTGATTAGAATAGCAAGTTTCTTTTTTTGAACTTAATCCCTAATCTATAATTGCCATATTCATTTTGTGATTAAATTTTGACATAAGTGTTGTGAAGACCAAGATTAGCAAGTTTCTTTTTTTGAACTTAATGCCTAATCTATAATTGCCATATTCATTTTGTGATTAAATTTTGACATAAGTGTTGTGAAGACCAAGATTATACCTTGTGCAACTCGACATCTGAGAGCAATAAACAAATAATTAAATCTAAGCATTATGCTGATTTTAATTGTCCACATGTTCTATGTTTTGAGCATATTATCCTGGTTAAATGACATGTAGGATTTACATATTTATATGTTAATTTTGTTATTTAAATGATGTTGGAAATATGTTTTAATCATGATTAATACTATTGGAATTAATTCTGATTATTTGCTAAAACTGCCATTTATACAACAATTCAGAAAACCAATAATTGAAGAAATGATGTCCTCATTTGATGTTGTTAAGCCAGAAGTGTTTGACGGTGCCAACTTTAAACGTTGGCAGACTAAAACAAAACTTTGGTTGACTAACCTCAAACTCTTTTGGGTCATTTCAAATCCTCCAATGTTCCTATTGGAAACTGTGTCTATGACACGGTGAGAGGATGCGAACAATTCAGTCTTTAAGATGGTTGAGGGGCGGTCGGTGATGGAGCAGCTCCATGAGCTACAACTCCATGTACGTGACTTAAGTTCGTACGACTACATCCTACTAGAAAAGTTCCTTGGCTAAGTTACCGCCCTCGTGGTGTGACTTTGCGACTGCTCGTAGACATATAAAGGAGCACTTGACTTTCAATGAGCCGCCAGCTGCTATTAATATTGAAGAGTGTGCAAGAGTCAGTGCGATACAAGAAAGATTCAAGTTCAGGCTCATCAAGTGGAGGTCAAGAGTGCTGGAGGCATTGGGAAACCGAAGTTCAAGAATCAGCCCCAAAACAAGCTCCAAGGAAAGAAAATGAAGAAGAAGGAGGAGGAGATTGTCTGCTTCGTTTGTAGAGTGGTTGGTCATAAAGCCAACCATTGTCGTAATTGTAAAGGAAATGGTCCTTCTCCTAGTTAGCATAAAGGCCGAAAGACTGAAGTGAATATCGCACTGGCTAGTTCCAATTCTGAAGGGTATGTACCTCAGGCCTTTATGACAAATCCATCTATTGATTTGTGGATTGATACAAGTACTACTAGACATATATATGTGCTGATCAATCATGTTTCTCTTCATTTTAGGGTGAAGGTGGTGGATCCATCCTGATGGAGAACGGAGTCGCTGCTACAGTACGTGGGATTGGATAGATTTGCTTGAAGCTTACTTCAGGCAAAACACTCATTCTAAAAGACGTGTTGTATGTGCCTCCAATGACTCACAATCACATGAGTGGGTCTATGCTGTGTAGGCAAGAAATAAAGCTTGTATTTGAGCCCAATATGGTCGTGCTGACCAAATTTGGTAAATTTGTGGGCAAATGCTATGATAGCGGAGGCATGTTCCGCTTATCCATTCTTGATTTCAATAATGTAAAGATTTTTAATGTTTACCATTGCAATAAAATTCATAATGTTTGTCATTCTTGTTTATGTCATGTTAACTTTGAAGCCATTGTGCGATTAAGCAAAATAAGTTTAATTCTAAGCTATAATTATGAGAATGGTTCTAAGTGTGAAGTGTGTGTGCAAGCAAAGTAACCCCGAAAATATTTTCATAGCGTTGAAGGATGAAGCACTTCTCCACTTGAACTAATTCATTCTGATCTTTGTGAGATGAATGGAATATTAACTAAAGGTGGCAAACGATACTTTCTAACTCTCATAGGTGATGCGACTAAGTATTGTTATATTTACTTACTTAAGTCGAAAGATGAAGCACTAGAACACTTTAAAATCTTTAAAGCTGAAGTAAAAAATCAACTAGAAGAAAATCAAACGGTTAAGGTCGAACTAAGGCGGTGAATATGTCTCAAATGAATTCTCTCAATTATGTGAAGAAAGTGGAACAATTCATGAAATTACTCCACCATACTCACCTTAATCGAATGGAATAGCCAAAAGAAATAACTGAACTCCTTGTGACTTGGTTAATGGCATGCTACAAAGTTCAGGTATGTCGTACTATTTGTGGGGTGAAGCAGTTCTCACAGCTAATTATGTCCTCAATAGGGTGCCGCCTCGCAATCAGGAGGAAACACCTTGTGAAGGATGGAAGGGGAGAAAACCTAACTTATCATTTCTTCAGACTTAGGGATGCCTTGAAAAAGTGCAAGTGCCGTTAATGAAGAAAATAAAGCTTGGTCCCAAGACTGTTGACTGTGTCTTTCTAGGGTACGCTAAAAACAACTCGACTTACAGATTTCTAGTGGTCAAATCCGAGGTGAGTGACATTGCTACAAATGTAATGATGGAATCTTGTGATGCGACGTTCTTTGAACATGTGTTCCCTATGAGACCATTTGAAGTCATTGACTATCATGGCGACCATTTGAAGTCATTGACTATCATGGTTCAGATGAAAACTCTATTCTTCCTGGTGTGGATAACACCACTCTAGAGTTGGAGTTGAGGAGGAGTAAGAGGCAAAGGACTAAAAGGTCTCTTGGCATTGACTATGTCACCTATGTTGTGGACGATGAACCACGAACCCTTTCAGAGGTATAAACATCCTCGGATGTGGATTACTGGAAGGAGACAGTCCATAGCGAGATGAATTCCATTATAGCTAACAGAACGTGGGAGGTTACGGACCTTCCATCTGGGTACAAGCCAGTAGGCTGCAAATGGATCTTTAAAAGAAAGCGTAGGCCTGATAGTACTATAGAAAAGTACAAGGCCCGTTTACTGGCTAAGGGTTTCACATAAAAAGAAGGTGAAGACTATTTTGATACATACTCTCCTGTGGCTTGTTTACCCACAATTCATGTGCTTTTAGCACTAGCTGCTGCATACGAACTCCAAGTACATCAAATGGATGTAAAGACCGCTTTTCTAAATGGAGAGTTGGATAAAGAGATTTATATGCAACAACCCGATGGTTTTGTGGTCGAAGGGCAAGAGAAGAAAGTATGTCGATTGATTAAATCCTTGTATGGTCTAAAGCAAGCTCCCAAGCAATGGCATGAGAAATTTGATAGTACTATGACCTCGGTCGGCTTTTGTGTAAACGAAGCTGATAAATGTGCGTACTATCGGTTTAGTGGGGGCTAAGGTGTCATTCTATGCCTTTACGTGGATGATATATTTGCTTTTTAGGACCAACATGGATGCAATCAATAAAACAAAGTCTTTCCTCTCCCAGAATTTTGATATGAAAGACCTGGGTGAAGCTGATGTTATCTTAAACATCAAACTGATAAAGGGTGTGAATATGATCATTCTTTCACAATCCCACTATGTGGACAAGGTCCTAACCAGATTTGGATTCACGGACTGTAAGTCAGCGGCCACACCTTATGATCCAAATGTTAAGCTACATAAAAACACTAGATATGGAAAATACCGACTTAAATATTCTCAAATAATTGGATCCTTAATATATCTAACTAGTGTAACGATACCTGACATCTCATATGTTGTAAGCAGATTGAGTCGTTATACGTCCAATCCAGGAGATGATCATTGGATAGCACTAGAGAGGGTACTTAGGTACCTAAAGGAGACCATAAATTTAGGAATACATTATTCTGGCCATTCGGTAGTTTTAGAAGGATTCAGTGATTCTAACCGGATCAGCGACTCGGATGACATGAAGGCTACGAGTGGCTATATTTTCACTCTAGCATGTGGGGGTTGTTTCATGGAAGTCTTCTAAACAGACTATCCTTATATGGTCCGCCATGGAGGCTGAGTTGGTAGCACTTGACTCAGTAGCTGTAGAGGCAGAATGGATTAGAGAACTCTTTTCTGACCTACCTGTGCTAGAAAAGCCAATTCCAGCTGTATTAACTTACTGCGATAACCAAACCATTCTGGTTAAGGCGAAGAGTAGGAAGGACAATATGAAGTCCTCAAAACATATAAAGAGGCGACTTAAGTCGATAAGGCATGCTAGATAGACGGGTGTTATTTCTGTGGAATACATCCAGCCTGAAAGGAACTTGGCAGATCCTTTCAACAAAGTATTGGTGCGGAAGGCCATCTTTGCAGCATCAAAGGGAATGGGGCTCATACCCTTGTAAAGGCTCACATTGGTGGTAATATATCCTAGTAGATTGGAGATCCCGTGGACTAGGCTTTAGGACAACAAACTGTGTGAGATTATGTCAGGACCTTGGATCTGCAAATCCGGACCCTCTGTGTATTCTAAACTAGTCCCATGATCAGTGGCTAGCTCACATAGTTGCAACATCGATGAAATCATAACCATACAATGAAATAGCTAAGAAATAAGCAAATTATTATTAATGAGAATCAACAGACCTTACGGTCAAGGTTTTATAGAGTTTACAACGCAGGGCTTAACAACAAATAAATAAACTTGTAGCAGAAGAAAATCTTATGGTAGCCATCTGACATGCCCACAAGCAATCGAGTGGAGAACACGACCTAGTTCGCATAGTCTTCGAAGTACTCCTCTTCATAGAACTCTGAGTTCCCTAGTTTTTCTTCGACAACTGATCAACAAATGGTGTATAGCCGTGAGTACACAAAGTACTTAGCAAGTCGTAGGGAAATGCATGCAACTAGCATTCATGCAAGGCTTAAATAAGGATAGCTTTATGGCTATTTTGTAGAAAGCAGTATTGATAGTAAATAGATTGAAAAACATAATTGAAAAGAATAATAAATAAATAGACAATTGCTTTGAAACAACTAGTGAACAAACCTATTCACTTCCCAACCAACAACCAGTGAACAACCAGCTCACTTCCCAACCGTTCCACCATTCCAACATTTTTGAGAAAAAAACTACCCCTCGTGTGAAATCACCAAGTATTGTCCATAACCGGGGACACGGCTATTATAATAGTTTTACACTCTACAGAGGTTGTACAGCTTGACCCACAAGACATAATCAGCTTATAATGTTCGTTTAACACACTTCTGGGGTGTGCGACTAAATGATTATCACAAGGCTTTTACAAAGCTCTGTTTTGACCCGGTTCTGCTCGCTAAGGATTCGCCATTCTGGGCCCCCTCTTGCGCCGCTCATCAACCCAAACAAAACCAAATCAAAACATTGCTAATTATTCAGCCAGGTCCACCCCATCCTAGACATCTGGTTGTACGATATGGCCTAGATCAATGGCGCACAAAGTTAAGTCCTTAGTGGTTGTTTACGCGAGACTACCTCATCTCATGTGCTTCGCTCACTTTGCTTCGCTGTGCTTCGCTGTGCTTCGCGCACCCCCTTTATTACCCGACTACTCACCCGAACATAAATCATTTTCTTTCAACCCGGCCAAATGGCAACCCTTACCATGGACAACAAATTTTAATAACAGTGGCTTCCACCACCATTCCATATATTATTTAGTCAATATTTCCATTTTAGAGCATGTGACCATGAATCCCATCGTGACTAAGCAGGGCTAAGCATAATACGATACCCATGTTGGTATTAAAATATGTCCAACTAAAGTTAACCCAACTTATGGTGTACAAGGGTACATGTCAACATATCATTCACAATTATTCAAGAAGGCATACTGTCAAATAGGTGTTTAGCTACTCCCGAAAAGCATTTAATAAAAATTAGCAATGCATGAGGATATAAAATAATATAATTTTGTAAACTAGGTTCAAAATGATCAAAGGTCTACGACTTGCCTTCTTCGAAGGTTGAGGTTGCCGCATCCGGTTGGTCCAAACAGGTGTTGGCGGTGTTAGATTCTATACGTGCGAAACGAAACAAATAAATAACAGAAATTCAAATAAAATCCAAAAAAACAAAATAAATACTGGAAGGAAGATATTGAATTTAGGAGAAAGAAACGACAGATTTGGAGTTCGAATGAAAGATAACAAGTGTTTGGAAGTTTGATGTCACAAGAAAAGATAGAATTCCAAAAATAATGTTCACTTTCCGAAACCTTTGCTTCATCTTCCTGCATCTTGTTAAGCCTTGTGAGTCTTTGTTCACCTTCGAGTATTGTTCACCACTTCGACTTCACGTGGTCGGAAGGAGATTTCAACTACATTGGTCGAAGGAAGGTTTCGACTACACTGGTCGAAGGAGATTTCGACAAGACTGGTCGAAGGAAGGTTTCGACTACACAGGTCGAAAGAAGGTTTCGACTACACTGGTCAAAAAAAGGTACGATTACCTAGTCGAAAGGGCTATGACCACCTGGTCGAAAGGGCTACGACCACTTACTCGAAAGGGATACGCCCACCTACCACCACCTGGTCGAAAGAGCTACAACCACCTGGTCGAAAGAGCTACGACCACTGTTTCAACTACAGGAGGGGCACGGGTCTCCACGATCGCCAGCGCTATACACCACGGCGAGCTATGCGAAGGTGCGCAAAAAGAAGGGAAGATGATGCTGAACCTATTGCGATACCGTGCTACGGCGGAGCACAACGGAGTGGCCGGTGGCGAGAGGTTTAGCAGTGGCGGGGTACGGGTTTCAGCGGTGATGGTGTTCCGGGGGTTCTTCGACGAAGATGGCACGCACAACAGATAGAACACGGGAAGAAGAACTCGTTGGTGTAGAAAACGGCGACAGAGCGTCAACATTAGCAACGAATTCGGCGGCGCTAGGGTTGGCGACGGAGGAGCTTTAGGCTTCGATTCCAACTGATAGAGATGGGCAGAGTGGTCGTGGTTGCGGGGAATGGAGTGAGGGGAGAAATGCGAAGGTCATACCCCTTTTTATAGGGTGGAGGAGGTGGCTGAATCGACGAGAAACGCTTGAGAAATAAATGAACAGTTTCTAGTTGAAATGAAGAACGGAGAAATTGTAAAATTGATTGCATGTAGTGGAGGAAATGTGCAATTAATGGTATGGTAATGTGGGTAAGGTTAGTAGGAACGTTTCGCCTTAGATGGAATCGATTTGAATGCTTTGAGTGCAAAGAATTGAGGAGAGAGGTGGTTGGCAACCATTGATGCATGCTGGAGCACGGGCTGTGCGCAGGGGGCAGCGAAAGGGAGAGAGCTAGGGGAGGGAGGAGAGGAAAGGGAGGGGCGGCATAATGGTGGTGGTGTGGGTGGCACTGGGGTTGGTGGTGTGGTGGGGCAAGGGAAGGGAAGGGTAGCCATGGAGGCACTCGGTTGGAAAGAAAAGCACATAGAAGAAATGACCACGGGAAGAAGAAAGTCAAGGGAAGAAAAGATGGAGGAGAGAGAAAGAAAAATAAATAAATAAAAGAAAATCCAAAAAATCCAAAAATAAAATAAATTCAGAAAAATTCAAGAAAATGCCACAAAAAACCTTCGAACCTAAATAGATTTAATAAAATAAATTTTGAATTTAATTGATGTTTATTTTAATCATTTAATTTTTTTTATTTTTCTGAAATTTCAAATTAAACTCTAACAATTCAGGAAAAAATCAAATGGTTATTTTTATTTTATTTTCAAAAGGACACGAAAATTAGGATGTTACAAATTAGAGAGCACATCTAAAGAGTCCCATTAGCTACATTGCTCTTTCTGTATGGGATGTTAAACAATAGCTCTTAATGAATCCGAGACCTATAGAATCATCCTATAGGATTCCCTAAAGGATTCACCTACTTGAGTATGATCATGATATCGCGATCAAATGAAGATAATGGTATACTTTCTTAAGTACTCATGAGCTAGATACGAGGACAAGACCGTAACGTCCCAACCCGAGAGGGAAAAAGGCAAGCCGCCCAGTACAGAATGTAACTTAGGCGAAAATTCTCACACCAAGGCATTGAATCAAGGCAAAGTCTTCCTTTGTCTATGCAGAGTCGTAGTCCTTGTTGCTAGGCTTTGGGTTCAAACCCGCATGGTACCCATCGTCGAACAACTGTATATTAAACAAGACATTGAGCATCTTTTATCAAATTGATAAATTGGTAGGGACTGTTGGATATTTCGAGGGCTATTTGGTAATTTCTCACTTTGAGAAAAGAATAAATAGAAAAAGGAAAAAAGAAAAGAGATGGGGCCACTTGTCATTGATAAGAGGAGAAGGATAAGGTCATGAGACCTTATCTCCATTAGGTAGAAGGTGAAGCCTTCGGGCGGTTTTGGTCTTCAACCAAAATGGCGGCGCAGACGACTCGGGGCAGGCGAATCCGCTGGCTCGGGCGAGTTACGTGCGGCCGTTGGCGGTGGCACCTCACCTGCTTCTTCCCCTCTACTTCTTTACTGGGTTGGCTCTCTCTATTCGAATCTATCACGAAAAAATCAACGAGTTTCCCCAATTTTGGTGTGTTCTTCTCCTCCCAATTCGGTTTCTTTTTTGAGGCATAGGACCACCCGCACCGCCGTGCTTGTCTCGATGCCGTCGGTGGTGAGCTCCGATCTCTCTTTTGTGTGCATTCGGTTGGTTCCTCTCTTGCGTCATTTCTACTGTGGGCGTCGGTTTGGAATCGGCAACCTGCGCATCTAGGATTGGTTTGGTGGTCTCTGTCTTGACCTCTGTGAGGAAGAAGACTTTGGTTCCTGGTGTTTGGTGCTCTCGGGTGCACTCGGCCAGTGCATTTCGGTTGGTTCTTGTGCGGCATATCTCCCTGCACCCCGACTTCGTCTTTCGGTGTGTCCTAGATTGCGAAGGTTGGTATTGTATCTCCATCAACCTTGTTTGGTATTCGCGGCACAGCGAGACAATTGGTTTTCTGAGACAGCGCCATTTGGTGTGTCTTGACTGGTTCTTCTCGGTGGCTTTGATTGCCATCAGCTTTGTGAGTATTACAGCATTCCATTTTTCATATCACTTTGCTTATGTGCTGTGCTAGTGGAAATATCAATCTGTGATTGTTTTGTCTGTGACTAGCACTGGGAGATATTGCTTAGTGATTGTGGGCTCGGTTAACTACTCGATGATGAATTGATGTCAAAATGAAATTGAATGTGATATCGAGTATAGATTATGTTTTGAGCTATTAGATCACTTCCTATATTCTATTGTTGTGAGCAAATTGCTTCATCCTGTTATACTTGCTGTTCCTGTAGCTCTTTCAATCAATATATACTTGATGTTCCTGTAGCTGTTTCAGGCAATGAAGTCTGTTATCTATGATTCATTTTCGGTCACCGTTCTACATTTCTGTTGGTAGTATATTCATGAATAGAATCTGTTCATGTTGTCCAGCAAAGTTAAAGTTGGTGATTTGCTTGAACCTGTTTGATTAGAATAACAAGTTTTTTTTTATTATTTTGAACTCAAGGCCTAATCTATAATTATCATATTCATTTTGTGATTAAATTTTGACATAAGTGTTGTGAAGGCCAATAATATATCTTGTGCAACTCGACATCTGAAAGCAATAAACAAATAATTAAATCTGAGCATTATACTGATTTTAATTGTTCACGTGGTTAAATGACATAGATGATTTACATGTTTATATGTTAATTTTATCATTTAAATGGTGTTAAAAATATATTTTAATGATGATTAATACTGCTAAAATTAATTTTGAATATTTGCTAAAACTACCCCTTATACAACACGCACCACCGCTGGGGCCCTGCCTCCCCCCCTCTCCTGCTCCACGCTGCCGACTCCCGCCTCCTCGCCCGCTTTCGCCACGCCGTCCTCCCCGAGTCCGCCTCCCCGCTCCACTCCGCGCCGCCGCCTGGCCCCGCTCGCGTCGGCCTCGCGTTTGGGTCCCTCGCTTCCGACCTCGTCGCCCCCTGGTTCTGCCCGCGGGGCCACCCCGTCAGCCTCCTCCCGGTCGAGGTCCCCGCCGGCGGGGCGCCGAAGGTGGAGGCCGCGTTCTACCGGCCCAGCCACGCGGCGCGGGTCGTCGACGCGTTAAGCGGCACGGCGAGGGAGGAGATGATCGATTTGGTGGCCGCCTCGGCCCGACTGGCGCGGCGGGTGTGCAGGATTTACGGGGTCTGGATGGGTCCCGAGACGACGGCGCCGCTGTGGCTGGTCTCCGAACGGCACTCGCGCAGAGTTTCCCACTTGTTGGAGGAGAGGAGCGACGGAGAGGAAATGGTGGCTCGGATCGGAGCTGCTGGAATGGAGGTGTGTGAAGCACTCGTGGGATTGCACGGCGAGGGGCTGGTGCTGGGGTGCCTCGGGCTGGACTGCTTCTGCCTCGATCGCTTTGGGCACTGCCTGCTCGACTTGAATCAGGTTCTGGCCTTGTGCCGTGGAGTCTGGGCAGGGATTTGCTCGTCCAAGCCTGGAGCATTCATTCCTCCAGAGGTGGCAGCAGTGATGCGTGACAGATTGCAGATGGAGGATCATGATTTCAATGGCTTGGTAGGGCGTAGTTCGGATGCTTGGTTGTTGGGTTGCGTACTGGTGGCGCTTATTACTGGAGATGAGCAGCTTGTGGCAGGATCGAATACTGATGGATCACATGATGAGTGGAAGAAGGAAGTGCTTACAAGGCTTGACGCTTATTGGTTGGTACGCAGCTGGAACCATTGGCTGCAATTACAGCGTCATGCTTGAACTATGATCCGGAAGGCCTCCCAGAGATTGTTGATGTTTGGAAATGTATTAGAGGCTTATTGATGAGATCTGGTGGAGATTATTTGGCTCCTGATGATGATCTTGCAGCTCAGAAGAGTTTTAGGTGTTTGCTCCTTGGGGAGTTGTCCTCAGTGTGCTCTGACTCTGGTGTTGTTGAGTCAAATGATAAAATGCAGCCCTCTCAACGTTCTGATGGCAAAAGTTCAACTCTGGATGATGGAAGCAATGGTGGTTGCATAAACAATGAGGAATTTGTTACAGCGGGAATTGATGAGCCACAATGCGATGGAGTGTTCAAATCTTCAACTTTGCTTGCTCACCGTGACTATGTCACAGGATTAGCCATTGGAGGGATAAAATCGACACTGCCAATGTACTATATTACATAATGCATTTTCATTATTGGAGGCGTATCTAGTGCAAACCAGTAATTAGGTACAATCATTCATATTGCTTTGATTTGGGCATCAAAGCAATATGAAAAATTCCGAAAAAAAATGATGATGTTGTCTATGTAGTGTTTTAGCACCCTTCAAATTTCACTTCAAACGCAAAATATTTTATAAGGAAGGAAAAAAATAATAAAGAGGAGAGTTTGCTGAATAGTAACTTTTGTTTTTGTCTTGTTCCTTTTCCTGTTAATTTATCATTTGTCGGAATTTTCTCATTTTCATCACTTTCGACATAGAATGGATTTGAATTTGAAATTTCATACCAAGGTAGATTAAATTGAGGAGTGCATCTACAGATATTTTTTTGGGGGGGATTTTTTTCATGTTAATTTTATGCCCAAACCAAAATGGTTTACATGAATTGCACCTAACTATTTGTTCGCACTTTGCACTTATATCTCACTTCATTGTTTGGCTTCTTTACTTTCTTGAGTTTCACAATGTTTTTTATGTATGTTATTTGATTTCTGTCCATGTGGCCATGGGCCATGGCACACCTTACCATTCTAGTGGATTCTTTCTTATGCCCTTAACAATAAAAATGGCTCAATAACTTCCTGTTGATAAATCTTTATTGTATTGCAGGGGGCTTTTTGTTTAGCTCTTCTTACGATAAATCAATCAAATGATCAATGTATGGTCACTGTAGGTATGAAACTGGTAGTGTACCCTCTTCTCTTGATAATCTGTTAACTGTGTGAGTATCATTCTTGAAGTAAACGACATGCTTTTCTCTAAATGAGAAATAACAGTAGCATACGACAAACACATCTGATATTATAGAATATCCTTTCTAATCTCCTGTATTTAGTTTTTTCTATGGCTCATTTATTCTGACTGGTGTTGGTTCTTGACTTCTTTCTACAGGACTTCTCTCATGTACAGAGTTTGAAGGGTCATGAACACAAAGTCACAGCAATAGTTGTTGTTGACAATGATAACGTCTCTTTGTATAAGTGGAGACAGTGGTAGCGGATTTTTTTTTCTGGCGTGTTGATGCCTCTCTCAAGCAAGAACCTTTGAATAAATGGTATGAACATAATGATTGGCTCTTTCGAGGTGTTCACTGTTTGGCTGTTTCTGGAACCGGTTATCTTTACACTGGCAGTAGAGACAAATCTATTAAGGCTTGGTCTCTGGAGACAAATCTATTAAGGCTTGGTCTCTGGAGGTAAAGATGCTAAGCTGATTTGTTTTAATAAGTACCATATGGGGATTGAAACAGAGTGGGTGGGTGGGTTGTATTAAAAAATGTAGACGTTGGAACTAAGGCTTGTACTGGATTTTAATTCTAGAATGTTTTCCACATCTTTTATTGGATCATCAAGTCTTTATCTCAATAACAAGTCCGTATATTTTGGCATCCATATAGTTGTTATTGGATCCATCAATCCATTTAGTCTAATTTAAGCATGTTATACAAAGTTAATTCACTATCCCCCCTTTGGCAGGATTATTCACTTCGCTGCACTATGACAGGTCACAGATGAACTGTGTCTTGCCTTGCAGTTGCCAGTGGTATTCTTTACAATGGAAGTTGGGATGATACTATTCGATCATGGTGGCTTACTGATCACAGCCCATTGTCTGTACTGGAAGATGATATACCAGGAAGCATAGCCCCAGTGCTGTCAATTTCAACAGAAGTTAATTTTGTTGTTTCATCATATGAAAATGGCTGTTTGAAGGTTTCCCTATATCTCAATCATGAATCACGATACTTGTGTATATTTTATCCATATGCTGTGTTACAATGCTTCGTTGCAGTGGTTTTCAACGAGGTCTAAATCATGTCACTTTTGTTTCTAAATCAGATCTGGAAGGACAATGTCCTTGTTAAATCAGAGAAACTTCGAAATGGTGCTATTTATGCAGTTAAATTGAATGGCAAATGGCTCTATACTGGTGGATGGGATAAAGTCATAAATATTCAGGTCTGTTTACTTGCTTTGTTGATATGAACTCTTCCAGAAAAAAAGGGTCTAAGCTTTTCAGAAATGTCCTTAAAGCTGCTCTATCGCTAACACATATTTGGTCTCTTGCATTTTCCTTTGGTTAACTCTTCTATAGGGGTTATTGGAAGATGAGTCAGAGGTGGAAATCAGAGATGTTGCTTCCATTGCTTGTGATTCAATTACGACTTCAATATTGTACTGGGATGAAAAGCTGATAGTTGGACTTTCTAACAAGGAGATTAAAGTATATATCATTCATCTTCTCTTATATATTCATCCAGAATTTCCATTCCATGCTGTTCTAGGCTTTAGCTTCTTGTTCTACCTTATCTTTGGTTGCATCACTATATTTTATTGCATTTCTTTCTATGGAATCACCAATTCACCACAATTATTACTTGCACCATGCTAGCTGGTAACTTGTCCTCTGGGGAAACAATAACTTTTGTATTGCTCATCCAGAACCCCATAGTTTTGTTTCTGGAAATGAATGCTCAGTGTTGATCTAAACACATGATAGTATGAAACCTCAAAAGTGATCTTTCTATTTGGTGGTAATCTTGTGTCTGTTTGATGTTATATTAATATATTATTATCTGTTTCTAACTTCATGATAGTATGATACAAGAATGAAATGAACATGCTGCTACACTTCAAACCACTAAAAGGTAATGCTTTTATATTTCGCCAGGTTTACCACAAGAAGTCTTAGATCTAAATCAGGATTCATTAATCATTTATTACCCCATCGCCCTGTATGTTCTGTGAATAGCTCACTGTACAGTCAACGTGATAAAGAAAACTGATGGAAACAGAACATACCGTCCTTGTGATGAGCTCCTATGATACGTAGTAAAAGTTTGAAAGAAACTGCAAGTTAGGGTTGTTACTTGAGCCAACAAACTCGTACCTTGGATCCAAAAACTTTTGTCCTCCGGACTACTACAATATGTATGGTATTCTGTTCTTCAGTCCCATATTACTCCCATTGAACAGTGCTGCTTTGTGAGAAGCTACTAGCTGGAAGAATGCAGTGGAAGCTATTAGTGAATAGTGAATTAGTGATCTCTGCAGTATCGTAGTATTAGCTCTGTTATTATTATCCAATGTAATGGTTGTTCTGACAGTTCAGTTTTGTAAAATAGTAACGCACAGAAAACAACACAGAAAAGGTGGATTGAGACCCTCTACTATTGCATTGCAACGATAGAGGTGAACAACACCGTGACATTCCTTAGGCTCTGGCCATTCTGTTGCTTAACACTATAGATTAGCTGCTACGTAACCAAAATCTCTAAAGCGATTTCGCTACAGTAGCAGATTCATCTTTTCTGCCGGGTGGGTGAAAGAGAGAATGCCATGGTGCCATTGCAATGCGGTGGTAGAGGATACGGACCCGGTTCCATCATTACTCGAAGGAAATAGCACCGATTCATCGTTTCTGTAAGCTCTCTGGAAAGATCTGAAATAGCTTTACAAGATTTCTGTGCTTCGACAAATCAGGGAATTTGTGGGCCACGAGTCCCCTCCCTTTTGCACAAAGCTTTAATTCCTACTTTCTGAACTGTCTTAAGGGTAGTTTCAATTGGACAAGCGAATCTATACGTTTGCAGCTGCCCAGTAAGAGAGCGATACAAGCATAACCTAAACCACCGTAGTTTTTTGGTTGGTTTTCGTCCCAGTTATCTTGGATACGCTGACGCGACATACAAATCAGCCCAATGTTATCAAGTCAGCGAAGTATCTCACCTTTTTTTTTAACCCAAACTATCATGAACCATTAAGATGTATGTATGGTTGACTAGGAGATGATTCAGCGCTGATGTGGCTACGATGGCTGTCCAAACAGCAAAAAGTAGTGACGCGGCCGCCGACGTGGTGAAAATCATTGATGAAACCAGCGGAGTTGAAAAATGAATGGTTTTGAGAGTTGAAAGGTGACAAATACCCTGTTTTCATAGTTGGGGTTGATTTCCTGACTCGGCAATAATTAAGAGGGTCAAATGGACTCATTCCTAAATGATCTCGTGGCCTACCCACACGTTTTCAATTCATTCGACGATGATACTTCCAACCAATCTCTATTAACATTCATGTTACAGTTTTCGGCGTTGTTACATACATACAGAGCTAGTGTGCTACCTGCGCATTGATTTCTAATCAGATGGCTAATCAGACGACGGCAAAAGCATATTAGGGTATGTACAATAGTTTGTCTTTTAGATTATCTCTAAAGCCTCTAACTCATTTATAGATAATCTCAAAGACATCTCTAATAAGTTATCTATAAAATCATTCATTTTTAACACAACTTCTCTCCTTAAACACTCACAATTTACGATGGTTTGCATGTCCAGCTTATCTTTTATATAAAAGGTGACAAATTCTCTTTCTTTACATTCTCTCTCATCCGACTAGACTTTTAAATGACGTAACAGTCAGCCACTATTGAAGATGTCCTCCAGAGTCACCAGGCCATTATTGCCCTTCGTTGTCTCGTTGCCGGGTTCCAGTACACAAGAATTCCTAAACACTGTTCATAAGAGGACCCACGGTACAACAAGGATGGGCTTCCCCTCCTCTGCAACATGGTAGGATGGCAGCACAGTATCCTTGGCGGCTAGCCCGATCCCGACACCTCTTCGATGGCTCCAAGGCCCATCGCAGGCAGTGGCGGCATATGTGCGAGCGCTGGAGCCTCTCAATGATTGAGCGGCCGACGCGTGTGCGTACACTGACCCGAAAGCACTGTAGCAGTATCGCCCTGTCCCGGACAGGTTCGTGCACGTCGATCTCTCCGACAGACACTTTGCATGACACGTGATACTGCTTATTACTGTGTACCTATCTATGGATGATGACGGGAAAATCGAGCATTCGCCGCTTTGAAGAAGGACGAGTTTGACCATTTGGCACCCATAATAGTGTCCTTGGTGATTTTTCGCTCTAAAGATGGAAATAGCTGCACTTTGCCACTCATCTCGCATTTTTGTATTTCTTAATTATTTTTGGCCCGAAAACTCGAGTGCAAGTACCATTTTGTCCCTGTCCCAAGCTGGTTTAGTCCATACCTAGTTTGGTTGCACCACCAGCAGTGCAGCACAGAACCGAGCCACTTGATCCATTCCCCATGCCTTCCCCTGTTCTTAACAAGCCCCCTAACCTTAGAGTCCATTGCGGCGGCGGCAACGAGGAGAGGTGTGGAGCGCCGTCATCAAGATCATTGTTGGCCGCTATGGTATTGGCATCGCGGTGACATGTCTCTCTAGTTGAGACAGAAGTGGGAATATACTCGCCCTTGGAATCGGAATTACTCGAGAGCGCAGTGGTGTATTTTCCATCTCAGTCCCAACAGGTTGGGTTAAGGATGGCGAATATTCTTCCTCGGGGACGTACTCGAGGAAGAAATGACATTTGCATGCCTCTTCGGGATGTATTCCTCGTCCATGATATCGGCGTAGTTGACAAGATCGAATGTGTTCTCCTCATCCATTGGTAAGGACGTGAGAACATCACAGCAATGAGTTGATGGCGCCCTCCTTCTAGCATCAACCGTCGATTATCGGGACACAGGGTCCCCTATTGAGCTTATCCGGGAAAATGATATGAGTACAATCTAAGCGAAGAAATTTTATTGTCGTGGACACAATAAATGTATGAGAATATAAAGGGGATGTTAGAGAATAGATTGATCGAATAATCGTAGTGTTATGATACCGTACGTGGGCTACCCACTTTATAGTCATTGAAGGGCTAGCAGTTAATGCCGCTAAAGACATCTCTTATCTTCACATATGTTCCTATGTTGAGTCTTGAACCGTCACGTCTTCTAGTCAACTGCCGTAAGTTGCCAGATGCACCAATAACCACTCTTACGTTAGTGATGTGGGAAACTACCATGTCTTCCAACCAATTTGTTGGTCGGGGATGGCTCAAAATCGTATGGTTGGTCGTCTGGTGTCAATGACTGATCATCTTTTGACTTAAACTGGTTTGCGACTAGTTTGGCCGTAGTAAAGGGGATTGGACTTCTTTTAAATACTGGTCGTAGGTTCATAACCATTACAAGCTGGGTCTCCGATATGTGGGTCTGCTCTGACAGAGACTCTGACTGAAAAGGTTGACTTGGTCAAAAATCCTAGTCAAGAGTGAATAGTAATCTCATTTGCTTTTAGTCTAACTAAGCACTAATTTTCCCATCTCAGTCACTGACACTGGGTTTCGCCTCAACTTCACTGACTTCTAGTGCTCCAGCCACATTGAGTAGCGCCTTGCCTTCTCCTCCTCGCCTGCTTCAATTTCCCCACCACTCCATCTCGTCTCGTGCACCAGAGGGAAGAGAAGGGCTAAAGGAGCTTGAGCTCCTCTGTTTCTGGACGTCGCATCCACCTAGCCGCGCTAGCCGCTCGGGTGAGCTTTGACCATATCTGCCTTGTCCATTGCATTTTCTTTGACCCCCTCTGTCTCATGCTCACCACCATTTCCCTTCTCCCCCATAGGACTGTCGGGAACAGCATCGTCTTCCTCCTCTCTAACTATGTCGCCTCTCTGGCCGCCGCATTTACCTCATCGTTCCACATTCCCATTGGCAAAACCCCCCACTTAATTGCACGTTTCCTCATCAGGAGGTTGCATTGCCGCCTTTTTCCCCGGGTTCGGCCAAAAACCACCGCCATCGCTGCCATTCCCTCTCCAGTGAGACTAAATCCGATTTCTCTTGTCTAGAGCATCACTCCACCCCTTACTTTCTTCCCCAACCACTCAATTGAGTTCGTATTCGCCCCAGGTCGACGCCATCGATGAGGCGTCCTCACTGCCCTTGGCTCACATCGCTAGGCTGCCTAGGACCTCTACCATCTTCACCATCCACTCCGATGAGTTCCCTTTGTTTGGTATTATCCTGTGCTTGCCTTCCTTCTGCCCCTCTCTTTCCTTGTGTTGTCGCCCCTTTCCTCCCCGAGCTTCGGCTGTTGAGAGCGAGCTACCGTCCTTCTTCGACCGAGCCAATACCACCCTTGTACTCATCTTGGTCGTTGCAATCAGGGGCGAATCCACCGGGTGGGCTTCATTAGGCTGAAGGCCACCCTCCGCCAGCGCCCGGACCCCCCCCCCCACCCCAATTCCCACCTCCGGCTCCCCGGTTGCCATGGTTGCGCGCCTGCGCCAAAGAAGAAGAAGCACTAAGCAAAGCATGGGAAGCAGGAACAAATGCATGTGGCCCAGGCCCAACTCACATCCATCCACGTCCCCCACCTTCACCGGTCCCACACGACAGTCCCACGAGGCCACAAGCCCACAACCCACAACCTCATCTGTTCCAAAATTCCCCAATCAATTCCTCATTTCCCCAACCCCAATCGGCCAATCAATCGAGCGAGGAGAAGCGCACGACGCACTGACTTGAGGATGCCACGTCGCCGCGCTGCCGGTAGCCGGGCGTGGGAGCCGGTCCAGCTGGAGCTTGGAGGAGGAGGGCACCACTGGCCAGGAGGCGATTTGGGCGTTAGGGCGTGGGCGTGCCGCCGCTGCGTGCGTGAGGGAGGGGCCGAGGGGGTACCGGGGGAGGTAGGGAGCCCGTCATCCCGGAGGAGGCGAGGGGCGGGCCGCAGGAGGAGGGATGTCGCGCCAGGAGCCACCGAGAGGCGAGGTCGCGAGGAGGCGAGGAGGAGAAGTCTCTGGCTCACTGGCTGCTCTGCTGATCAGATCTGCTCTTAGCCTCTTGGGCATGGTCGCGTGGGGCATGGGCGTCTACCTGCTGGCAATTTGGGTGTGGTCTATTGAGCACCGAAGCTGAAGTGCCGAAGGCTGTACTATGCTGGTATGGTATATACAATATACTCTGTAGTCTCTACTCTCTAATTAATTACCAATTTGTTACTTGTTAGTAAGTTTGGTATAGTGGGCTATATATACACTCAATTAGCAATTAATTCGTAGGTTTGCAATAATAGCGAAACGAACTTTGCGTAATTATTTCACAAGCAATTCAAGTAGTAGTCCCCCCAACCGATGAGAGCGCAACTCAACCAAAGAAGCCTCGACTAGAATTTAATTCGGATGAAATTATTGCCGATTCGACGCATTGCATACCAATATAAGATTTTGCCAATGAAATTAGAGATGAAGTGAGGATTATTAGAGATAGGAATCCTTTTGTATTCCTTATCTGTCTTTTGTATTCCTTTATCTGTATATGGTATAGAACCCTTGTACACCCTATATATATTGCCCATTAGGTCTCTGAATATATACACACAATATTCATAACATGGTATCAGAGCCAAAGTTAGGGTTAGCGTTACTGTAGCCGCCGTCGCGCCTCCGCTGCCGGCGGGAGGATCGATCTTTACTCCGGGGGGTGGCCTTCTTCTGAGCAGCAATCTTGGTGTCGAACCCAGGAGCGAAGGATCCCGGATTCTCTGTGAAACACACACTAGTCCAGAAACAACTAGTGTACACAGTCAACAAAAGTGGATAACACAACCATACAATGTCACTCATTGAAATACTTAAGGTTTAATACAAAAGGGGCATAAAGCCAGAGAGCAAAATACAGTGAAAGCAAAAGCAGTAAGGTAGACCACACGATTCGCCACAGACAATCGTCTGGAGGGCGTAGCCTAGTCGTCCAAGTTCTCATTATCCTCGTAGTATTCTTCTCCTGATCAACAATTTATTAAGCAAGGTGAGTACAAATGAATGTACTCCGTAAGTTACACCCAATGTAATTGAATTATAATGCATGCAAGGATTCAACAAAGGGAGGCTTATATAGCTCAATTTGCATAAAGCGATATTTTTCATTTAAATATCCATACTAAGTTCCAAAGCAGTTTACATATAACTAAAATTCGTTTTCTAAATCTCAAGTTTTATAGTCAGATAACATTCATCAATAAGTGGTAAAGGATGTCCTCCTATCACATGGCTAACCACCCAATTCCCATTTGGATAGAGATCCAAAATCATTTAATAAAGTCTTTTGAAATCAAAACAAAAAATCTAACTTGGAGTGGCTTTGCTTAGCATGTCCTTAACCGTGGACACGGCTATTCGAATAGTTTTACACTCTGCAGAGGTGGTACAACTTTACCCACAAGAGATAATTGACTTATAATGTTCGTTTAACACACTACCAAAGGTGTGCGACTAAGTCATTATCACGAAGCCTTTACAATGCATCATCTCACCGTAGCCCCGCCTCACTAAGGTTTCATCCCCTTTGGATAGAAACCCGCCGGGTTCAGGCCCCCCTCTTGCGCCAGGTGGGAATACATAAAAGTAGGCCATAAAAGACACCCACGCAACCGAATGGCACGACCACGGTGAAAGAATACAAATTATTTAGCTAGGTCCCGCTCACTCAGGAAATGTGATAAGTACGATGGGGCTTAGCAAGATGCGGCTCGAAGACCGGTCCTTAATTGACTTGGGTGACATTCTAATAAACTCATGGGTCTCGATCATAGAAATGATCGATCCCGTGCATGAACATGCACCATCCAACATCCATTTCGCCTAAGCCCAAACCATTTTTCATTTTATTTAACAAGTTAAACATTTCAAAGATTGTATGGTATAGACATGCCATAACATTATTCAAATCATAAGTGGGTTTTAGCTAATTTCCCCAAAGTAAACATTTTGGTCTAAGCTTTGTCTAAGCACGGTGTTTTTCAATATGGTCTAGCTTATACTAGTGTATCAACTAGATTTTTAACTAAGGTATCAAGGAATGATTGATTTAATAACAAAGTTGGCTATACAAAGGAATATGGAATAACTATAAGCTTAAAACGAGAATTTAAATTACTTGAATTTAAATAAGCATGTAATAATAATATAAAATAGAATTTAAATAATTTAAAATAATAGGATTCAATATGATCAATGATGTAACTTGCCTTACTCAAATGCTTGAGGATCTACTTCTTCGTAATATTCGGGTTCCCCGGAGTCTTTGAAATCTTCACGCGAAAAGGATCCAAATTCAAATAATACTCAAACGGAATCAAATGAACTCAAAATCAAATAATTTTAGCATAGATAGGTAGGTCTTGATTTTAGATGAATTTAGAGATCTGAATCGCTCGAATCGGAGTTCGAACAGAGAAGTTATAGCCTCGAGAAGATTGCAAAAACATAATGACAAAAGGAATGGATTTTCGAAATTTTCAAATTTATTTTTAATTCCGAAAAGTTGAGCCACTGACGGGTGGGGCCCACGGCCTTTGTCTGAGCCACGCGTGTGTGGACAAAGAATACGCCATGTCGGCGATGAATGAGGTGGCGCCAGTGGCACCACGTGGTGGCGATGTGGAGCCACGTCAGCGATGAGGTGGTGCCACGTCGGCACGATGACGGTGGCGTTCGAGCTGCGCGGCTCACCGGCGCTTCGCGCCGTGGGGATCCCGATGAGTGGTGGCAACGTCTGCGAGGAGTCGCGGGTGAATCGAGCGCGCAAAGCGGCGGCGATTGGTGAGGAGATGGCCGGCGGCGGCGATGAGAAGCGGCGGAGGCGGCGGCTCGGTGGTGGCGATGGTGCTCGGTGGGCTCTGGTAGAAAGTGAGTCTGCTTTGGTGCGCCATGACGAGGCAATGATGCCGGCGGTGGAAACTTCCCACAATGCGCTAAAGCGGCGGCGTCCGAAGGTGGCGGCGGCGAGGAGCTTCAATCGCGGTGAAAGAGAGCGGAGAGAGAGGAGAGAGGGAAAGAGAGAGAGGCCTTGGCGCTCTAGTGCTTTCATAAAATAAGCGTGGGGAGGCGGAGGAGGTATGGGCGGCGGCGAACCCAGGCGGCGAGCAGACAGGGCGGGAAGCGAGTGCGAGGAGGCGAGGCATGGGAGGCAGAGTGGGTGGTGGCAGTGGGTGCGGAGGAGCACACCACCTTCAATGCGCACGACAGGGTGGCGCGATGGGGTAGGTGCGGCAGCGCGAAATGCGCGCATGCACGGGCGTTGACGTGGGCGGCGTGGGTGGAGGCATGCGGAGGAAGATGATCAAGGGCGAGGCGCGCGACAGGGTGGGTGGTGGCATCGGGCGCGGAGGTCGGCCACGCTTTGAATGCGCGCTATGGGGCGATGGCGACGTCTTGGGGCGGGGGGTAGGTGAGTGGCGAAAGCGGCATGGCGATCTTGGCGACGCGGCGGCATGGGCGAGTTAGATGACGATAGGGACAGCGAAGGCTGACAGGGCGGGCCCACCGGTCAGAGAGAGAGGAGGGGGAAGCGGGGAACGGCGCGGGGATTAGTGGCCGTCCGATCAAGATCGGAGGATGTCCGATCGAAGGCGTGGTGTCTTGTGAGCAGACGGAGACTTATTTGGGCATGGGAAGAAATAGGAAACGGGCCGAAGGAATTTGGCCCAAGATGAATAGGAAGTTTTTTAGGGATTTTTTGATTAAATAAAATACCAGAAAAGGAAAAGCATTTTTAGAAAATAGCTAAAGCCGTCCAAAAATTCAAGAAAAATGCACAGAAATCTCTTGAATTATTTAGAACTTAATAAAAATATTTTTAGCTTAACTCTTGCTTTTAATTTTTGCAATTAATTATTTTAACATAGGGTCAAAAGGAAAACCTCTTTTTAAAATCCAACAAAATCCAAGAAAGGCTTTAAAAATAATAATTTTGACTTTTAAATCCAATAAAATCCAGAAAGCTCAATTAAAGCAACTTGAATTAATTTAAGTTTAATTAATTCCAATTAAATTGCTTTTAAATTCTAAATTTCAAATTAAGCTTTAGCAAATTAGTAAAACCAAATGGTTAGTTTTAATTTTGAAAATTTTCAAAAAGGCTATGAAAAACAAGGTGTTACACTTGGCGTCAACAGTAAGCAGAGCCCATCTTCATCATCGAGCTCCTCGAGATGGACGACGTGTCGCCTCGGCTTCCCCACTCAGATCCTTTGCTCGACCTCCCATGGCGCTGCCGCTCCAGATCGCGTCGAGCTACACCGCCCGGACCCAACTTGCGTCGACGCTGCGCCTCCGAAGCTCAGCCTTGGCCGGGCCTCTCGGTCCTATCCAGCCACTCGGGTTTCTTCGCTCGGGGTCGGGGCACGACTGAGGTGCCCCCGCCTCAATCTGCTGGTCTTTCTCCAGTGTTGCCTTGATTTGCCAGCGTCTTGGTGCCGGGCCTCCATAGGCTGATGCAGATCCGAGCTTCTTGCCTGGAGGTCACCGTGCCTCCATGCTTCATCTTCATCGCGCAGCCGAGGCCGACGTAGGCACCCAACTTGCCGCCGACGCTCTTCCTCGCCCGGCGTCGCCTCTTAATCGGCGGCGTCGTCTTCCACCAGTCTTCCTCTCTAGTGGTTCCTCTTCGTCGTCCCCACTGTGTAGATCAGCTCATGAGCTACTGCTTTCCCGGTTCCCTCGGGTGGATGTACTATTGGCTAGCCTCGTGGTTGTCGATCGTACGTTTGTTTGATGGAGAAGGTGATGGATGCTTCCTCAGTTAATGCTGCCCGTGGTGGATGTAAAGGGAAACTAAGGAGAGACGTGAGCAGATGGATCTAGAGGCAGTAATGGATTGGTGCGCATGGCCTGCTGCTCCTTTGTGTCCTTTGTTTTCCTTCCGTTGCGTCCATTCAAGTCCGTAAAACTTTATCTTTAGAGTTTGTCTATGCCATGCGAGTCCACAAATTTATTGTCAGTCATAGAAGCATATGAATTTCTTTGCATGGCAGCAGCCGCTGCTCTTTTCTTCGAGCCGCTGCAGATCTGTCGCCCTAAGCTTTTAAGGCTGTCGCGCTTCCTATGCACTGCGTCTCTATTGCACTTCTTGTGCACTGCGGCTCCATCGTTTTGGGCTTCGATCTACGCTGCTATGCTTCTATCTATTACTATTCGGCTTAATTTGACATGTTTTATCTATTTTTGTCGGTTTCATCATCTTCTTCGTCATGTTGCCGTGGTCGACTTTGCTCCTGCTCCTTGTGCCACGTTGGGGACCTTAGGGGTGAGAACAGCGTCGGTCTTAGCGAACCGTGTGGCGAAATGGGCGGTCTTGGCGGTGGAGGCAATGGTAGTATTGGCAGCAGCCAGACAGAGTCGAATGGGCCTTGGCGCAGCTGCGATGTGGAGGCCGAGGTGGGCAGGGCCGATGGAGCAGGGCCCCTCGGGAGAAGCCAGAGAAAGGGAGAGAGGGAGAGAAGGAAGTGAACCGGGGGGAGGACAGGGAGCGGCTACGGGGATTGGGGTATGGTGTTAGCTAGGGTCAGCGGCGAAAAAAAAGGCGCGGCTTTCTATCCCGAGTGTTTTCGTTTTTATACACTCGGGATTATACTCTATCTCCCGAGTGTTATGCGAAACACTCGGGAAAATTATTTCTACCGAGTGCTGACTTCCCATCCCGAGTGTCCTATTAAACACTCAGGATCTACCTGAGTGTTTTCGTCCAGACACTTGGGAAACATATAGGCACTCGGGAACTAATTGATTTCTGGTAGTGACTGTGTGCAAGCTGTGGTAAAACAGTCATATATAGCAAATATTTGCATGCTAGCCGTTCGAGCAAAGCACTATATATGTATCGCAATCTAAGAGAGCACTTAGAGCAGTTACTTAACATGCAAATGGAAACTAGGAGTATAACATGTTTAGGGCACGTACAATGGTATAGACAACTGTTGTCTATACCAGCCCTCTATGTCATATGTATCTAAGCACTAAAGGCAGCCCATATAATGAGTTGTCTGTTAAGTTGTCTATATGAAACCCTACAATCTTTTAATTTTTTGCTTGGAAAAAATATTTGTTATAGACAACAACTCATACAATGGTATTTTGTGTTGTCTATAAGGGTCTTATAGGCTGTTGTTGTATGCCAAACGGTTTCTTTCTCTCTCCTTGTCCTCTCTCATCCACATCATCAGAAATCTTACGTGATAATAATTATAAACGTTTCATATCACCCTATTGTACATGCCCTTAGAATGCAAGGACATCGAATGTTTTTAGTTATATTTTGAGTTCAAACAGGTCCTAAATGGATTAATTGCTCAACAATATTTATAAAACGCACCATGGTGTAGTACTGTGGTCAAACATTCTTAGTTCTGATCATCAATATGTGCAAAAGTATTATTTAGATTGACCAGATGATTTTAGTATTGCCAGATTCATTACGAAATATATATTCGTAACACACATTTCTTGGTTGTGTAGCAAAATACCATAAAAGAAACTAATGGTCCAAGTAGAACTAATTTAGAAACCGTGTCGTAATCTTAAATGTCCAAAATGGCCTATGTTTAGTGACTGATGGAGTTCTCAACTGTTGCACGACATGTCTTAGTGAGCGTATACCCGCTTTACTGTTTTTAAAGCTCGAATTATATTTTAGCTGACGACAAGTCTTGACTCCAGCGCGCATGCATGGAATAGTTTTAAGCTTTTAGCAGATAATTAAATTGAGCACTAGCATGAAATGATGCGCTAAATTAATTAGGACGACATGCAGGGAGATGTCATCGTGACAAACCTTCGTTAGCACCAACTCGAGACAAGGACTGTCAGAATGGTCAAAGGTACGGAGAAATGCATAGATCCTGGTTGATGCATGTGTCCACCGGCCGAACTGCAGACTAGACCGACGCACACAAAAAATGACGTATGCCGAGATCATGGATAACCTAAGAGACTAAAGTTAGCAATCTTGTTTTCCCGAGGAAATGTTAGCAATCTTTTTTTTAAAAAAATAACCCTTGCATTTGATATACATATATGTAGCTTGAGTTCCAAACTAAACTAAAATAACTCAGGCGAATGCATGCTTCACCAGTTATCAATAGATTATCTGTTCATGTGCAGCCAAACCTGCAAGCTCTCGGGTTCGACCTGACAACTCAAGAAAAGAACCTTCATATACATTTCCAACCAAAGGAATATAATTAATGTGATATATTCTGGCATTAATATATGCAGGAAAATATAAATATTTTTGAATAAAAGGAAAACTAACTCCTCACCTATGCAATCGGGACAAATAGCCTTTTTACCATGCAATTCACGTAGGAAAAAAAAACAAGAAGACGACCTAGTAACCGAAATTTCCCGGATCCGACACGGACTGGTCCATTGGCCAGAGCCTAGACCATCTCTATGAAATAGGCAAGTATTGCTGTTATTTGCACAAGTACTCCTAGGTATATACTCCCTCCGTTGAAAAATACATGGTGTTTGATCAAACGTGCAGTCAAATTTATATAACTTTGACCATTACTTTTCATATGATTTTGTTAGTAAAAATTACAAAATTATTATATTATGAAAATATTTATCATGACAAATCTAATGATAATATTTACTCATGATCAATCTAAATAGTTTTTCATATATTATTAGTCAAAGTTAGATAAATTTGACTACATATTTGATCAAACGTCATGTATTTATAAATGGAGGGAGTATTATTGTACAGTATTAGCACTGTGCATGCATGAACAGACAAACCCTTTCAGTGGGCGCCCGCTGTATATGTGTACCCGGCCGGAGGTTTTCAGAATGCGTTCCATCTCGCGCGGGCAGCGTTCAGTGAACTTTTATCTTATCGATCAGGTTCGTACTAGTACACATGCATGACACTGTTTTTTTTTTTTAATCTTAGCTAGTACAGGAAACAACATCGTCGTATGACGAAAGAGGCAGGCACATGGAGACCTCATATAGCCATGTGCCCATGTGTGATATGTCAGAGCTAGCTCTACTTACGTACCCGGCTTCGTCGTCTTCCTCGGTCGGGGTCCATCCATTCCATCCATTGAAAGCTGCAGCCTGCAGCTAACTTCTCGATCGATCCTTGGTACGTAATTCATTAAGATTTGATTGATCAGGAATGTACTACACACTCCAATGCAAAAATCAATTATTGAATGTTGACAGGTTGAGAGATATATAGACGTGAAACATGGCTGCTGCCCTGCTGGGGCATGCGTGCATGATGCATGTCGTCATGCATGATGCATGATGCATGTCGACCTTGTCCTCCTTGCCTCGCCTCCTTAATTTGCGATAGAGCCTCTTCGATTTGCTCTTTTCTCTCCTCAGTGTGAATAGGTAAGGCCATGGAAACATTATTGTGTTTTCAATTCCAATGTATGTTGCGTTCGACATACTGGTTGTTTCACTTGCAAAGATGCAACTTACATTGGAGGATATTAGTCTGGTTGTTGTAGCTCAAGATTCCCACTGGTGCCTGCTAGACCTAGCCGGTGTCCTCTTAATTTCAAGTGTCGAAATATATAAATTTATGTTTCCTTTTCCCTATTAGCTTCCCCCAAGACCCTACCCTGCCGCCGCCCTATCCTTCGTGTACACCATGTGCCTCCTCAGACTCTGCCTCTACCGGCTCTGACGGCGCATTGTTGCCGCCTGTCGAAGCCGCCACTGTGGAACCCTTCCCCCAGCCGCAACCCCCACACACGGACACACCAAACTCGCTTGTCCCGTTTCGTCACCGTTCCACCAGCCGCCGCCGCCCACTGCCCTCCTCCGAGCCACGACGGGCGGTGCCACCACTGCCACGGGTAAGGAGCTAGTTTTATATATATGAAGTGAGGGAGTGATGAGGGTGGTTAGACCTGAATCCTAGAGCTTAAAAAAATAACTTATCGGACACCCTCTCTTTGAGGAGTGCTGCGGCACTCAAGAAACCCAAATACACTTTCGGAAAGGCTTTGCTTGAGTCTGCAGACTTCAACAAGGGCACTCGGCAAAAAATTACTCGACAAAGAAGCCTTTGCCGAGTGCTTTTTGTCGGGCACTCGGCAAAGCCTTTACACTCGGCAAAATGAAAATGCGAAAAAAAAACCCAAAAATAATAGCAAATTTTTTTTTCGGGGGAGGCCACCACCGGTCAGCGTCCGCCCGTCTCCATCGAAGTCGCTGCATTTTTTGGGCAAAATTCGCGGCTAACGCGGCCGGCGGGATTCGAACTCACGACCTCTCCCTCGCGTGTCTGCTACTCTACCACTGCACTACACTGTCACTTGTGTCTAGATTCCGTTATCTATCCTTATATATTATACTAAACTGAGAGTAAATTGCTTGTTTGAGGCCCTAAACAAATTCAAATCAAAAAGTGGTCAACTACAAAGTTTCATAACTTTTTGAGATCTACAATTTTTATTTAGGAAGTTTTTCCATCCGAGGTCGTTTGAAAAATTCGAATTTCAAATTTGAGAGATTCAAACGTAGTTTTGCATAATAAGATGATTTCAAATCAAAAAGTTGTCAACTACATAGTTTCATAACTTTTGGAGATCTACAATTTTCATTTAGGAAGTTTTTCCATCCGAGGTCTTTTGAAAAATTCAAATTTTAAAATTTTCAAATTCAAACGTCGTTTTTGCATGACAAGATGATTTCAAATGAAAATTTTGCCAACTACAAAATTTCATAACTTCTCAAGATCTACAAAGTTTATTTTGGTCATTTGTTCATCCGACATAGTGGTAGTAACATTGTTCACAAATCTTATATATCTCTCTTCTACTTTCATGAAACTAATATGAGAGAGATGTAGATTTTATGAACAACGTTATTGTCGCTTTGTCAAATGAAGAAATGACCAAAATAAACTTTGTAGATCTTGAGAAGTTATACAACTTTGTAGTTGAAAAGTTTTCATTTGAATTCATTTAGGGCCTCAAAATTGCTTTGAAAAATGATTTGCCGAGGGCCAAAAAAAATGCACACGGCAAAATGCCTCTTTGCCGAAAGTGCCAAAACAAAGGCACTTTCGGCAGGGCGCATTTTGCCGAGTGCCAAAAATGGCACTTCGGCAAAATACATCTTTGCCGAGTGCCAAAAAAGGCACTTCGGCAAAGACGATTTTGCCGTGTCTTAAAAAATAGCACTTCGGCAAAATACATCTTTGCCGAGTGCCGAAAAAGCACTTTCGGCAAAGCCATCTTTGTCGAGTGTTTTTTTTTGAGTGTATTTTATTTGGCACTCGGCAAAGACCGTCTTTGCCGAGTGCCCGATAAAATACACTCTAAAAAGCTCTCGACACTTTCGACAAAGTGCCGGTTTCCTAGTGTTATACTCCTCAGTATTCAAAAATATATGTTGTTTTGTATATCGATCACGGTCTCTAATATGCAACTTTAAACATTACCTTTTATACGAATATTTATATTCATAAAACAATATGACATTATTATATTATGAAAATATTTTTCATGACTAATATAATGATACAATTTTCACATGACCAATACCAATAGTTTTTTTTAATATATTAGTGATTAAAGTTAAGGAAGTTTAACTGCACGTTTTATGAGACGTCATTGTAAATAGCAACAATTTGGACACTTAAATAGACTGCCCCTACTTTCGAGCCTTTATTATTTTTTAATCCTTTAAAAAAATATTTTAAAGATAGTATTTTCTTAACTTTATTTTTAATTCTGACCCTTTTGGTCACGTCATGGCTCGCGGTGTGACCAAACTGTACTGTCACACCACCGACCCCTTTGGACGCATCCGTTTTTAGGCTAAGTCCTGTTACGCCAATAAGAGTGGCGTGATAAAGATCTGATTTAATCACTTGCGCATGATCGGTGGCATGACAACACAGTTTGGTCACGCCACGGTCCATGGCATGACCAAACGGGTCGAGAATTGGAAATAAAGTTAAGAAAATGTTATCTTTAAAATAACTTTAAAAAAAGATTAAATAAAAAAAGACTTCCCTACTTTCTTATTACAGAAAAAGCACATATCATCCCCGAGGCCCCGAGTTAAATCATGTCATTGTTGTCCTTCACTCTTGAAACCAGGCATGGCGTCCTTTAGAGCACCGAGCATGGCCAACACGCCATGGCTAGGATGGATGGCTATGTAGGACGACGACACATGCACGCACCCACACGGCCACATACATCCAAATATTTCTCCCTCCGTTGCGTTGTCCTTTTGTCTCCCACTTAATTCGTCACTTGCTTGCTTTCAAGTCTCAAGCCGAACTGTCTCGCGAGCCTCGAACTATTTTTCAGCCCTATAAATAGCCACAACCTTAGACGGCTTTCTCGCACACTTGCATACCACTTGCCCATACGTGTGTCTGTCAATTTACTACTGCCTGCGTGACATGGTCTACCTCTCAACAAATGCTGAAGAAGCCAATGCAAACACCTCGCTTGCGGCCATGGAAGTTGGTCGCAGTCATCTCCTCCCTTCCGCTCCTGCCGACCAGACGGACGGGAAGAACGACTTCCTTGACCTCTGGCGCCAACCCAACATCCCGGCGCCCTTCGTCTGGCCCAGTGCAGACGCGCAGCCGTCGTCGCAGAGGGAGCTGGACGTGCCGGTGGTCGACGTCGGCGAGGCGCTGCGCGACGCCGCCGGGATGCGACTCGCAGCCGCGCAGGTCGCCGCGGCGTGCGCGAGCCACGGGTTCTTCCAGGTGACAGGGCATGGCGTGGCTCCAGCCCTGGCCCGCGCCGCGCTGGATGGCGCCGCGGGCTTCTTCCGCCAGCCGCCCGCCACGAAGGAGCGCGCCCGCCGAGACCCTGGGACCGTGACCGGCTACACCACCGCCCACGCCGACCGCTTCGCCGCCAAGCTGCCCTGGAAGGAGACGCTCTCCTTCGGCCACCACCACGACGACGACGCCGACGGCCGCGGCAACCGCGCCGTCGTGGACTACTTCACTTCCACCCTAGGGAACGACTTCAAACCCTTAGGGTAAGCAGGCATACATACACAACACTTCATTAGTGCTGCATTGGGCACGTACACATATAAACGTACACGCGCACGTACATGCATGAATGGATGGATGCAGGGAGGTGTACCAGGAGTACTGCGAGGCGATGAAGGAGGCGTCGCTGGCGATAATGGAGGTGCTGGGGGTTAGCCTGGGGGTGGGGAGAGGGTACTACAGGGAGTTCTTCGCCGACAGCAGCTCCATCATGAGGTGCAACTACTACCCGCCGTGCCCGGAGCCGGAGAGGACGCTGGGGACGGGGCCGCACTGCGACCCGTCGGCGCTCACCATCCTGCTGCAGGACGGCGAGGTGGACGGGCTCCAGGTGCTCGTCGACGGCGCGTGGCGGCCCGTCCGCCCCAAGCCCGGCGCGCTCGTCGTCAACATCGGGGACACCTTCATGGTACGTGTACGAACGTGCGTAAGCACTCGCCCTCGATATCTCGGTACATGGTGTTGCGTCGCGTCTCGTCCGTGCCGCTCGTGTCATGCGTGGGCCAGGCATGGCATAGTGTTCTATCCACACGCACGCACGTACGTACGTAACGGCGCTTTCTTGGCTGCTCTTCTAGATCACTTTCCAGTGCTATCTTATCTTAACTAATAAAAGATGGGGTTTACCTCCGCGTAGCGAAACGATCATCCCACCGCTCGTACGGAAAAAAATCCAACGATTTCCCTTGCCCACCCCAACCGCTCCTCTTCTTTTCTAACCAGCCACCACTTTCCCTCCCCATTAACCATCTCCCCCCCCCCCTCCTGCTTTCGCTCCACATCTCCGGTCGGCCACCACTGCTGACGCACGGAGGCGAGGAAGGGAGATGGGGGCGGCAGCGGGTCTGGTGGAGAGTGCCCGGGGGGAGGGGGGGGGGGTGTGAGGGTGACGGGAGTGGATAAGGCGAAAATGGGGGGGGAGGGGGACGGGAGGCGGAGGCTTGTTGCGCCGACCTGTATCGGCAGTGGCTCGAGTCTTAACCTCGCTTTCACTCCACATCTCCAGTCGGCCACCACCGTCATCATCGACGCGCTCGTCAGAAATTGATATTTACTGCATTGGATCTTGTCTGCTGGTATATCTCACCCTCTTTTAGACTCTGTTGCAAGTCTTTAGTAAACACTGGAGTTTCAATTCGGAGCACCGTCACCCTCCTACGCACTAATCCAGTGTCACTGGCAATATGTATGTGTTTGTTCACCTCGGAAATTTGATCTGATATATTCATATTTTACGGGCGGCTTTTTACCTTATGTACGTATACTCCCTAGCTAGTAAGCGTATGTATAATAAGTAGCTATCTATCCAGCCATTAAGTGTGACTATGCATGAAAAACGAAATATTTACGTTCCTAAGTTTGTTGCATTAAGGTTTGGGGATGGGTTTGGTACAAATTTAACAACTTTTAGCTATAGAAATGTTTTTACCCCCAACTCCAGCTTTACCATAGTCGGAATTAATTTTATTGTAACCTATAACTATCTCAAGAAAACATATACTCCCTCCAATTTTTTTTAGTTGACGCCATTCTTTGGAAAGTTGAATGTTAGGACGTCAACTAATTGCATCCGGAGGGAGTAATATCGATCCCACGCCAAGTCATGCAAATTCTTGTGATATTCCTACTCTACGTTACATACACCATCAACCTGGGGGAGGTAACGTGTATTTGTGCTGAGTCTTAGGAATAAAATATGCGACCAAAATATGAAACCACAGTGTTCTATTATACTGACATTGCATGTGTATGTATCTGTTGAATTACTGCATATCAAATCTTGCAAGTGGCGTAGCCACTGGGGGTGCACGATCACTGGCTTCGGCCGCCACACCCCAGTAACCCTCCTAGGACCGACGTCAAAGTTGGGAGAGGCTGGGGGGGTGTACGCCATTGCTGAAAGTTGCCGTGCTCTATTTTAGCACCCTTTCATTTTAGTCCTGTCTGCACCAGTGTACACATACATATACACACACATGCAGGGAAACAAATTTGGCCGAAATTTCGGTGATTTTGCCCCCGCCGAAATATTTATAATTCGTTCAAAAAAATTCGGAAATATTTGAGTTTAGAAAAATTACATCCTAAATTTGATTTTGGACAAAAGTCATCCAAATTTTGGTCAAAATTCGTCCAAATTTCAAATCATAAATTCATCCTATTTGAAAACCCACCGAAATTTCAAACCAAAATTCCGATATTTCGGTGATTTTGGTTATTTCGGCCCGAAACAATTGTTTTTTTCAAAAACGAAATTTGTTTATCTTTGACGTTCAAGGCCACAACAATGGCAACTTGATACAAGATACATAGCTCAATTCAACATAAACAAGCCTAATTGAGCAAATATACAGGTATTTATATCACCACATGACACTTAAACTACAATGTTTTTAGGATCGTGGCTTTGCCTATCGAATTTGTTTTTATTTTAGCCCCCGACACCATTCAATTCCAAAAATAGCTCCCGTGCTGTTTTATTTGCAAATCTAGACCCCCCTGGTCACCTACTGCGGTCGGTGAGCGCGGAAGTTGCGTAATCAGCGCAGATATTCTTCACACCCAGCGGAATAATCGGCAATCGCGAAAGGAGGTGGGCCCGGGGGAGTTTCCGCGCTCGGGCACCGCGGAAGGACTTCAGCGCTTGCGCATGTGATAGCGGCACGGTCCTTGGGCCACTGCCGTGCTTTCGCGTTCCCATCTGCTTTCGCTCTCCCGAGTGACCTTCCCCACTGCTTTCCGCTCTCCCCGAGTGACCTTCCCCACTCTCCGATCGCGGAAGGTGAGCAAAGATGTCTAGATTTACAAATAAAACGATATGGGAGCTATTTTTAGAATTGAATGGTGTCGGGGGCTACCCCTGTTTTCTTTTCTTGCCTATCACCTGAAAGTCTACCTTCTCGTAAAACATTCAGCATGGTTCGGTTACCTCTCTCTTTCGGTCGACCGACCGAGAGACGTAACAAAAGCTACCGGGTTCTCTCTCTTCTAGCCGCTTTGGACGCTTGTCTATCTTGGACGGCATGAGGAGCCGGGCAGGGACGCAGGCAGCAATGGCTGGTCGGCCCCATCCCCCGGTACGTGAGTGACGCCGTCGTTTTCCTAGTTTCGGCTCTATGTAATGTAGCTCAGCCCTGCGCGGCAGGCAGAGGAGAGAACTCGAGAACGTCTGCATGCTAGCTCGATCCAGGACGTAGGTACGTCCAGTCCTCTCTGCTCTTGTCCCGTTCGCACACTGCCACAGGCCGGTCCATGCTGGCGCACCAAAAGTCACATTGTACCATGTACTGTATACATCATCCACATCTTGCAAAATCAATATTAATATCAAAACCAAATAGAATTGCACATGTAAAGCTCAGTTGAAATGGGCAAAAAAGGATCAACCGGTAGCTAGTTCAACCGGATTACAGCCAAGGCTCGAGTCCACTAACTGCGCACTAGGTAGGTTTATTGCGGAATTTCAGTAATATGATCCCGTGGCCTCTCAATTGCCGGGCTGATTACGATAATCAAACCAACTGCACTCCTTTCGAAAAAAGAAGAAGAAATGAGTCAATCATTAGCTGTACGTACGTACTGCTCCCTCGTCCTTGCAATCCTGGCCAGCATAGTAGCTAGCTTTATCTAAGATAAATTTTATCTAAGAAAGAGTTCTTACTTAAAGTATATAACATTTTGTTTCGTGCTGGTTGTGATGCGTGCGTGCAGGCGCTGTCGAACGGACGGTACACGAGCTGCCTGCACCGCGCGGTGGTGCACCGGGAGCGGGAGCGGCGGTCGCTGGCCTTCTTCCTCTGCCCGCGCAAGGACCGCGTCGTGCGCCCGCCGCCGGCGCAACACGCGCCGCGGCTGTACCGGGACTTCACGTGGGCCGAGCTGATGCGGTTCACGCAGCGCCACTACCGCGCCGACACCCGCACGCTCGACGCCTTCATGCGCTGGCTCGGCCCGCCCACCTGCTCCGCCGCGCCACCGCCGCCGTCGTCCCAGAGCCCACCCATGGCCCAAGAGACCGTACGTCTAGCTATGTAGTGGCCAGAATCATCTGCTGTTGAGTTGTTGTGGTCTTTATTATTCTTTTCAGGGGCCATATATGAGGTTACTTGATCTATATTGTACGTAGAAAGTTCTCGATGCGTATAGTAAGGTATGTGTGTATGTATGTACGAGGGCTCGCATAGCTAGTGCCTAGTAGTGCTACATGGATGTATACCCACCGTATGAAGATTGCTGTAAATACAATAATACAAGGGTTGGGTTATTAAGTGTAATACGTATATAATATTAATTCTGATATTCCTAGGAACAGAGAAGGATGGCCCAGTACACAGACCAAACATGTTGTGGGCTGAAACTTTTATGCCCAACTCCAGCTTGCCAGACTCAGGCCGTGGTCAAAGCCTGAACCACCACTTGAGCAGGCCCTGGCCTACGGCCTCCCAACGCCGCTGCCTTCCATCCCGGACGTCCCGCGGCCGTCAGCGCTGAGCAAGCCTCCCGACGCCACCGTCAGCTCCAGGTCTGGCCTACCCTTCCATCCCAAGTGTCCTCGTGGTCGTTGGCTACGTCGTCCCGTCGGCACTGAGCAAAGCCTCCTGAGGTCGCCGCTAGTTCCAGTTCTGATGAATGTTGTTAAAAATCAGTTACTTCTGTGCGGATCTGATTGTTGTTCATATGTATTAATGGATGGTTGACATGGATTGTTGTGTACAAATTTTTTACCTGGATTCGTACGATGATTGCTGTATACTTTTATGTCCGTAGATTATTATTTTTACCTAGTTAAGTATGAAACCGGTGCAATTTACAACGTTTTTGTAAAGAAAATAAGAACAGCCATATTAATGTTAAATCAAAACATAAACATGTCATTATTTCTAATGAGTACTTCACACCTCAGGGCTCCGACGACCAGTCAGCCAATAAAAAAAAAGATTAGCAAACGAACTATCCGAAAAAGTTACAAACCATCCGCTACCACTGCTTTTCAGTACAGAAAGTACCAAAAAAAAACATCTTTCGGCAAAAGATGCGGTTCTCCGAACAGGACCTACGTAACGCTGGCGCGATATTAAACCTGGAGCGTGCATCAATTTCGAGAAACTTCTAACCGATCGTGCTTTCTATTTTCCAGCCTTTCCGAAGCAGCTCATGCCTGTACGTGCACCTGCAGGCTGCAGCTGACGGTCCATGCATGCGATCGTGGCGGCGCACGCGCAAGAACGTGTAGTGCGACGTGGCAGAGAGGCGTCGTTCGGACAGGCGCCCGCGTGATCGACGCACGCACACGTACGTACGGCGCAGCAACGGCGGCACGCACGTATGCGCGCGTGCCGATTGACCAGCCCCTGAATTCTATGAACGGTAGTGCCTCCACGCACGCACGCGCTCGGCTTGATCCTGTGGAATTCTGCCGAACAAGTCCAAAGCGTCACGGTTATGCTCTGTCCACGTGTGTAAGTACTTGCCACTCCCGTAATTGACATGCTACCTCTAGTTTTATATGTTTGACGTCGTGACGTCATCTTTTGGGAACGGAGAGAGTATTTTTTTTTATTTTTAAAAAACAAAAGTAGTCCATGTACATTTGAAATTATAGAAATAGCGGCACGACAGGCACGTACCACGCTTATAGTCTGCGAAAGCCACCTACCGCGTTTCCAGCCTACGGTAGAAACGACTGCAACGATTCCTACCGCGGACTGGAAGGCCGGTAGGTGGCTTCCACAAATCGGAACACGGTATGAGACACATATTGTCTGTTTAGCTTGTCCCGGTACTATTTTTACAATTTCGGATGTGGGGAGCTATGTTTGCTATTTCATTGAAAAAAAAAGATCAAATGCGCCAAAAAAAAACTCCGTTTATGCACGTCAGTATGTGCAGTCCAGTTCAAGCACCTGATCTGTTTTGCCGCTCAACATACGCGTGCTTGCTAGTTCGTGTTGTTACGGTGTTAGGCTGAGCCGACGAGGACCCTCGATCATCGGATGGCTATCTTTCTTTGTCTTCGACGGTCGACGGCTTGCTCGACGCCGTGATGCGAACCTGGCCATCGCATGGGTCACGAATCACGATTGCAAGAAGATTACAGTGCACATGCCCTTTATTCACGAAGGCTGTTTAATTTGTACATGGAACTAGTTGCTTTATCTGTGTAACCGCACGGTGTGTGCGTACATCCACCACTATGCATATCATATATATGTATATGTCTTCGTGGCAAAATAATTTCTACCTATAACTGAAATCAGACCTAATAAAAAGGAGCCGGAAAGGGAGTGAAACCAGCTTCGACACGCCATCGGTGTATCGTGCGCCGCTCCATTCGTGCTGCTTTCTGTAAATCATGACGCGAAATATATATCTCAGAGCTAGTGTGTTGACTACTTAATTTTACCATTGTTCAATTACTACTACTATAGATTCACATAGATTTGAAAAAGGAAGACGCTTTCACCATAGAAAATCCACCAGAAATGATTTAGAAGCAGGTGAAACTTTTTGCTCCTGGCCAATTTTGCCGCCAAGTGCCAGCAGCTACAATATCGATATAGTGAACTACTCCCATACTGTTGAGACATAGTGGTGGTCATCACGTTGCTGATTCGTATATCAATCCATACATGAGCAATCAAATGAACACCAAGAGAGACAAAGAACACAAGTGTATAAAAGAGAGTCAGTATCTTTAATTATTCATCTGTATATTTGTTGTACATGGAGTCCTTATATTTATAGCCCATAGGGGCGGAAGCCCTCTAAGGGCGGTTTAGTTTTTTGTCTATAAAACCCTCAAGTTTCGTAACACTTCCCCTTGGGCAATAAATAACGATATGCAAATGCATCATCAAAAACTCCTTCCAAAAACCTATTAGGAAAAAAGGAATGGAAAAAATAGTACATTACATTCGTAAATTGCATTACACTTGAACTTTAGGAAAACTCACCAAGAAACTTAGTACAACATTTAATCTTCTGGATCCAATTTTCAAGATTATGGATAAATCCTTAGGATTTGATAATGTCATGATTTAGGATTTAACCCCCCCCCCCCAATTCTGCAACTCTTTAAACTGTCTCATTCAAATGCTATGAATGCATCTTTGGAAAATAGATGAAGACAGTGACTCCGTGAATAAATCAACTGGATTTTCACAAGACTAGAGGTGTTCATGGGTGGCCCGGCCCGAGCCCGAGGCAGTCTGTGCCGGGCTTAGGACTACGTTTTCGGCACGAAAGCCGGAAGGCCCGAAAAAATCAATTAAAAAATATGAAAAACTACTTTTTAATTTTGGAAATGAATTAAAAATTATTTTTATTCCAAAAAATGATTAAATTAATATTTTAAAATGAAAAACCTAACTTTCGAGCTAGGCCGGGCTCGGGCCTGCCCGTTTCAGATCGGGCTTTTCAAGCCTGGCCCGGTCCGGCCCTACGTTTGAACAGGTCTACACAAGACATTGTTTGCATGATCTTTTACCTCACTATTCTTCTGGATTTCACGAGAATGGAAAATTTAGGAGCAATGTACTTTGAGATGTTGCTCTTGACATAACTCGTTTGCATTTGTGTAATACAAGCAACATTATCTTCATAGATAATTGAGGGGGTATTGATGGTATTAATGCTGCAATACTTCTGGATGTGGTTAATCACACGTCTGAGCCAAACACATTCAAGTGGGGCTTCATATAGTGTTATAATCTCTGAGTGGTTGGTAGAAGTAGCTACCAAGGTCTGCTTAGATGACCCCCAAGGGGTGACTGCACCAGCACAAAGTAATATAAATATATTATGGGATTTTGCTCTATAAAGATTTGACATATAGTCAACATATCTTCAGGATTTAGTAATGATCATGAGGATATATGCATGATCTTCATGATCTTTGCATTGTCGACTAACTAGATCTAAACTGTTAAGTTGTAAAACCTTCAAGATGGATTTAATCAGTAATCATCATATTAACACCTTCTAGGTTTGATTAAGATTTTCAAAATCTCAAGTATGATGATCAGTGTTTAGTATATGCTCCCCTGAAGACAACTTCCACTGAAGTATTGTTGCTCCAATGCCTTTTATACATTTTTCGAAAATAAACATAGGCAAGAATACTATGATCAAATCAATTGGATTACCACAATACAGAGTCTTACATACAAATATCCCATTACACATCTCGAGGTTTAGAATACACACTATTCGGGAGTAATATATTTAACTTATCAAATACCACTATTTAATTATGCAATACAAGTAGATTATCCTTATAGAAGATATGGGGTAATATTAGTTGCAAAGTTGTGTGCCTTCCGGGTACGATTTATCAAAATCTTTCAGGGTCTTACTATTTTGTAACTATCTCTGGGTGGTTAAAGTTACAACGAATAGTCTGTTTGCAGAACTATAAAGTATAGTTGTACCATCCTATAGTAAAATATAACCAGTCTTACTTTTGGTGTTTAGGGGATTAACTGCCAATATCACTAATGTAGATGAAACCACCATTCCACTAACTTCTGGTGGAAGATGCACTTTACAAGAGCTTGTGTGGCGTACTTCTGGTCTTTAGATTCCTCATTTTATTCTTTCGGGTCTTAATGGGTCCTTGTTCACTTCTAGTGATCATATGATCATTGGTGTGATTAAGAGATCTACTGGTAAGATAATTTCCCTTCTCGGAGATGTTCTCTTCCGGGAGATGCTCTTACTATAGGTAAGAGACTATTGCGTATGAGTTTTATATATATTGCGATTTTGTTTCCTTTCTTACTAGGATTTTGAGTCCTTCGAGGATCTCATCAATGATTTTCACAACCCATTGACTGCATATTTTGTTTATGCTATTTGCTAGAATGATTATGCAACGGAACATTATATCATTCATAATAGTAGAGTAACGGTCTCTACGGGGACCTTTGAACCATAGATTTTACCACTTCATTATCTTCATAATGACCCATCCAGTCTAAACTACCAGGTTCCAAGACTTTTATTTAGCAATTTTGGTTTAGCTACATATGCTTTCATTATGTGACCTGATATGAATGCTTCAAATGCTCGGCCATGGACTTTGGTTCCAGATCCGTGTTCTCATAAGAGAAACTTTAGCAATTGTAGAGGCAAAATGATTATCGATAACTTTTCTCCCATATCCTCAAAATTGAGGGTATCTCAGTGTTAACCTGATCTTTGTCATTTCCCAAACAAAAGATTCTTGGTTGTTCTGCATTTCCAGAATTGTAATATGTGCACATCAAGTTGCTGGAGCTTTCATCTTCATGATGAACCTCTTCATAAGGAATTTCACCTTCAAGGTGAGTTCTTTTCAAAAGAGTTAAAGGAGTGATTAATAATTATTTTGACTAGTGTCATTAGATCTTAGACCCGCAGGCGTCCTCATAGATTTTAGATCAAGAACCATTAAGTCAATTTCGCAGAGGTGGATATATTATTCAACCTGGGGTATTCCCCTCTTAGCGATGTATTTACTGTAAGTAAACATTGTGGTAACTCCTCCATAATTGAAAAGTATTTTTTTGACAGGCTTCTCACTTCTGGCGTACAGGAGTATAAACTAAACCTTAAATTTAGCTTAACCAGTGCGTGTATCTTAGTACTAAAGACATTTTCCTTCCGGAAAATACCACGGCATTCGAACTTTTGGGCATTTCTCTCCCCCTAATACCGAGATTCGATCTTTATTAATAGCATGCCACAAAATTGCCCTATCATGGGCACATGACTGATTGAATTTCAGAATCAACATGATCTCCAACAATTGGTGATGGCCCAAAGGTATATACTACGGTGGTGATGACATGTGGGAAATGTTTGATTCCTCCAACACACACTTATTTTAATAAGGGGTTTGATGATTATATGCAGCGAGCTAGACTAGAAAATTGCATGATCCTAACATTATGTAGGATATTCCAACTTCGGGTTTGTCATTAATCTACGATGAAGGTCCCTATACGGGGGTCTGAGAGTTGGTAGACTTATTCTATAGACTAGCTTCTTTACTATTTGCCTAAGTTTTAATCCAATTACTCATACCTTATTTCAAATAATTTGGATCATTAAACTTCAAGTTTATAAGTACGCAATATATTTTCTTATGGTCAGAAGCAGTGTGTTCTAACAGCATAAAACTACAAGATGCTCTCTAGGAACATAAATATTTGACCATAGTTAATCTGCACGGAAATACTAGATTTTCTTATGGACTTCAAATCTAGTTGAATCACCAAAATAGTATAATTATTCAACGGGAATATTTACTGTTCAACAGGAACACCAAATTTAATTAAGGTTGGTAAATTGTATGCCTTATTTTAATTTGTAATGACAGAATTAACATGGCCAAATTTAGATCACTCAGGATCAACACTCCAATAGGTCATTATATTTTATTTCAGGAGCTATATTTGCTTGAAGGAAGAGATATGGCTTCTGGTGGTTATGCAGTTACAGACCGCACTTACCAATTTATGCATGTGTCATTTCTGATGAGTATGACACGCTTTAGTGCATAGCCAACATGGCATATGTGCGACTGTGTCAAGTGACCGTCGATTTGCCGTGTGCATTCCCACTTGCTGGCGGTTAACATATTGCTAAAGACATAAATCAATTGCCCTTCGTGGGCAGCAATTATTGTGGTTGCCAACAGCATGGGTATCGACAATGGTGTAAATGTCATTTTCCATATCAACTGGATAAGGATAATAATAATACAATTTACTTTAACTATCTTCCAAAATAAACTAGATTAATTTATTACTTCAGGCTAATTTGTTTCTGGCTTTGACATAGGATATGCCACTGTGCCTACTATGACCACTACTACAGAAAATGTCTTCACAGACGGTTCAAAACGTCATCACAGATGATTTCGTGAGTCGTCTGAATTTATGAGTCAGTAATGACATGATGTCATCATAGACGGTTTTCAAACCGTCTGTGATACATACTATCACAGGCGGTTATTAACTAAGAACCGTCTATGATAGTTAACTATCACAGACGGTTTGTCCTAAGGAACCGTCTGTGATATTCTTTTTGTATTGCTAAATCTATCTATATTTATTGGCTAGTCTCAGGAATGCTAGTCATACCCTCTGAAATAAGCAGAAATACAACAAGTAGATGTACATATCCAATTCACATTCATTTCAGAAACATGCGCATCCAATTCACATTCATTTCAGAAACATGCGCATCCAGTTCACATTCATTTCAGAATCAAGCACATCCATTTCACAAATCAATTAACTCAAATGAACTAAAATTAACCATTCATGAACAAATATACACACATGTTCCATTAAGTTCAATTCAATCTCATCCCAATCAAGTTCAATCTACATTGTGGAACTTCTCTTTTGGGTTTATGACCACACGCATCAAGAAGGCCGACAACCGTGTTTGAATGTGTTCAAGCTGGGCCTATTCCAATGGAGTTTCAGCGATGGTCGCAACTTGTCTCTAGGAAGATTAAAGTCGTGTATATATAAATTAATAAGTATGAAATAATTATTGCAAGATTGACAAACCTAGGGATCATCGGTCATCGGGGAACCGAGGAGTAGTTGCATGTTGTGGCAAACATAGTATCCACCGATGTTGTCAACCGACTGCTAGTGGCACTGTAAAAATAGAATTGGTTAGTTCAAGAGGCATTACATGAAGCGTTATATAAGATTAATGTGTACTAGCGAATATTGAGAATTTAAAATCGTATCGTAGGTTCACTCCCTTACATCTCCCTCCCTTTGCATAGTACGTGATGAATGACCTACGTGATTCCAAAAACTTAGCCTTAGCCATTGCAAAGGAAGGAAAAACTACAATAGAGTTATCTATGGAGGAAATGTGTTTACCCGTCGATTAATTTTTGGACAACTGTGAAGTTGTGATTGGACCTCTGTAGGAAATCAAGGTATCTTACCTTGTTCCATTTTGGTATAATTATAATTAGAATCCAGTGGAACCTACATAGGTATGTTGCATTGGTCATTAAACCTAAGTTCGTGTTGCTTATAAAGTACAAATTAAAAAGTATATATAGTCACTAGTGCAGCACTTACTTCTGGTTGTAGGGCAAAAGTATGATATCCTTGTTGCAGTGATCCAGCAAAAATGTCGTCATGTAATCCTCGACGAAGTTTGCATTGTCCTTGATGGTTTGAAAGGAGACCAAGAGTGGGTTGAGGAAACCTACCGATGATTTACTTGATGTGGGTTCTCCAATCATGTATCTACATATATGTACAAAAGCAAGGAGTTATATATGACATTTATTGGTATTACACAAACATAGACTATGATTGTACACACTTATAGTATCCAACATCGCATGAGTGAGGCGTCAAGGGCGTTGAGGTTGAAGAGTAAGAATAAGTCATCGAAGGTAACCGGGAAGACACAGTCTTGAAGCTCGTAGTTAAAATGATTTTTCTTGAACTTGACGGTGACACCCGAGCACTGTTGTCCATCTGTGTTTTTGGCATTTCCATGTACCATGTATGCAACTCTGGGAAGCTGATCCTAAGGTTTCGAGGTGCTCTACTGGGACGACCAACGGCTCGCCATGCACAAATTTTTGGGCCAACAGTATGAAGGGGATACCATTAGGCTTCTTCGATTTGCCCTTGCCGCCTCGATTTTTAGAGATCGACCGGGCACGAGGTGTAGATGCATCTGATGCACCGGGTCCTTGCCGCATCGGTGCAGGTACATCCTGTGAAGTTGACACCGGTGCAGGTAGCTCCGGTCCAGATACTTCCCATGAAGTTGACATCGGTGCAGGTAGCTCTAGGCAGATGTCGCTCTTAGGCCGCTGGATGAATGATCCAATGGTTTGCACTAAAGTCACAACCTCATCATTCGGTGGCATCTCCAGAAGAACGACCTCGAAGTTAGTATAAACACCGTCCACATTCACTTTTGCGAAACCCGACGCTATATTTACATCGTGCAGTAAGGCCCTGACACCAGATGGATATGCCTGGCCCCAAGCAGCATCCAGGGCAACGGAGGCACATCTCACTTAGAGCTTGTACTTCATAGCCACCTACATAATGATACAAAGTTAGCTACTCCAACACACCCATCAATGGATTGAGCATTCCAGATATAATAATCATTACCAGGATGTCATCAACAAGAAATCTATCATCACTTTCTAAGTTATGGTTGGATGCACAGCACTCGGACGTTTGGGGGGGGCAAGCACATGAGCAATGGGGTTTCCAACTGATTTTCCCTAAGCCTTTCCTCTATGAGGGATGCACGAATCTCCTCTCGGGCGACTTCTCGCATCTCCTCTCTAAGGGATGCATGAATCTCCTCTCATAGCAGTGCTTCACGCTCGGTTTTGGCTCTCCTCCTACTCTGGTACGCCCCGGAGTCCTCTGGGAATCCATGTTTCCATGGAACATAAAGACTAAGACCTCTCGTGTGACCAGGATGCTCTTTATTTCCCAGGGCCGCGGAGAGTATATCTCTCTCCTTGACTGTCTGGAATGAGCCTCAGGAAGATTGTGTAGTACTCAGCTCTTCCTGCAAGAGCTTGATATGTTATTTCACTTTCTGTGAAGTTATCGAGTAATTACAAACTAGGTAGTTTGATATCTTACCGGGCGCTGGGATACTTCCTTGTCTTCAGAGTTTGGAAAGGAGATGGCCCCCGAAGACACAGTAGATAACCTTGCTCTTAGCCTGTTTCGAGCGCCCTCATCAGAGATCGTGGCAAATGGCGGGAAGGCATCCCAACAGTTTGCATGCTCGTCCTGATCCCTCCATTGCGGGATTTTACCCTCATACCCAGTGATGCCGAGTCTGTGGGGGTGCGTGTTTTTTGCCTGGAGGGCCCTGTGCGCCGTACTTTCACTCCTAAAATCATCTGTCGTCTTCTTTGCCACAAATTCTTCCTAGTATTCTGCCACGAACGGATACTTCTGGAAGGGCGTTAGATTCTTCTCCACGTATTGCTTGATAAGCATGCTCTTGAAGTTCCTCCACACTTTGCACACCTATAGCAACGCGTGTTGTCGCATGGAGACCTGGTGTTGTTCCGGTATATTGAACGATCGAAAAATATCCTCCAGCAGCTCACCTTTCTGATCTTTAGTCAACTCCTTCCACGAATCATAGGTGGTCTTGACCTGTTCCTGTGCAACTATTCTGACCGTTCTCTAGAATACGGACGCTGCTCAGGGAGGATTGAGAGGGGCCCCAGACGCATCCACCTCCGTGATGGTAAATTGGCCCTCGACCCTAGGGGTGAAAACGGATCGGATACGGATGGATAATAGCCCTACCATATTTGTTTTCATTTTTTTTTCTGGATGCGGATACGAATATGGATACCCCGGATACGACTACGGATGCGAATAATATCGAATATGAATACGGAGCGAATACGAATCAAAACGAATATGGTCACAGATATTTTTTCGGAATATAAAAACCCTTTAAATCGCATGCTATAAATTAACAAAAATATATAACTAGTTTGTTTGATGCAAACATTCATGAATTATTCATATTTTCAGCAACCACACATAACATTGCCACTAGCAAGATGCATTAATTAGTTCATCACAAACATAATATTTAGTGTACCACATTTAGCTCATTAGTCATAACTCACAAGTCAACATACATAAAACTTAGTTCATCACATACATAAAACTTAGTTCACACTTAACTCATCACACCTAGTTCATTCATGACATACATAGTTCAATAATGCCAAGAATCCAATATATCATGTCTTAACAAGCAACAGGCCAGCAGTATCTCGCCATGTCTTTAGTTTACAAGCCTCCAACTTCGGCCCTAGAAAATGCATGAGAAGCATCAGATGTCATCTTTTCTTTCTTCTTTTATTGTTATGCATAAGTGTAACATCCCAAGTCTTGGGATTGTATTTCAAATGTATTAAAAATGTGGGGAATTTAAAACTTTTGAACATGCATTGGTTTTATGGAGTTTTTGCATAATTTGTTGGACTTGAAATTGTTGAAAACAAAGAAAACATACAACACAAATTGAAGTTCCAAAAGAAAGCAAGAACAAAAACTTGTGATAATCCCCTAGGAATAATTTATTCAAATACTAGGATAACTATCACAAATTAATATAATTTTTCCCAAATTTTTGGAACCAAATTCAACCCCTAGAAAATTCAAACACAAGTCAAAGACCTATTCTAAGTTTGAATTTAAATTACACAAATTAAATATTGAACAGTAGGTTGTCAAATTTTATTTGGAAACTAGGTTGTCCTAGGAAGTCCCCTGATTTATTTCAGAATTTTTAGAAATTTATTTCTAATTTTAGAACCCCGGTCAAACCTTTTGTTAGTTAGTCAAATAGATTTAAACCTCTGCTCAAGATTATTCATCGGACCCGAGCAGCTCTCTTCGCTTGAGACTGAGCCACCCGTCTCGACCTAGCCGCCCTAGCCGCACCGCTACTGGAACCAAACGCCATCGACCGTCCATTCCTGATCGTGCGGTGCTCGACGCCAGCAGCCTCGCTTCAAGACGCTGTGTTGAAGAAGCCGACGCTGGGCCCAAGTCGAGTCGCCATCAACCTCCTGCTCGCTGAGAACAACTCCGGGCACACGCCACAGTAACTCTGCGTGCCTCGCCACGCTGCCGTCTTCACGCCGTGACGCACCACCCTCGTCGACCAATCCCGAGCTCAGTTAGCTAGCTCGCCCCCATCTCTATCCTCGCCCGAGGATAATACCTCCCCGAGCCCTCCATTCTTGCTCATTCCTTCTCTTGGGGGTGAGAAGGAAGAGGCTCAATTGAGCACCACGCCTGGGTAAGCTTCGACCGCGTGGTTCTCCTCCCCTCTACCTTCCTTGCCTTCTCCAATTTTGCTTATGCGAGCTCCTACTTTGCCTTGTAGTTCCTGCTCCATCTTCGCGCTCTGGGAAGTGCTGGAGCGCGCTCCCGAGGGCATCCTCGTGTCAACTTCCATTCCGGTGAGCTAATCCTCATTCTTTGCGCGTCACTTTGAACTTTTGAGGTTGAGTAAGTGTTCCCCTCAATTGATTTCACCAATTCACCGCAGAGCGCCAATTTGAAGATCCCTTTGTCGGCGCCGCGCCATTATCGCCGCCGAAGTCACCTCCAAGTTCCCGACCTCGATACTCTCAGTGAGCTTCCTAGGACCCTCTAGTAGCTTTAGAGCGTTGTCTTGTGCGATTTGTGCATCGGGCTTGCTTCCCTTTTGTCGTATCACGGTCTCGCCGCTCCACTCCGGCTCGCCGGTGGCCTAGTGCTCCTCGTCGCCAAACCCCAACCATTAGTCGTGCTAGGTTATTAGGTCCCATCTCAGGCCTTGGTCGGCGCCGCCGTGGCCATGCCCGGCCTTGCCGCCCGCCGTCTGCGGCGGAGCGGAGCGCCGTTGTCGGATTTTCCTGACCGGCACTGTAGCAACCTTGATTAGCGGTTAATGATAGTGATTAGTAATTAATGCGAGATCTTTGTCAGTAAAGCAGCGTTTACTGTTGCTAATGATTGGTCATTTTATTGGCTGTCTCTATTACACGTGGGCCCGAGGCCATTAGCTCTTGGTAAACCGCAATCTATAGACCGGTGCACTGTGCTGTGGACTTTGGTCCACGCACTATTTCGTGAGCCGTGGGTATGACGTATGGGTCCCACCTGTTAGTAGTAATTTAAATCGAAAGTAAAAAAATGAAAAACGGTACTGTTTAGTAGACCCCACACGTCTTCCTCTGTGGCTAGCTCTAGGCCGGTGAGAAAAGTCTTTAATGCATGTTTAATTTCCGAAATGAATTATTTATGAACTGAAAATTGGTTAAACTTCAAAATTACATAAGTAATTCATTTTAGCTCCAAAATTGATGATTCAAATTTTGTTAGTTTCCATTTTAAATGTACTTTAATGTAAAGATAGATTGAACCATGTTACCATTACATAAAATACTTTTGGCAAAATTACTTTAGGTTTAGTATTATCGTTGCACTAAAAATTGCTTTAACTTCAAAAATACATAAGTATTTCTCTGTAACTCCAAAAAGAGTAAACTCAATTTTGTTAGAATCCTCTGTTAGTGTTGTTTTTTTAAAATAGGTTGTGAGCATGTTACGGTTACTGAAAATCTTATTTTGCATGTAACTTGTGTACTACTTTCATAACTTTGAAAAATCATAGAAAATTCATCTTAGCTCCAAATGAGGTGAATCAAATTACATTGTTCATCTCATGTGGTGCTCTTCATACCATAAAAATTTTAAGTGCACCACTGCTCTGGAAATTTTCACCAAAACAATTAATTCGGATGAACAGTAACCGGTTGCAATTTAATTGGATTTTCCACCTAAAATCGATTCCCTCGCTGTCATCTGATTGATTCTTACGCTTGTATCAGGATGCGTTGCACACCGGACATACATGCATGTTTACGTACTCTTTACGGTAGAGGATATAGTCGTTCGAATATGCATGTATTCTTTCTATTTCCATTCCCAATAGACAAAGAACATTCTTGGATCTGTAGGTGGTTTTGGGCAACTTGTTTTGTAGGACCGGAAAGACGACTAGAGGGGGGGTTGAATAGGAGCACAAACAAATTTTGCAAACCCCAAAGACCAACAATAAAAACCAAATTTCATTGAATATATACCAAATCCAGATTACATCATTATTATAGGCGCTGTATTATCAGATATGGTACTATCATTATGGGCGCCAGATTACCAGATATGGGTACTACCGCCGTCCATGATCTTGATATGACCGATTTTCCGGAGCACTTGTCGACAACAGAAAATCAAATCTAAAATCGACACAACTTTTGATTCATCCAACCAAAACCTACCAAACTTGAAACATAACCTCTAGAGGAGATCAGGAACCTATTTCAATCATCTATTCAATAGATCCACGTCAAAGTTTTGACCTTTTTCAGATTTGATGAAGATCGGTTCAAAACCAATTCAAATACCCAAATCTGATCCTAGGCTTGCTCGTGGGCTATGGATGATCAAGATGACCTTAGATGGTCTCCCATAAGTCACAGCAAGCAAGATCAATAGAAAGATTCAAGAGAAAAGCAGTGGATCAACAAACGCACCAAATCATCAAACAGAAGTGCAAGAACAGGAGAGACTCAACTTGGAGAACACTTCGATTGATTGAAGATAGGAGATTGATGTTTACAGCCACTCCAACTTAGAGGACAAAACTCAATACATGAGCCACACTCAATCAATCTCTAGAACCCTAGCTCTCCAAACCCTAAGACCAAACTAGGGTTTCTCCCGTGCATACTCTGTCCTTGCTGAACACAGCATCAAGCCTTATATAGTGGAGGCTAGCATCTAGGAATATTCCATTAGGGCAGCCATTAAACCCTAACACACAATGGGTTAACACACGCACGTATCTCAAAGCGTCGTCTTCATTTTCGATTGACCTAAACCATTTCTCCAAGCGCCGACCCGCGCCGCGGTTTAGCCAAGAGATCACAAAGGTGGTATTTGGTGAAATTACCAAAATACCCCTTCTCGATCCTTCTCCAAGAACCGAGTCCAAACTTGGTGAAGCAATCGCTTGCTCCGCCACGTGTAGGTTGATCAACGGCTCTCATCATGTCGGCAAGTCTCTCCCGTCCGGCTCCTGCCAAAACCACCAAGGCACTTGCACTGACCCCCGCGCCACTTGATCCAACCAGCTACATCGAACCGCCCGTTCGATCATTCTTATCAATTATGCGCCACGCTTGAGTCACTTGACCTCACCCGACATCCATGATCGTTCTGGACCTCAGCTCACCAAGCTTAGTCCCGATCCTCCTCGCCGTTGACCGTCGTTGACCTACAAGCCACCTACACAGCAATAGACAGAGAAATCGTCTCCGGGAACAAGTTCTTCACAACTTGACCCACGTTAGCTCAAAACATGCAATATGCAACACATATGCAAAGACAAACATGGATATGACCTATCCCATAATCAAATCTCTGAAAGAATCAACCCACTGCGGTATTAACATTTCACAAAATCGCTCAAACCTTCAGAACAAAGCGCCTTGCCACATGGACGCTCCGGATTAACTTGGCCATTCGGACCGCGAGTCTAAACCGTCAGATCTAAGCACTGTGTGGCAGTCCGATCATTCACAAGGATTTAGACCGTCCGATTTCAATCGGACGTCTCAAGGAATCCTACGGTCAAAAGAACTTGCGGTAGTTCCGCTCCACCCTTGCGGTCATATCGTACTACGGTAATACTACCCACAACACGCCGGTACTACCGATTATCCTGACACTTTGTTGAAACTTTCTGAAAAACAGGAAATCCAACAAACCTTCAACCAAATTGCCAATTGTAGCATCACCTAAGATCATGAGCATATCCTCATGATGTCCACATGTTTCCATCCAGAAGCATGTCCGCTAAGAGACCTAACAGTGTCGTGAAACTCTTTTCGGACGAACCGTTGCTTGCCTTCAATTTCAGTAGTTCAAGCACGGATGACAACCTTGTGTATTCCGGCTTGCAGCCCGGGAACAAAGGCTTTTCCGAGTCCTCCATCAAGCCCTCGAATTTACCAAATTCTCTCTCACTACAGTTCATTTTCACATCGTGAAGCATCTGATCCAGATTGTCATCGTGCGGCTTATCCAAATCGGAACCACAATCGACATCATCTGGTGGCATATTGTTGACTACTTCGTCGGTGGTGTCGTTGTTACTATCTTCATGTGTAATCTGCTCTTCACCGTGACTGGTCCAACGTGTATACCCCTTTTTGAAACCCCTCCGAATCAAGTTTCTTAAACATCTTTAGATTCTCGCAGTCAATGCATGGACAGTACATATACTCCGCCCCCTTATTCAACATACCCTCCTCGGCAGCTCTTGTAAAAGTAAACACGCCATTAATATACTCTTCACTCACATGGTTCTCTGCGTACATCCAGCTTCGGTCCAACTATGCTGTGGATATAACAAAATTTAGTGTTAATTAATTAATTAATTAATTAGTGTACTATAGATGCAACTTTTGATATGTCATTTGAAATATGTATTTCTAATGAACTGAAAAAACAGCAATGCATTACAATAGAAGTGCAGTAATATGCATGTGTGTAATCAATGGCAACAACACTAATAAAATCCAAACTTCGGCCATGCACCCTAGGGTCAGGTTTCAACACAAACACATTATAGCCAGCCTACCCAACTTCTACTAATTAATTTGCAAAAGTAACTGAAATCTCAAGTACTTATAGTAGTCAACTTCAGATGGCAAGAAGCTAGATCTAAACCATCTTCAATTCTCTCTTTACCAAGCTAGATCTAGAATATAATGCAATTAGGAATAAATTACTAACCATCAATAGTCAAGAACAAATGGATCTACAATCACTCTTCCCAAATCCGCGGTCTCCTTTCACCAAATCGTCTCAAAGCCCCACCTCCTCGAAGTAGCAGCAGCGAGAACAGAGCTGGAATTTAAGACAAATCTGTGAGGGTCGTGTCTACAATAAGTGAGATTATCACAGACAGTTTTTAATACAAACCATCTGTGAAGAGGACAGAAAGTCACAGACGGTTCATGTTGAAAATCGTCTGTGAAGTATCACACACGGTTCTTAAAAAGAGTCGTATGTGATATTAAGAAATATCACAGATGGTTTTCAACATGAACCGTCTGTGATATTACATCTTCACGCATTTGGTTTTAGTGCAACAAGAATACAAAGGAAACATAAAACCAAAACCATCTGTGATTATATTTAAAACAGATGGTTTTGGTGAACCGTTTGTGATGAGGCGTCCAATATTAGCCTTTTTGCAGTAGCGAACTCTTGTTTTGAATAATTTTCTATGCATCTTAACTTCCAATATCTCACACATGCCTAATTTCTTCCCCCCTTTTCATGCCAACCGTAAAAACCCAAGTGATAGCGTGTGCACAAGTATTTTCTTCAAATCAACTCGGTGTTAAAGATTTGCAATCATACTTCAACAGGAGTATAATTTTGTTGGCGTAAAACCAAAATATACTCTGTAATATTCTGCTTACAAAGTTGTTCAATTAAGAAAACATAGTGTGGTGGGGGATAATGTTATATAGACTCCAAGTCTTAGGGTTTAAGTCATTCTGTACTTATTAGAGGAATATGATGTTTTTTAGCCAAGATGGTCCATCAGAGATCAACATATGACTAGGCTCAATCCGGTGCCACTGAAAAAATAGTTTCCCTTTTGCTATCTGGGCATCCATGCACTACACGCTAGTAAATTGATACTTATTAGATATCAAGAACACATGTACAACATTTTGTTAGCAAGGCATGGCAACATATTTTCAATTTCCAAGCATAGGTTTACAAATTTATTCCATACAAGATCAGTTTACTACTTGTAAGGTATGCTACTGGCAATATGTTCTATTGAGCAAATTTAATCAACTATTCAGTAGGAGATAAGAATTTAATAGAACAACTCAAACCATTAATTTATATACGACATCTGGAAAAAAAATGATCTCACGCATAAGGTTCCATCCTAAAGCAAACGATAAGAGATGCTGGGCGGGAGCAGGGCCAAGCTCGACAGGAGATGAATCTATACTACTAATGCAACTCGTACAAGAAAACGACATCTTTACAAAGTTAAGGGATAGCTAGGACATTGCTACTAGTCTCCATACAACATAATATGGGCTTATCATTGTTGTCATCTAGGATAAACAAATATCCACTTAGCGATGTCAAACATGTCCCGCATAATTTATACAATTTTCTATATGTTTATAATTGGTAAAATATTTAAAATGCATGAAACAAGTACAAAATAGTAAATATTAATTTTATCTATTCAGTAGACAATTTTATAGATGTCCCAGAATTTTTCTAGTATTTTTGGGATTTTCTAATAATTTTTTTAAGATCTAGAAGCAACTTTCTTAATTACTGACACAACTACAAAAAGGCTAATACTAGACGCCTCATCACAGATGGTTAACCAAAACTTTTAGTATTAAATACAATCACAGGCGGTTTTTGTTTAGTGACCGTCTGTGTTACTGGCTACGTTAAGAACCGTTTGTGAAGAGGTAATATCATAGACGGTTCATGTTAAGAACCGTCTGTGAAGTATCACAGGCAGTACTTGTTCAGAATTGTCTGTGATACTTCATAGACGGTTTTCAACATGAACCGTCTATGACTTTTCATCCTCATCATAGACAGTTTGTATTAAAAACCTTCTACGATATGTATCTCCTGATTTTACTTGACTCTGTTACTTGAAATGTCTAACTTTGTTATTTTTACCATCACAAAGTTAGGCATTTCTGTGTGCGTTCAAGTTTTGGTAAAACCATTGTCACAGACGGTTTTTAATATGAACTGTCTGTGATATTAGCTCATCACAAACGGTTTCTATTTGAAACCAACTGCGACTCGCGGAAATTTTTGAACGCTTGCGCGAGAAGCAAAATGTTTTGGCGTTGTCCTTATCTATTATACACACCCCCACCTTGGCTTCCATCAGTCTCTCCCTCTCCTCTCCCCTCCCCACGCTGAGCTCCGGTGACCGCCGTCGATTCCTGACACGATTTGGTGAGGAGACGCAGCCGACGATGACGAGGAGGAGGAGGTACACGCAGGAGCTTCATGTCTGCCGTAGGAAGCCACCAAATGTGACCGCCCCCATCTTGGCCTCAGGTGAGCACGAAGTTTTGCCCCCAAATCCCCATCTAGGTTTCTGATGAGGATCTAATAATCCCCATTTTATCTTTTATCTATAATTCTTATTATGGGTAAATATGATGTCATGTGGTCCCTACGTATACCCCTTATATTTACAAGGGAGAAGCCTACCAAGTGGTCGTAAGTTCTTCTACAACCATCCACATAGTCGTAAGTCTTGCTATGACTACCTTATGGTCGTAAGTTCTTCTACGATCACTATCTAGTCGTAAGTTATTCTACTACTACCTCATAGTTGTAAGCTCTTCTATGACCAGGTCAGCCACGACTACCTTATGATCAATAAAACCTACGCATTTGTGGGTCCAATTGATTAAGGAATCCAAGCAACAAGATATCTGTTACTACTCTCTGAAGTAATAGCACGTAATACCCCATTATCTCTGACAAGTAACTGCCAGGCGACGTGAAGGGGTTACCACTCCGATGATTACTGCAAACATGCGCCCGTTACTGGATTTGATAAGGCGCCTCTTCACCAGGGGAAAACGGTTATTCCTTCACGACTATATAAAGGCAACGATCAGAGAGGGAAAAGGGGGTGATCGAAGGGGACAACAAGCAATCAGGAAGACAGTTAGACACTATCTGTCTGTAATAGCCTTAGTCTTTTCTCCCGATTGTACGAAACACACTCAATACCATACACACACAGGAGTAGGGTTGTTATTCTCTCCGGAGAAGGCCTGAACTTGTATAAAAATACCTGTGTCAATCTCTCTGCATGATTCTATTCTAGGAGACCCCCCGAATCAAACAATCTTTACGTAAGATCGGTTCTAAAACACCGATGGTTGGCGCCGACCGTGGGGATCTTCCGGTAATCTCTTGTCAACATACTATCTTTTTCCCAAATTTCATGCACTCATGGCAGGAGAATGGAACGAGGAGAACTGGTTTGACTTGGCAGATTACGCAGACGTCGACATGGATGCCGGTTTCAATTACGAACCGAGTATCGACTCATCCAATGGTATTGCTGCCTCCAGGGATCTTTTCGCAGATCCAGGAGACCATGCCACTCATAGAGTTGAGGAGGGATCCTTATCCCCCACAACAGTACGTCCAACAGAGGAATCAATTCCTTCAAAGGACAAGGGTCAATCCAACCACAATCAGGACTACACCCAGGCGGACTCACAACACGACGAGAGTTTTTCCTCCAAGTGTTCAAGTCCCCCTAAGGTGGTCCGATCTGGTGAGACAAGTTCTGGAAGCCACAATTTCGAGACTTCACCAGCATCTGGTGGTGCTCTCTCTCCGGATAACTCCAGAGAGAGTGGGATCAAGCATGCTTTTCCTACAAATTCGACCATCTCTCCGCAGATCACACCTGCGGATGGAGACTAAGATAACCCGAGTTCCCTTCGTGGAGGATTACTCCAAGTCGCCAGTAGTGTCTCTCGACTACTCCTCAAGCGGGGAGGCCTCGAGTGCAAGTGAGAATCATCAACGGGAGGTCTTCGTCCTTCCCTCAGATCAAGGTCACTCTTTTAGAGACCGGGCTAGGGACACTCTCCGAAGATCACGCACTGTGCCCCCTCGTGGCAATGGCAAGGGCACCACTGGTGACGGATAGAACCAACACTTTGATGAGCGCGAGGAAAATCCTCAACATACTCGCACTCCATTGAGACAGTCTCAAGGATCTGATATGGAAGATCTTGAGGCTATTCGACGGAAAAAGATTGCAACCTAGAAAAATCTGCCTGAGCGCATCCAATATCAATCAGAGGAAGCTCAAGAGCTCCAGCACATCAACGACTTGCTCAAGAACCCTACTCAAGAGCTCGCCCGAGCGCCAGGCTATGACCTATTCATCGAAGAGATCACACAAAGGCTTCGGACTACGATGGCAAGACTGGAAGCACCTCGCTGACATCATTTAGGAAGTCGTAGCAATACGACTTCTTCAACTACTAGTCGATCAAACATATCACCGCGTAGAAATCGGCGCAACGGCGAGTCGCATCGATCTCCTACTCGGAGAAATGTCTTTCGAACGACTGATGATCAACAAGCCCCTCGGAGAGGTGATCGCACACCATTCCGACATGAAAATCTACAGCAGCAGATGGAATACGAGGAGTATTTCCCTCGTAGGACCGAGACTTACTACAGGTCGGGTCAACTTGTTACTGAGTATCGTCGAATACGATCACCTGGTGATATCAACCCTTCTTTCCTGCAAAGGAGGCGTCAGGAAGTTATTATCGGATGTCGGGCATTTTCGCCGACCTCGAGCCGCTCATCGCCACCTCGTTTTCGACCAGTGAACATGGAGAAGTTCGATGGATCCCAAAATCCCATCGAGTTCCTTTAAATTTATACAACAACAATGTCCGAGCAAAGCAGGAGGAGGAGAGCATGTAATGGCGAATTACCTTCCAACTGCGTGCTCGGCGGTTCGCTCGATCGTGGTTACTAAACCAACCACTCGAGTCGATCTATTCTTGGCAACACCTCTGCGACCTTCTACTGGCGAACTTCCAAGGCACCTACAATCGCTCTGGGAAGGAGGACGACTTGCACCGGATGAGACAGAACGACCACGAGACCTTGCGCTAATTCATCAAGCGTTTTAGTCAGGTTCGTAATTCAATTCCGGAAGTTTCTGACTCATCTGTCATCAGGGCTTTCAAGCAAGGAGTCCGTAGTAGAAGGATAACATAAGATATCGCTTTGAATCCTCCCACTACTATCGCCGAGCTCTTTGAGATGGCCGATCGATATGCGACTGCTTCTGAGGCGGTCAAGTGAAACAACACAATCGATCGAGAAGACAATACCTCTCGAGAGCTAGGCGAAGTTGGTAAGAAGAAGGATAAGAAAGCAAAGAAGTCCAAGAACAAGGCGAAGGGTCAAAAACCCCAAGTCAGCGGTTCCAAGGAGGTCTTGGCTGTAAACGATAAAGGGCCACGAACCTCTAAGCCGTACTCCGACCGAGGCAAAGGTAAGCGCCCCGATCGGAAGAACGACAAGCCTAGGTGGTGTCCTTTCCATAAAAAGGAAGAACATGACCTTCGCAACTGCCGAGTCTTCCAACGAAAGCTCGAGGACTACTACAACGGCAAAGGACCACTTCCCACTCTCGAGCAGGTAGGGCAAACGAGTGGTCTTAAGTCGTCAGATGACGATGAGGAGATGTCGTTCCAGGATCCGCAACATACCGTCGAGCACATCATCAAGATATTTAATCAAATCGATGACTTAAAGTCGCCGAACGTGAGGTAAACTCCATAGATCCTCCTCTCGTCAATAAATTACAAGTGGTCTAAGTCAACATCTCCTTCGAGAAGGGTGATCGCCGATTCTTCGACTTCCAGTCGATATCCGATCGTGGTCGAACCCACCATCAACAATTGTCGGGTCAATCGAGTTTTAGTTGATGGTGGCAGCTCATTAAACATCTTGTTTACGAGTGCCCTGGACAAGATGCAAGTACCCAGGACTAAGGTAAGACCGGTACGATACTCTTTTCATGGGATCGTACCGGGGTCTTCAGCCAAACATATTGGCCAGGTTTCTCTTACTTTAACATTTGGTTCACTAAGTAATTTCAGGACAGAGAAAATCTCCTTTGATGTGGTCGAGTTCGATACGGCATATAACGCCATACTCGGACGACCAACTTTGGCAAAATTCTTAATGGCTACTCATTACGGGTATCAATGTCTTAAGATGCCAGATCTCAAAGGAGTGATCACAATTCATTGTGACAAGAAGATGGCGATACCGCGACCGTCGATCCTCGAGATGGTTGGTCAAATACCAACTCGAGAAGAAGGTCACCTTCGACTAGCAAGTCGGGCCTAAAGCCGCACCAAAGCCGAACAACCAGTCAAAGAGGTTCCTCACGACGCAGGGAGCCCTCAAGATCTGTCAGACGGGATACTTCCACCCCAAGTAGGAAGACGCCTCATCACCTTCCTCCGAGCTAACGCAGATGTCTTCGTGGCAAGCATCCGACATGCCCGGAGTCCCTAGGAGGTGATCGAGCACATGCTAGCTTTACTACCGACAAAGTACCAGAAACAAAAATTACGGAGATTTGCCCCTGATCGACTAGATGCTATTAAATCAGAATTGGATAAGCTACTTAAAGCAGGCTTTATAAGAGAAGTCGACCACCCAGAGTGGTTGGCTAACCCTGTAATGGTTAGGAAGTCAAAAGGCAAATGGCATATGTGCGTAGACTTCACTGATCTTAATAAAGCTTGTCCAAAAGATGATTTTCCTTTACCTCGTATCGATCAGTTGGTTGATTCTACTGCAGGTTGTGAAATGTTAAGTTTTTTAGATGCATATTCTGGATACCACCAGATCAATATGTGTCTAGACGATGAAGAAAAGACCGCATTCATTACACCATTTGGTATATTTTGCTATGTCAAAATACCATTTGGTCTAAAAAATGCCGGCGTTTCTTTTCAACGCTTGATGCAATCGACTTTTTCATCTCAACTAGGTCGAAACATGGAGGCCTATGTTGATGATCTAGTCGTTAAAAGCATGAAGAGATTTAATCATATCGCTGACCTACAAGAAACATTCGACAACCTCAGAAAGCACCGCTTAAAACTCAATCCTGAGAAGTGTGTGTTCGGAATCTCTTCAGAAAAATTGCTTGGATTCCTAGTATCTATACGGGGAATCGAAGCAAATCCCGAAAAGATAAAGGCCATTCTCCAAATGCGCCCTCCAACCACAAATAAAGAAGTCCAGAACTCACAGGGTGCATGGCGGCTTTAAGTCGTTTTATCGCACGACTAGGAGAAAAAGGACTGCCTTTCTTTAAACTTCTAAGGAAACACGAAGGTTTTGAGTGGTCGAACAAGGCAAACGCTGCCTTTGAGGATGTCAAGAGGTATCTTAAGAGTGCTCCTATTTTGGTTTCTCCGAGGCCAGAAGAAACGCTCTTAATTTACCTAGCTGCCACGCCATAGGTAGTAAGCGCAGTACAGGTCGTAGAACGTGAAAACATACAACGACCAGTTTACTACGTTAGTGAAGTTTTACACGGGCCTAAGAAGCGTTACCCTCAGGTCGAAAAACATCTATATGCCCTCCTCATGTCTTCGAGGAAATCATGCATTATTTTCAAGCGCACAAAATAGTCAGACTGCCTCGAGTTTCCTTGGGAGCGATCCTCCATAATAGGGAAACAGCGGGATGCATGGCAAAATGGTCAGTCGAACTTGGGGAGTTCGACCTCCATTTCGTGTCCCGAACGGCCGTTAAATGCTAGATCTTGGCAGACTTTGTCGCCGAATGGACAAATCCTGAACCTGTTCAGGATCCCCAGTACGATTCCCACGACCAGTGGACGATGTACTTTGGCGGGTCACTTACTTTAAGTGGCTCGGGAGCTGGGGTGGTCCTGGTATCTTCTACCGGAGAGACCTTAAAGTATACCATACAATTAAACTTTTAGGCCACTAACAACGTGGCAGAATACGAAGGTTTGCTAGCTAGCATACGAGCTGCGAAAGCGCTCTCGATTCGCCGACTACTCATGAGGGGAGACTCTCAACTAGTCATGAATCAAGTCGGGAAAGAGTACCAGTGCTCTAACCCGACAATGTCTCGGTACTTATCGGAAGTGCGTAAGCTAGAAAAGCATTTTTTCGGTTTCGAGGCACAATTCATCCCTCGAAAGGATAATTTTCTCACAGACCAGCTTGCTCGAATGGCTTATTCCCGATTTGTAGTACCAAAAGGAGTCTTCTTGGAACAACTCCAGAAGCCGTCCCTGGTTGAAGAACCAGAGACTCCTCCTATTGAGACGGCCTCTCTAGAATACGAGGATACCTGGATGGCTCCCATCTACGAGTATCTTCAGAAGGGCTCCGTACCCGAAGACGATCCTGAGGTAGATCCCTTATCCCGAAAAGCCAAAATGTATACTTTGGTTAAAGAAGTCCTCTATAAACAAGGTACTCAAGGGGTGTTCATGCGATGCATTTCACAGAGCGAATGATTAACACTCCTTCACGACATACACGGTAGCATCTGTGGAACTCATGCTTCTTACAGAACGCTGGTCGGTAAGGCCTTTCGACAAGGTTTCCACTGGCCAACAGCCCTGTACGATGCTAAAGAGTTGGTCAAAAAGTGTGTCCAATGCCAATTTCATAGCAGGCAAATACACCAACCAGCTCAAGCATTACAAACGATACATCTGTCTTGGCCTTTTGCGACCTGGGGTCTCGATATCTTAGGACCGTTCCCCAAAGCTCCAGGAGGTTTCGAGTTCCTTTTGTGGCTATTGATACGCTCACAAATGGATCGGCCGAACTCAGAATCGATAACAACGAAGCGACAAAATGGTTCATGATGAGACGCGTAATTACTCGATTTGGAGTTCCAAGTCGAATAATTACAGATAATGGTAAACAATTTTCGAGCGTAAAATTTCAGGAATTTTGCGACGAGTTGGGTACCAAGTTACGTTATGCTTCTGTTGCCCATCCCCAAAGCAATGGGGGCAGTCGAACGTGCAAACGGCCAAATAATGCGGGGAATTAAAACTTGAGTCTTCGACCAGCTCGTCAAGCGCTCGGGGGCTTGGGTACAAGAATTACCCTCCGTATTATGGGCAGTTCGTACAACTACTAGTCGAGCTACATGAGAAACACCCTTTTTTTTGAACTTCGGAGCCGACGCCATGCTTCCTCCGAAACTAAAGATACGGTCAACACGAGTCGAAACTTTCAATGACTCCAACCAGGAACAACTTCGAGCGGATGACATTAACTTACTCGAAGAAAAGAGAAACCAGGCCTTAATCCGCTCAAATAAGCCACCAACAAGCCTGCAAGCAGATACTACGATCATAAGGTCCAACCTCCCAAATTCTCAGAGGGTGACTTGGTATTGAGGCTCTGCCAATCCAAGTTTAATCGGAATAAACTTTCTCTCAAGTGAGAAGGTCCTTACATAGTGGTCGAAGTTACCCGGCCAGGGTCAGTACGATTGGCAATGGAAGACGGCTAGGTTCTCTCGAATTCTTGGAACATCGACCAGTTATGCAAGTTTTATGTGTAACAAACCATTCAGACAATAAACCCTCAGGTTCTCTCTACCTCTATTGTCTTATTTTTGAGTAGTGCTTTCATATTCTAAACATCCAGTTTTCTTTACACTGGTCGAAAGGCAAGTAACACCACCTAGTCGAAGCCTCTCCTCTCTGCGCGTGGTCCTGCCCACTAGAAGGAGCTTCCTAGTGTCGACTCGTTACTCACTTTTGCTACCAGTACAAAGAGCTTGGGTTCTATTTGGTCGAAATATTCTTAAAACCAGCTCTTTTCACCTTAGTTTATTTCTTCAGTTATTTTGAAAAATACTCTAAGCAAAGTGCACTTTCTTAGATTTATTCAACTGCCTTTGGTGTACTCGTTCCGTCTCAACTGGTCGAAGGAAGAAACACATCTAGTCGAAGGCTTTCTCTCTGCACGTGGTCCTGCCCACTAGAAAGAACTTCCTAGCATTGTTCAGTTTCCTACTTTTGCTACCAGGACAGACCTATCGAGTCCACCAAGGAAGGACGAATAAATTTTTTAAAGTCCTCTAGACGTTTGCCTAACTCAAGTTGCCGTTCTCGATTTGATTATTCTGATCGGAGATAGTAATATCACCTAGTCGAAGCATTTCCTCTCTGCACATGGTCCTGCCCACTAGAAGGAACTTCCTAGAGTCGATTCATTACTACTCTTTTGACCAGTGCATGACAATCATGATAAAAAAAACTACGAGTTAATCAAACCTCTCTGTTTTTAGAAACCTTTTTAACACTATTTACCTAGTTTAAATAAGTAAATAGTCGGGGGCTAGGATAAAGTTATTAATTTGACTTCAATTCTTAGTCTTTTGTTTGTCAATTATCTTTTGAATTACTAACTACTCGATAAGATAATTTGTAGGAAACAAGATGGATTATATATTACATAAGCAAAAGCTTGTTTTCACAGGTTTTTATTACAAACTACTCTGAAGAGGGAGAGCCCAGTTGCATCTCCTCCGAGACCTTCCTGCCGACTGGTTGCATTTCTTCAATCAAACGACTTGCTTCTGCTTCAGGGCAGTTGAAGTCGGCGTCGATTGGTTGCATATTAAGGCTGGGGTCATGAGTTTTAAGTTTTACCAATACATAACTTACTGCACCTTCGACCGCCTTCTTTATCGAGTCAGCTTGGTTGGAGTTTAGAGTGGTCACCAGTTCTTGCAAAGTCCCGACTTGTTCCTCAATAGTACTTATATGAGCAGCTATCGTGTCTTCTGGAGGAGTTTTTCCCTCACCACGCAGCTCACCAAGTATATTGTTCAGGAGCATGTTGTTGCCTTGAAGATTAATCTTCATCGACTTCATCTCCTGTTGGTTACGAGTCGAAGCCTCACGGAGTTGTTCATTCTCAACTACTTGTTCTGAAAGGGGTAAGACCAGTCAAGCAAAAATAATTCCTAGAAGAGGAAAGAACTAGTTCACAGGTAAAGAATTTCTTACCTGCTAGTCGAGAATCTAACTTCTTGATTTCCTTATTATGGGAAGCAATGGTCTCAGCATGCCGCTCCTCCCATAATCTAATGTCCTTTGTGTTTTCCTTGGCAATGTGGATGGTCTCGTTAAGAATCATGGTTTTTTCCTGATCCTTAATTTCGAGCCTTCCCAGTTCGAGTTCAATTTCTAAAAAGAAATGAGAATCAGAATAAGAAAAGAACTCATGAAGGACTACAGGTAAAGAATTGCTTACCTGCTTGCCGAGATTTCAGCCTTTCAACCTCTTGATCTTTATCTTTGGCGATACGAGAAATCTCGTGAACGACCAAAGTTTTATCTTTAACTTCAATTTGGAGCCTTCTCATTTCGTCCTCTTTTTCTGAAAAGAAGTCAGAGTTAAAAAGGTAAAGATCAACGACATAAGCAGTCTTAAATTCAGCACTTAGTAATATCTCTCCCTGCATTTTTTCAGTTGCAGAGTTAGCCTCCTGAAGCTTCTTCAAGAGGTCTTCTATTTCTTCCCCTAGCTTTCTCGACTCCTCTTTTTTATAATCGAGCGAGTCGGCCAGGGTCTTTTCGTCGCTATTTAACCTGTAAAGATTAAAAGTAGACATGAGCACTATCTAACAAGTCGTAAGTCTTTCTACGACTAGTACCTAGTCGTGAGTTTTTCCACGACAAACCTCATAAGCACTGTATAAGTAGTCAAACCCTAAAACGACTACGAATAACAGTAACTTACCACCTCTCTGCCTATTCGCAGAGTTCCGCTTTTTCCTGTCGTAGCTATGTAAGTTGTCAGTGATATTCACCAACAGTGGCAATTTGTTCCAGAGCTTTCTGCAAAAAGAAAGATAGTAAGAAGCAAGGGAAGGCCACACATATAAGTATCCTTAAATACTTACATCCATGGTCGTCCGAGCAAACATTGAGAAAACCATCGCTGGACTCTTCAGCTTATCTATCTTCGCGACTTGATCCCACTAAACCTTCTCGAGACGCTCGTTGTCAAAAGTTTCCCCTCTGTTGGGAATATTTTTGGGATGAGGGACTCGATCGCGAGATCTAAAAGCAGAAGACCCCACGATAGAAGCAGGCCCAAAGAAATCAGCACAGAAGTTGAAGTACTCCTCGTCTCCTGATTCTGTAACTGCAGCTTCTCTTTGAAGACCGGGAGGAACGTCTGCAACGACTTTCTTCCCGACACGGTGGTCAGGTACATCACCACCTTGGCCAGAGGCTTCTACCGCTACCTCTCGTTGTCTCCACGACCACCTCAATGGTCAGAGCATTCTACCTCGATGGTTGTAGCAACCACTTCAGAAGCCACGATTTCCTCCGCCACTCGGATAGTAGATGATCCTTTGACTACTCCTATTGTCGTCTCTCCATCCGCTGGAGAAGCGGCAATGGGTTTCTCAATAGAAGCATCCTCGGGGGCTCAAGGAGTCGGGCTAAGAGCAATAAAAGGAAATCACGTTAAATTGTGAAAAGCAAAAGGTAAATGCTATTCTTACATTTTAGTCTTTTTCACATACCTCTGCACCCTGGACCTATCCAGGAACTTAAGAGTCATCTTCCCAACGGAATATTTCTTCGACTTCTTTTCTACGACCACGTCTGGTCGGAGTTTAAGTTGAAGAATGGTTTCGGCCACGACCACGTCTGGTCGTGGATTTTGAACAGGAGCCATCTCTCTGGTCTCCTGACTTTCCGGATGGCCGAGATCAGTCTCGACCACTCCAAGAGCAGCGCTAGCCTCGACCGTAGGCTCTGCTGGATCAGCATTGTCCTTCACAAAAGACATAAAGTCCTTCCAGTTCTCCTTTTCTAGTTGCTTAACAAAACTAGGAGAGGCAGAAACTGCGAAAGTTTTCTTGTCATAATAGAAGGGTACCTTGGCCTTGCGGGCTTTACGCTTAAGAGATTCGGCCGCTTCGATCTCTTCAGCTTCAGCGGCTTCGACCTCCCTGGCTTCAATTGCAGCTGTGTCTACAGCAGATTTTGCAGAAGATCTGGTCGAAATAAAAGAACTTGAGCCTACCCCTCCCTTGTCAGCGACTTTCACGAGTCGACACTTCTTAGACAGAGGAGCTGGACTTTTTTCCGCTGTCATCCCTGCGCCGATGGTTATCAGTTCGACCTCTTGGTCGTCCTGACGGTTTTCTATGCCTATTTTCTGTAAGAAAAAAAGAAAAGTATTACTGACCAGTCGTAAGATTTTCTACGACCAGTATCAAGTCGTAAGTTTTAATACGACATTTCTTTGATCGTAAGGTCTTCTACGATCACTACCAAGTCGTAAGTTTTTCTACGACAAACAACCAGTCGTAAGTCTTTATACGACTTTAAAGTCCTAAGGATAAAATCAACCCTTGATTACCTTTAGGCGCTCCATCTTCTCTTCTGCGGATAAAACCGCAAGGATTTGAGGAACCGCCACTCCAGGTGGCGGAGATTTCTCACAAACAAGTTTGACCCGAACGTCAATCTCTGCTTGTGAAAGATCTGTGCAAACAGATATGACATTCATTAGACCACTTTAAAGAAAGACCAAACCGAGGGCTAAGTCGAAGATTCACTTACCCGCCTCGTAGTCCCTGGTCGGTTCTTTTGGCCCCGTGTACCTCCACATAGGAGTCACTCGTTTCTTTAAAGGGCTAATTCGACGTGTGATGAAATCCTTCACCACATGCCATCCGGTCAGTCCCTCCTCTTTCAAGTTCTTGATGGCTTGAATATAGGGAGCAATCCGACCGAGATCCCTGGGAGTCGAATCCCAGGAAGAATTCTTTTCAGCATCCTTCCCCGCGAAAGTAAGGCTGTCATCTTGGGTGATTTCCCAGTAAAACCACCTCTTCCTCCATCCCGGCCACGAACACCGGGTAAACATCTGAATATACTCCTTTGACTTCCCATCATGGAGCTTCAGACCACAACTCCCAGCTATCCTAGATTATCGAGCCATTCCATAGAAATATTGAAAGAGCTCGAGGTCCGTTGGAATTCCCAAGTATGCCTCATACAGATACACAAATACACTTAGCATAGTGATGGAATTATGACCGAGATTCACTAATTCCACCCCAAAGTGCTCGAGTACGAGTGTGAGAAAGGGGTGAGCAGGCAATCGAAGGCCACACTCACAATATGCCTGGAAGACGGGAATTTGCCCAATCTCCCCCGACGGCCAATGCTGTCCAACCACCGCAATCCATTTCACAAGAACCTTCTCTAGAATCTTCCCAGCGTCGACCAAGGCTTGAATCTTCACCGCATCCATCTCCGACTCGACCCACTCAGAAACTGTGCCGGCCATCTCTCTCAGAAAGAGGAGGTTTTGGATTAAGGAAGGTCTTAGGAGAAGGCACGATTGGGTTGACGGCGGGGAAGGCAAGAACTCGATGAACAGCGGGAGCGATTTGGGGAAAAGTAGAAACCCAAGTCTCACCCCTCGGTAAGTATTTATAACCGTATGCTTGGGCTGAAGGGGTGGAAATCCAAGGGTTGCCACCGTTTCGGGAACCGCTCCAACAAACAGACATATAAGAGACGGTTGCGATTCTCTAAGTTTGTCTACCCAAGAAAATTAGGTTCGTTTTTACACCACAAAATTACTTTCTTGGCCAAGTCTTTCTGGCCAAATGAAATATCAATCAGAAAAGTTTTACTTCCGATCACCATACTACGACTACTTCATGGTCGAAAAAGTTTTCTACGACTATCTGGTAGTCGTAAGCAATGTTATTGACCATGTATATTTCTGGTCAAAGTAATGTACAAATGTCAAAGAGTTTTTCCTTCGACCATATTTTCACAACCTTCTCGTGGTCATAGGACCATCTACGACTTCTTAACCAAGTAAGTTATTTTCACTTGAAGCTGGGGGGCTAGATGACGAGGATCTAATAATCCTCATTTTATCTTTTATCTATAATTCTTATTATGGGTAAATATGATGTCATGTGGTCCCTAGGTACACCCCTTATATTTACAAGGGAGAAGCCTACCAGGTGGTCGTAAGTTCTTCTACAACCACCCCCAAAGTCGTAAGTCTTGCTACGACTACCTTATGGTCGTAAGTTCTTCTACGATCACTATCCAGTCGTAAGTTATTCTACGATTACCTCATAGTCGTAAGCTCTTCTACGACCAGGTCACCACGACTACCTTATGATCAATAAAACCTACTGCATTTGAGTGAGTCCAATTGATTAAGGAATCCAAGCGATCGAGATCTGTTGTTATTCTCACGAAGTAATAGCACGTAATACCCCATTATCTCGACAAGTAATCGCCAAAGCGACGTGAAGGGTTACCACTCCGATGATTCTACTGCAAACATGCGCCACATCGATTTGATAAGGCGCCTCTTCACTAGGGGAAAACAGCTATTCCTTCACGACTACATAAAGGCAGTGATCAGAGAGGGAAAAGGGGCGATCGAAGGGGACAACAAGCAATCAGGAAGACAGTTAGACACTATCTGCTGTAATAGCCTTAGTCTTTTCTCCCGATTCTACGAAACACACTCAATACCATACACACACAGGAGTAGGGTTGTTATTTTCTCCGGAGAAGGCCTGAACCTGTATAAAAATACTCGTGTCAATCTCTCTGCATGATTCCATTCTAGAAGACCCCCCGAATCAAACAATCTTTACGTAAGATCAGTTCTAAAACACCGACAGTTTCCTTCTCACTCTGATTTCGTCCCCCCATCCTTTCAGATTTCATTCTCAGTGAGGACCCCCATTTATGGTCGATAAGGGAGGCCGATTTGGTTTGAGATGGATGCGTCTACTCGACCTTGTCATAGAGTGAGTCATTAATAGAGAGAGTATCTTTTAATTACATTCTTACAAACTATCGAAAGAAAATATGAAAACTACTATCTAGCAATTGACTGGTTTGGCTCATAATTCGATTTTTTTTTGTAATAGAAAAACTAAAAAACTGACTGTGATAATTTATTTTTACCTGTGATAGTCAATTATCACAGACGGTTATAGTTCAGAACCGTTTGTGAAAAAAAAAACTATCACAGACGATTTGTCTGTGATGATATTTTTAAACCGTCTATAAAGACATTTTCTATAGTAGTTTAAACCCATTACATAATTTCCAGGCACACAATACCAAGGAAAATAAACCATGCATCCATGCCACATCTCGTAACGACTAACGAACCAATTGATGAAGCAAGTTAAACACGATTAATAAACAGAAAACGCGAACGCCAAATCAATCGCGTATACAGTTTATTTCAAATCTTATACCAAGTACAGTACCATGCATCTCCTCCCACGTACGTACGCACACCTCAGGGCTCCCAAGTCTCATCGCCCACGTACGTACGCACACCTCAGGGCTCCCAAGTCTCATCGCCGCCATCCATACTACTACTTGTACGGGCTACGAATATCTCTTGCCGATTGATTAATTCGGCGGCTCGCCCGAGTCCCCCCGATCCCAACCCAACCGCCGCGCCGCGCCGAGCGCCCGAGCCCTCAGAGCTGCTTGCCCCAGTACATGAGGATGTCCTCGAGGAGAGGGTCGCCTGCAGCGAGCCCGGCCGCCGGGTCGATCTGCCCCAGCATCGAGTCGGCCGGGTTGAAGCCCGGGTCGGCGGTGGCGAACGTGCGCTCCCACTCGGCGATCTTGGGCTGGCTCTCCACCTCCGGCCGCTCGCTGACGCACGACGACGCCGTGAGCACGTGCTCCGAGCAGCTCGAGTCCGCGTGCGCCCGCGGCATCGAGTCCGACGGCCGCACGTCGTAGTACGCCGCCAGCTCCGAGAACGTCGGCGGCGCGTAGGGCGGCGGCAGTACGGAAGGCTTCTGCTCCGGCGGCGAGCTGACGGCCGCCTGCCCGTGGTTCGCCTTGGCTACCGCCGGCTTGGTGCGGTCGCGGCCGATCTGCTTCTCCGGGCCGCCTTTCTTGTTGTAGATTCGGCACAGCACCCAGTCATCCAACTGAAACAACAGATAAAATTCGGTTAATTTAAACCATCATTTCATAATCATAACATTTAAATATAAATACATTATGAACGATTTTTTAGGTGTAATCCGAAGGCATTATTGGTGGGTTATTTATTGGCGCGTGGAAGAGATGACGCACGCCGGCATCTCCCGCGTTCACACCCGCATGTGAGAGGAATCATTCACGAGGCCCACTTATCTCTTCTCGCTTAGTAAAATTCGATTATTACTAAATAATAACATTTAACATATATACGTGACGACAACTACGTCTTTATCTGAACTTTGTGATATGTTAATGACACTAAAGAAGGCTAAAAGAGAATCATGATAATTCTTGCGCAGCTTCAGCTAGTGGAAGGTGAGTACCCTGAGGCTGTACTTCTTGCGGGCGGAGCGGTCGACGCCGGCGAGGCGGTATTCGTGCATGATCCAGTTGGTCTTATCGCCCTTGGGCGCCTTGCCAGCGTAGAAGACGAGGGCCTTCTTGATGGCCGCCAGCTTGGGCGTGCCCACTGGCTTGTCGGCGCCGGTGGCCTTCCAATAGCCCGTGCCGGCCGTGCGGTTCGGCCGCGACCCGTTCGGGTACTTACGGTCGCGCGGGGAGAAGAAGTACCACTCCTTCTCGCCGTACAGCGCCATTCCTGCATGCGTCGTGCACAGAGATATACGACGTGCAAATCAGAAACGAGCATGAGAAGCAAATTAAACGGGATACAGTCACAGAGGATCGAGGTGGAGGACATGGACGTACTTGGGAGCTGCCACGGGTCGTACTTGTAGAGGTCGACCTCCGCGATGATGGGCACGGCGATGGGCAGGCCGGCGCACCGCCGGCAGAGGTAGTGCATCGCCAGCTCCTCGTCCGTCGGGTGGAACCGGAACCCCGGCGGCAGCTGCAGGTCCTGCCCCTGCGACGCCGACCCTCCGCCGCCGCTCATCTTCTCCCTCCTCCTCGATCCGCCCAACCGGTCCAAGCTTCGCAGCTCTCAATTCAGCCGCTAATTAAGCTTCTTTCTCTATCTTCTCGATGAGCTCTGTATTTGGCCGCGCTGTGTGTGTGTCTCTCTCTCTCTTCTTCTCCTTGTCCTGGAAGAGGCGAGGAGGGCATGAAGAAAACCACGCGCCGTGCGACACGCGCGCCATATATAGTGCGCGGGGATCGCGGTGTGGGCGGGGGACGGCTTCTGTCTGTCACTGCTTACGCCACGGCGCTTGGACGGGCGCTCGCGGTCGCGGGCGCGGCCGGGAGCGGTGAGGCGGTCGGGTGGGTCCCTGCGGAATGGCGACTCACGTGGACAGGTGTTCCGTTTTGGGCTGGGGGAGCGGGGCCCACGAGAGAACGTGCGCCCGTTGGTTGGCCGACACGTGGTGGAGGGATGCGAATGGGAAAGGTGGGTAAAATGAAAATACAAGTACTCCGTATCATTTTTGTCTACCTAAGTTGTCTAATTTTAACAGTCAACTACAAAATTGTCTATTGCACGAGCGGCTGTTGTCCTAAACATCATATTTCTTTTTTCTAATGTGGCGTTCTAACAGGCAAATATTTGCTGACGCGGTACACCGGTTAATTGTTTATTTGCTAAATTAATAAAAGCTATATAAAAGTAGAACCCACGTGCCAACATCTCTAAACCCTTATTCTTCCCCTCTCTGGCACTTTCTCTCCCTCTCCCCACTGCCGAGCAGCCGCACGTATGTGCGGATAAGGATACCACATCATTCGAAGCCATGGTAGTTTTGGGCGCAACATTTTGTATGAGAGGCAACAATAGTTATATTGGTTTTGAGAGTTTATGGATGTAAAGTTAACGGATCTATTGTTTAGGGTTGAAATCGAACAACATTAATAGTTTAGGATGTAATTATGTTTTCCAATGTCAAAAGAGAGAAATACCTTTTTAACGAAATAATCTTCATTTGTTCTACAGGAAAATCAGCCTTTCGGCTTTAATCTAACTGGTGTGGAGTTCAACTTTTTTTGGGGGGGCATTCATGCTGTACTTACATATAATAATTGTTGCACCAAATCTTTTTCTGTTCATTGAATATAATCTAATACACAATAGTATTGTAATATATTATATATGCATAAATTTTGTAGGCCAACTCAACTCAAGACACAATAGCCCCCCTAAATAACCTAATGCAAAAAAATCTAGATCAAATTGACCTCATAATTTCAAGAAAAACTATTTCAATATGGATTTTTTTTCTTGCATGATTTATCCAATAAGTTAAATTCAGTTGGAAACATCTAACTCCCAAAAAATAGTGTGGGAAACAAGAAAGGATATAATATCTTTATAGAATGATCTAATACATAATATCGTTAATCTATTTTGCATAATTTTTAAACCATGAAACATAATTTCATAGGTAAACTCAACTCAATATTGAATAGCCCCACACAATAGTGGGGACATCAACAAAAGTAGGTTGAAGCACCCTCAAACTAGCATCCCATCCTTGTAAAAAGAATTCTAGATCACGTAGACTCCATAGTATCAACAAAACTATTAAAAGATGGACAAAAAAATTATTTTCACATAATTTGTCAAGTTCAACACAAGACATATCACTCCCACAAAATAGCGTGGGTTACAACAAAATAAGTATCACCTCTTAATAGAATGATCTAATACACAATAGTATTTAATATATTTTGCGTAAATTTTTTAAATAATGAAACAAAATTTTGTTGGTCAACTCAACTCAACTCAAGACATAACCCCACATAATAACGGGGACATCATAAAGAAAAAAACACAATATCTTAAATCACCTCAAACTCACAAGATCACACCATGTTCACGTTAAAAAAAATTGTAGATCAAATAATCTCTATAATTTCAAGAAAACTATTACAATATGCATAATTCATCTAATTCAACTTAACTCAAATCAACGCATATAACTCCCACAAAAATAGCATGGACATCAATAATGTACGGATCATATGTTAATAGAACAATCTAATATACTATAGTATTTAATCTATCTTGCGTAATTTTAATAATGAAACAAAAATTTGTAGGTTAACTCAACTCAACTCAAAACACGAGAATCCCACATAATAGTGGGGACATTGACAAAATAAGGACCATATATTAAATAACCTAAAACTCACATCACATTCCTGTATATTTTAGATCAAATATACTAGCTCTCTCTATACATACATACATACATACATACATACATACATACATACATATATATATATATATATATATATATATATATATATATATATATATATATATATATATATATATATATATATATATATATATATATATATATATATATATATATATATATATATATATATATATATACATATATATATATACATATATATATATATATACATATATATATACGTATACATACATATATGTATATATGCATATATGTATGTATGTGTATATATATATATATGTGTGTGTGTGTGTGTGTGTGTGTGTGTATATATATATATATATATATATATACACGTGTGTGTGTGTGTATATTTCAAAAACGATTATTACAATATGGATTAAAGTTGTATTCCCGCATAATATTCCAATTCAATTCATATTTTAGATCAAATGTACTGCATATTTTCAACTAAACCCTAGGCATATAACTCCCGAGAATAACCTACACAGCAAGAATAATCTTATACACACACAATAGTATTTTACCCCATTCTACATAATTTTTATCATAAAAGAAAATTTTCTAGGTCAATTCAACTCAAGACATGACAGCCACGCCTAATATATAGTGTGAATAGAAAAATAAAGACCATATCTTAAATCATCTCAACCCCACCTAAAAAAATCCAAAATCAAATACGCTCCATGATGTCATGAAACATATTATTGATATAGCTAAAATGTTTTATCTTCACGTAATTCGTCTAGTTCAATTCAAGTCAAGTCGAAATATGTCACTCCTACAAAATAACATGGACAAAACAAAAACATATCTTCAATTAAATCCAACCAACCTCACATATGTGTCTAATATTCAAGTCCAATAGACTCCACAATTTCAAGCAAATTCTTATGGTAGAAATTATGCCTTTTAAGTTTTAGCTATTGCTTAAATTATCTCTTTCAACTCAATTCAACTCAAAAAAAAATACCGGTTAAACAAAATAACAAGGGAAATAAATAAATGAGCACCCATAAATCTACTAAAACCTACTATAAGACTCAACATTTTCATGCAAACTAGCTATTATAGTAAATATATGTCAAAACTAAATGTAGATCACACATTATTGAAATGGTAGCACAAATGTGGACGAGTGGCTAGTATACTTGTTTGAATAAATTTGTTACTATCTCAATGACATGCCATTACGCTTCATAATAGAGTTCTCAATTATAAAATAATGCAATATAAAATAGTATTTAACTTACCATGCCTAAATTCTTTATCATAAAGAAAAAATTTCTAGGTCAACTGAACTCAATTCAAAACATACTAAACTCACATAATATAAAGGCGGCAATAAAATATGATTATATATATTTTTAGGAACATACAGTTATATCTTTAATCACCTAAAACTAAACCCCACATTAATTGTTATAATACAAACATAAAAATTTAACTTCACATCTCTGTTTCAACTCAAGTCACTTAAAGTCATGCCAGTCCCTGATATGATGATGAGCCAACAATAAATTTAAGAATTTTACTTTGGATCAACGCACATAACCAAATGGACCCCATAATTTGACAAGTGAACTAGCTATTATAGTAAATCCAAATTGCTTGCAGTCGCACTTAAATGAGGTGTTACGATAACTTGAATTCGCACCTAAAATGAGGTGTTACGATAACTTGAATTGAGTGGCTAATATACATAATAGTTTGACCTTTTGTTTGGTACAATTCCATTGTGTTTCAGAATAGATACCCTGTAGAAAAATATAATAAATGATAGCCTTCTTCATGTCTTCCGTATATTTTTAATTATGAGATAAAATTTTGTAGGTCAACTCAACTCAACTCAACTCAAGACATGTGAGCCCCACATAAATAGTAAAGACAACAATAAAATAAGCACCATCTTGAACGAACAAACTGAAAACAACCTCACTTTGTTGCCAAAACTTCCCGAATAGGGTTTCATAATTTACTGCAAAATACGGCAGTGAAATTTGAAAACTAACAAAATGTAATCGACACGTACGTGACTCGCTAAATGTAAAAGTGTAGACCCACAGTAGCGCCGCGGACGTACGGCCAATAAAACCGATTGTGGGGGAACCACAAAGAGATGGAGATGCGTACGTACGCGCAGATATATGGAGTAGGTGATAAGCTCCAGCGAACGGGAACTAATCAACGAGACAAGAGATTAGGATCGCATTACGGTCCAATTAACTAGTCAAAGGCACCACTTTTGCAGCCTCCAAAAATCGCTTTCCGATCGATACACAAAGGCCAATAAAACCGATAGGAACCGTAGGGATAGTTAGCTGTCCGAAACATACGTCCAACTGATCGTGGCCGAAAGTACAAGATACATCTGCCACGTAGAGACGAGTGTCACGTACACATCATACACAGTAGGCGTATCTTCTGGTCTCCTTTTTTTTTCGTGAAGGAAACTAGCAATATGTGCATCGAGTAGGTGGTCCAGTATTTGGCCGAGCTAGCTAAGCATATATATAGTACTATACCGGAATATATTCAATTCTTCGAGCATCTGCTACGTACGTAGTAATCGCAACAATCCCAAAGGAATCAAAAGCTTAGTTTAATTGGGCGTCCAGATTACCGGAATATATTCAATTATTCGAGCATCTGCTACGTACGCATTGCAATTCTCAAAATAAAGATCTGGACGCAGGCTACTGACATTAGATGATTATGTGTGTCTCTACCGTAATCTCTCATCGCTCAATATATTAATGCGACTAAATACATAAATTAATAATACTGTTGCATTGATTGCTCCTATCACCATGCAAGGAGGAAATAATGCAGCAATGTCGCTGTTGCAAGGTAAAGCGTACCAAGTGTCTCACCTTCTCCGCTCGACGAGTGAACGTGGATGGCTCGCGTCTCAGCGTCAAGCAAGAGGGAGAGAAAACAACACAAGAGAGAGAAAACAAGATATTGGAGATATGATGATGATTAATACCAAAAAAATAAATTATTTTAGAATACGTGCAGTCAAATTTTAGAAACTTTGGTCATCGATATCTTTTTAAACATTTAGCTTAGATACATAAAAATCGTATGTATAAATTTGTCTTCAAAAGTACTTTCATAATATTATAATTTTATTAGGTTTTACAAATATATTATAATAGTAATTAGTGATCAAAGTTGTATTTTTTGAACCGTATCGATGTCCCAAATGACTTGTTTTTTGAATCAGAGGGACTCTATACTCCATCCGTTCAAGAACATATGATATTTTAGACATCAGTAGAGTCTTCAACATGCAACTTTGACTATTACTTTTCATATGAATATGTTTGTAAAATAATATAAAATTATCATATTATGCATTTTATTAAATAATCTAATGATATTATTTTTACGTGACCAATACAAATAGTTTTCTTATATATTAGTGATCAAAGTTTAGAAAGTTTGATTATATGTTTTCTAAAACTCCGTATAGTTCTGAGAGGATCATCCGTATGGATGACTCGTATATACTGGATCCTCGTTCGTCGATCTGTTCTTCCGCAGAATAAAAATGCAGACAATTATGATCGCCAAAAAAATGCAGACAATTATGTGGCTTCTAGCTTGAGCGATGCATGCCTGCCACGTATGTACGTTAGCAAGCTAGCTAGCCACACCTTGCAGAATCGATCATTTAATTAGGTAGTGATTATCAAATTAAATTGATTAATTAATTGTTAAGATGGATGCATACACAGGTGCGGATCGATAAGCTAGCGCTGGCTACTAGGGAAAACCTCATCACAGACGGTTTTCGAACCGTCTGAATTTGTTCGTCTGTGATGATATTTTCACAGACGGTACTTGTTTAGAACTATCTGTGATAGCCTTTTCTGTTGCAAAAAAACCCCCCGAAACGGCTGCTAAAACTTCGGAGACTATTTTAAGGCCCTAAACGACCTTTTGGGGGGGGGGGGTTCACTTCATCTGAAGTCTCCTGAGCCTCGCGAATGAATCTGACATGGATTTTTGGATTGAACTTTTCGTTAGCTTTCCAACAAGCCAAAGAACGTCGCAATCCAAGTTCGTATGCAAAAGCGCGATCTACCATCTATATTTTTGCCCAAACCAAATAGCTCAGCATGAACTACACATGCACAGAGAGCCTCCAACAATAAACCACAGCATCACCCACATCACAGTAGCATCAACTCAATCCATTTACAGAGCACTAACACTAGCTTTTAGTAATCCACATCACAGAGCAAAGGGAGGAGTAGAGAGAGTGTAGTCGTGGGAGGCCGGGGCAACGAAGTGGAGGAGGCCGAGGGCGACGAGGTCGTGGGAGGCCAGTGACGACGAGGCCGGGGCGAGGTGGAGGAGGCTGGGGGCGACGATTCGGAGGAGCCTGGTGACGATGAGGCCGGGGCGAGTTGGAGGAGGCCGCGGGAGACAAGCTCGGGGGAGGCCGGGGCGCAAGGTCTGAGGAGGAGAGACAGCAGAGGAGGAGATGGAGGTATGAGGTGTGAGGAGGAGAGACGACAGAGGCGCAAGGTTAATATAAAGCGAGTTTCGGCAGCCCGCCCATTATGTCCAAATTTTCGTTTCCCGCCCAACAATCAGAGACGGTTCTTGTTAAGAACCGTCTGTGATACGTAACTATCACAAACAGTTTGTAACTAGGACTGTCTGTGTTAATTCACAGACGATTGTTATCAAGAACCGTCTGTGATAACGGTGATTATCACAGACGGTTCTTTAATAGAACTGTCTGTGAATGATCACAGACGGTTCTATTAAAAAATCGTCTGTGATAGATGCGTATCATAGACGGTTCATAATAAGAACTGTCTGTAATAGGCTATGCTCGGTCCCGACAGACCCAACACAGACGGTTCCTTTTGAACCGTCTGTGATGAGGCGTCTGCTATTGCATGTTTTGTAGTAGTGAAGTTGTCCCCCTCTCTCTTAGGACATCTCCAATAGTGTATTTATTGTCATCTCTTAGCTATGCCACGTTAACAAAATCCTAAGTAGAGGAGAGAGGGGGAGAGAGAGCACAAATCGTTTCTTCTTAAAGAGACAGTCGTGCACGTGAAACAAGACATGATCATTAATCTACTTTAGTTGACATATAGGCCCGTTCCAAAAAATATATAAAATATAAATGTTGGAGAGTGTGCTAGAGACTATCTATTGGAGATGATGTCTCTAAAGATGATGTAGCATATATTAGAGACAATATTATCTCTAACTATTGGAGATGCCCTTAATCACGCGGCACAAAGCGTGACAGCACCCTCATGAGTAGGTGACATTTGTGTATTCATGTTGTTGCTGCGACTGTTCCATACACAAGTATTTAATGCAGAGGATCTACAGTGCCTCTACATAGGAGCGATCTCTACAGTCCAATAAAAAAACAAAGGTGTAGATCAAGCGCTACAACAATTTTGCTACCATGTTTTCGCTACGGTAAATATTGCGCTTTTCCAATATTGTTTGATACGTTGTTACAGTTGGAAATATGGACAATATTTTAATTCTAGATTTTATTATGAGGCAAAGATCACGTGAAACTAGATATGCATAAAGCAATACTAACAACAGACAACTCATTACACTTCTAAATATACACAATAATAGGATTATTACTGAATAGTTTGGTTGCACAACCAACTTACAGTCGGGTGTGATGAAAAACACGAAGCAGCGTAGACTTGAAGCAGTGTAGAATGTAGATGAAGCAGCACAGCGAGCTGTCGCGCAGATGCGCTACCCAGAAACCTTATTGCCGCCACGTACGGGTGAACTCTGCGACAATGGTTTGAAGATACTCGGTCATCCCCCTTCCCGGTGCACACCGAGGAGAAGGGATGACTTGATTCGACAGCACAACTCTCCAGCACAAGTAGAATAGAGAGAAAGAAGAAGAAAATGGAAGTGAATCCAATCTTCTCAGGTCTGGACGTCTCCAGATCTTTAATTTTAAAGGTCGAGACAATTACTCTCTAGTAACTGCATAATAAAGCACATATTAAACCACCGGTAATTGCTAATTCAAAACCAATTAATGGTTATTAAGTAGTATTTTATCAGATCCTGATTACACACTAGTCTACAGTTTCGACCAGTGTATTCGACCACACTTGTTTATGGATCCGACCACTATTTTCCGACCACTGTGTTTCGACCACTTTATTTCGATCATAGTATTTTGACCACTTTGTTTCGGCTATAGTGTTTCGTCCACACCGGTCTATGGGTTCAATCATATTATTTCGACTGTTGTGTTTGACCACTTTATTTCGACCATACTGGTCTATGGCTTTGACCAGTCTAAAAAGAGAGAGAGAGAGAAATGTGCAGTTAGCAAAAGAAAGGTGTGCTAGGTTCACGACACGTTCACAGTCGCGTGCCGCAAATCACAAGTCACACGATTGCCACCCGAATATACGCGCGCGCGTGTGTACGTGCATGTGTGTGACTTCAGCTATAGTCCTCCTTATGTCACCCTATATCATGTGTCACATGTTTCAATAGCTGGCAAGAACTCCACCTTATAAATTACTATCTCACCACTTGGCTAGGCAATATTGGACCAAATCATGCATGCTTTGGAATTTACAGGAATAAATGAGTCTTTACACTTATGAGCCCAATTCTAACAGTTACGGTAGTGTGTTGTTCACTCTCTCAGAAACACTGTTTACACAGTGTGCCTCTGCAGTAATACAAGTGATCCGAATCCTCTAGCTGCGTGCATGTAAACTGACCTTTTCTTTTTGCAAGGAGGAAGCAAACTGTAGTGCATGTACACTAAAAAAACAAAAATCTTCATAGCTTTATATAATGCCCGATCATAGTGGTCTATTATTAGAATTAAAAGTGATTATTATCCGGCTGTTTTTTTGCGATTATAAGGAACATGTACACACCACCCCACACGCACACCACACGTACACACGAGTGTATCTCCTTAGCGCACGCTTAAAACAAACTAAGTCTAGAGTAAATTTGCGAACACCACAAAATTCTTAATGAAACACACTTATATGTACGTACAGATGAGCATCAGAATTTAAGCAAGAGGCGGTTCCGGTTACCTGGCTTCTTGACGATTCCATGTACTCCCGTCTATGCATGCTTCGTGTCTGAACAGCCCATCCAAGCTCATCATGCATCCAGTTGGCATAGCCGTATATAAATTATAAAGTGTGTCAATCATTAGAGAATTATATGTGAGTTTTATGGAGAACTACTGGTTATTAAAAAGGAGGCGACTAGAGGAATCTCACAAGTGTCTTGCTACGTGGGCAGATTCGATATACTGGTAGCTTCCGGAGGAAAGCAATCCGGCGATATACTGTATAAACGGGTACACTTGTCTGTCAAGATTCAGAATCCAGTACCATCTTTTGGTTTTAAAAAAGAGAGAGAAGAAGAATCATCAATTGGTTTTTGGTGACGCTGATTGCACATGTTAGGCCGGATTAGTTTCCATTGGCCGGGGAAACCTGGCCGGTGACTAATCTGGCATCGATGGAAGCTGAGACGGAAGAGAAGACTAGAAGTCACGGAAGTATGCCCTTCCTTTCGCTATATTTGTTCATTGCCGTGGAAGTATCAAATATTTATATTTGTCTATTTAGAGAATCTTCTAAATCTAAAGGAAAATGGATAGCTAACCTGGGGAAAAAAATTTACCGTGCATCTAATACCGGATTTTGTCAAAAAATTTACCATGGTTCGCTAGGTCACGCTATCTCAAAACGAGGATGACATATCTTGAAAATGGACAGTCTCAGGAATTTACTCAGCCAAGTCGGCATATTATGTGCAATTCCTAGGGGCAGTCGGGGCCTCATTCCAAAAGTTTATTTGGAATGTCTGGGCACCGCTGAAGTGCAAAATTTTCACTTGGCTTCTCATTCAGCATCGATTACCGACAACGGACGTCCTTGCCCACCGCCATATACAAAACGATTATTGGTGTCCATTTTGCACAAGCAATCTGGAATCAACTATACACCTATTTGTGGAGTGTCGCTACGCCTGACATACTTGGTCTTTAGTGGCCACTTGGGTGCAGCGTTCGTATCTAAATCCTATAAACTGGACAACTTGCCTAAAAATGGTTGACTGGTGGATCGACATCTTCCATTCCGGAAGTGGCCTTTGCATGAAAGGCCAAGCCTCGCTGATAGTACTCACCCTTTGGCACATTTGGAAAGAAAGAAATAGACGAATTTTTCAACATCTTAGATAGGCTCCGGCGGGGCTGAAGGCAATCATTAAGGAAGAGGACTAGGTATAGACGCAAAGCGGTGCGACCAAGTTGCAGATTTATCTGCAAGATGGGAAGGATGCTCACGTTAGCGGATTGGTCTGATCGGGGAAGTCTTGTAAATAGTGTGTGTTTCTCTTCCTTCTCTGTTTCCTCGTTATTTCTCCATTTGTATGTTTTTCTTTTCCTTGGGTTTGGTTTGTGACTTGCTCTGATCTTTAATGCAATAATGGCACTCTTGCCATTTCCCGAAGAAAATGTAGTTCCTATATTTAGTGTTTTTTTTGTGTTTGTGCGGTGGTTGTGGACAAATACAGTCAAACAGATGGAGTAGTCAAGTAGAGATAAGGTTCGAGTGCGAGACAGCCTCAACCTAGGATAACTCACCGTGCGCCTGCTGTACATACGTGCGTGCCAGTACGTCCGGCTCGGGCTTGGGGTTCCGAGTTACGACTACTACTCAGGCATGGCTCATACGTACGATCCGGTCGAATCCAAAGGGAACTCGAAACAGCTACTTGAACCTTCTATATCGTACCTCGTACCACGGCCACGCGCAGTTGCGGCAGCCATGAGACAATTCAGCATCTTGGCGTGGTTGGGCTAGGGAAAAACTTATCGCCGAAATTTTACGGGTAACCATCAATTATCGGTGTTATTGGTGGAGTCTGATAAAATTTTAAACTGGACAAAAAATTGGATTTATCTATTTTTCATCAATATATAAAGGAAAATCAAATTTCTATTAAAAATTAGATAAATTTCATTTTTACATCTAAAAAATTCAAATTTTAATTCAAAATTTTCGTCCGAAAAGCACAGTAACCGTCGGTTACCGATTCTATCAGTGGGATCTGATAAAATTTCTAGACAGATAGAGTTTTCCCTGTCCTAGGCTTGGGGGTAAGAAGTGCAACGAGACCTGACATCTCATATGTTGTAAGCAGATTGAATCGTTATACGTCTAATCCAGAAGATGATCATTGGATAGCACTAGAGAGGGTACTTAATGTTGAGTATATAAGTATTTTTCAAATTACTTTAATCCAGAAATAAGCTAGATAAAACATGGAAAATACTCTAGCTATTTTCACAAATACAAAGCAGGTATGTATGAACACTATAGGCATACTAATTTCTAGAAAGACAGAAACTAGCATATCTATCTCATTGCTCATCACAACAACAAATAGTAAAGCAAACCAAGTAGCATACCCAGATTCAAGAGAAGAAGAAGTAGCGCGAATTCTTGATAATGTCGTTGTTCGTCATGATGTAGTGAACGTCGCGTAGTTGTGCAGTTGATGTAGAACGTAGCAGAGAGTCGTGTAGTCGATGTAGAACGTAGCAGAGAGTCGTAGTCATGCACTTGATGTAGACGTAGCAATGACGATCGTGCCAATGCTCCCCAAAACCTTATTCGTCCCTTCGTGCAAGCCTTCAAGGACGAGGTTCCGAGGTTCGCTTCTCCCGCGGCGTCGTGACACGTGTTCTCGCCGGGATGGAGATCGCCAAAGACAGTAACAAGCACTGTAGAATTTCTGAACTGTGGAAGTAGAAAAAACTCGGACCAGAGCCAGTCCTCTCAGTCTCCTTATATAGCCAAAAGACAAAGAGCCCAAAGGTCGCCAAAAGACCAAAGACCAACAGTCACCATCAAGGACAGTCGCCAGTAGTCCAAAGGCCAACAGTCACCATCAAGGACCAGCACTCTGTTCTTTTTAATGGCCAAAAACAAAGAGACCAGAGACCAACAGTCACCCTCAATGTTAGTGCGTTTCGATTTTCGAATAGATAAAGAAAATCGCACCAAGACTCGACACGCTCACAGACGCAAGACACGCATGGCACTAAGACGGCTCGGCTGCTGCTCGGCGAGCAAGCAGCAGCGTGTGTTGTCTCTTTCCAATTCCACAAGAGGGGCTACCACGTTCCACCTTTTAAACTGGTGTCACTCCCCTTAATTCCTCCATGTGGGACTAAACATTTTTAGCACTTGCACATGGGCCTTTGAGATTTACTAGGAATTAATTAGAATATAATATTTGGGCCTAGCCCATATTAATTCCAACAATCCCCCACCAGATCTCAAGGGCACATGTCAAATGCCTTGATCCACAGTATTGTTTTAATATACCAGTGTTTTGATGGAGACCGATTAAGGTTGAACATCCACCTAGAACAGAAGCTACACTTATCCACAACTGCACAATGGACTAAGCCTTGAATTGACAGTTTTGTGTGAATAAGTTTCACTTAAGTCCTTAACTGATACTAGGCTGCCAGGCATCCCCGCGGGTTGGAGCATATAAGTCATACTCCTGGCCTATTCATGAGCTTCCTAGAAATTACCCTATTTCATAGACTATGACTAGCAGTCGAGCTCATATAGGTGTGTTCTTTCAAGACTGCTCTGTAGGACAACATCTTTGCTTTAACAAGCCACAAAACACATTAAGATAAAAATCAACCTACCATACAGATTTAGGAGAGAATTGCATCTCCAATGGAGTGGGTCTATAAAGGTACTCTCCTCCCAGTTAACCAATAGCTTGTTTCGTCAATCCTACTTCACAGGATCTCCGATCATATAGGATGGGTTACCACTATGGTATAACTCACGTGGGTTTCAAACCCATCTCCCTCGATGCATTGTCTATCACATTTCGTGATAAACCCTTTGTGAAGGGATCTGCTAGATTCTTAGCTGTTTGGATATAATCCAGAGCTATTACTCCGGAGTTTCTCATTTTCCTGATAGACTTCAGTCTTCTCTTCACATGTCTTGATGATTTCATATTATCCTTAGAACTGTTCACCTTGACAATCACAGTCTGATTGTCATAATTCATCAAAATAGCCGGTACTGGTTTTTCAACCATCGGCAAAACCATCAAGAGCTCACGAAGCTATTCGGCTTCAACAGTAGCGGTATCTAATGCTGTGAGTTCTGCTTCCATTGTTGACCTCGTTAAGATAGTCTGCTTGCAAGACTTCCATGAAATAGTGCCACCTCCAAGTAAGAAGACATATCCACTTATGGCCTTAATCTCATCAGCATCAGATATCCAGTTTGAATCACTATAACCCTCCAGTACCCTAAGGTACCCGGTATAATGAATGCCATAGCTCATAGTACCCTTTTAGATAGTGCATTACCCTCTCAAGAGCATGCCAATGATCATCTCCCGGATTGGAAACAAACTGGCTTAGTTTGCTCACAAAGAAACGAGATGTCGAACCCGGTACCGCTTAGCTAAATACATGAGTGAACCAATTATCGAGAGAATATCTCAATTGATCTCTGGCTATTCTCCGATTCTTCCTAAGCAACACGCTAGGATCATAAGGTGTTGGAGATGGTTTGTAGTCGCTATAACCAAAACGACTCAGAACCTTTTCCACATAATGGGATTGCAACAATGTAATCCCACCATCATCACCTCTCAACAGCTTGATGTTCAAGATAACATCAGCTACCCCTAGATCTATCATCTCAAAATTCTGAGACAACAAATCCTTAACCTCCTTAATCACATTAAGGTTGGTTCCAAAGATCAGTATGTCATCAACATACAGACATAGAATGACTCCCTCGCCCCCACCATGGCGATAATACACACATCCGTCGACTTCATTCACAATAAAACCTCAGATGTTAAAGTTCTGTCGAACTTTTCATGCCAACGCTTAGGTGCTTGTTTAAGACCATACAAAGATTTCAACAACTTGCACACCTTTCCTTCTTGACCATCTACTACAAATCCATCTGGCTGATCCATGTAAATTTCCTCGTCCAACTCTCCATTTAGGAAAGCCATCTTAACGTCCATCCGATTTAACAAGAAGACCGTGTGAGGCGGCCAGAGATAGTAGTACTTTAATAGTGGTCAATCTAGCCACAGTGAATAAGTATCAAAGAAATCTTCACCTTCCTTTTGGGTATAACCCTTGGCCACAAGCCGTGCCTTGTACTTCTCGATAGTACCATCGGGCCTAAGCTTCTTTTGAACACCCACTTACATCCTACTGTGTTTACAACCATAAGGACGCCGATGATCTCCCAAGTTCCATTAGAGATAATGGAATCCATTTCATTACTGACCGCTTCCTTCCAAAGATTCTCAGATCCGGAGAAGCATACGCTTGTAAATGGTACTTGGAGTATCATCCACAAGGTACACAATGAAATCGGACCAAAAGACTTTGCGATCCTTTGTCTTTTACTCTTCCTTAGAGTTTCATTGTCTTCCTCCTCAGGAATTTGCTCAAGGGTTTGTTCAAAATATTCCATTGGAATGGCAGGTTCAGGAATTATATCAGGTTCCTGACTCGATGAACTAGGCATATCTTTCATCGGAAAAATATCCTCAAAGAATGTAGCATCTCTGGACTCCATAATTGTACCAACATGCACGTCAGGTACTCCAGATTTCACCACTAGAAATCTATATCCAACGCTATAGTGAGCATAGCCTAGAAAGACGCAATCCACGGTTTTTGGTCCAAGCTTACGCTTTCTAGGAATTGGCACATTGACTTTCGCCAAACAACCCCAAGTGCGTAAGTATGAAAGTGATAGTCTTTTCTTCTCCCATTGTTCATATGGGGTCATCTCTTTATTCTTTGTGGGAATCCTATTTAGGACATGACATGAAGTCAATATAGCCTCCCCCCACCATGCTTTGGAAAGACCCTATGTGTCTAACATGGCGTTAACCAAATCAGTTAAAGTGCGGTTCTTTCTTTTAGCAACCCCGTTTGACTGGGGTGAATAGGGAGGCGTCCTCTCATGAATTATACCATGTTCCTCACAGAATAAATTGAACTCATTTGAAAAGTACTTGCCGCCACGATCAGACCTAACCCTTTTGATTTTCCTTTCAAGTTGGTTCTCAGCTTCTACCTTATAGATTTTAAAGTAGTGAAGAGCTTCATCTTTAGTTTTCAAAAGATACACATAACAGAACCTAGTGGAGTCATCAATCAAAGTCATAAAAAATCTCTTACCACCTTTTGTCAACACACCATTCATCTCACACAGATATGAATGTATGAGTTCTAATGGTGCCAAGTTTCTTACCTCCGTGGTCTTATGAGGCTTACGAGGCTACTTTGATTGCACACAAACTTGACATTTAGAACCTTTGGCAAGGGTGAATTTTGGGATTAACTCTAAACTGGCTAACCGCGTCATGCAACCAAAATTAATGTGACAAAGTCGTGAATGCCAAATAGTAGTCTCATTACTGCTGCAAACATGGTTCACAATATTATTACATAAATCTGAAAGAGATAGGCGGAACAAGCCTCCGCACACATAGCCTTTACCAACATCCACACTTCGACACTATAAATTTATTGGACTCAAATACCAGTCTAAAACCATCTCTACACAGAAGAGATCCGCTGACAAGATTCTTATTGATCGATGGCACATGATGCACGTTCTTCGCCAGATAATCTTCCTCAAGTAAACTTCAGATCGACCGTACAACACCATGAACAAGCAGCATGTGACCCGCTCCCCATTAGAACGGCTGAATCTCGAGTGACCGGTAAGAAGAGAACAATGAAATATCAAGACACACATCCATATTAGCACCAGTGTCTATCCACCAATCGGTAGATTGACATACGGAAAGAACAGTAGGTAAATTACCATATCCTGAAATTCCCGTCTCAGTAGTACCAACAACAACATTGGCAGACTTGGAATTCTGCCCTTATTGATTCTTCCCACCCTTGCGTTGGCTACAATCCTTGGCCCAATGACCAGGTTCGCCACAGACAAAGCAAAGGCTATCCTTTGTGTTCTTCTTCTTCTTCTTGAAGCTTGTTGTTTGTGCACTCTTATTCTTGCCTTTGAACTTTTGAGTTTGGCAATTCTTCTTCTGTACCATATTGGCACTAGAATGTCCCTCATTACCTCTAGTGTGTGTATCTTTTGCCCTCGCCTTCTCTTCAACATCAAGAGACCCAACGAGATTTTCAACAGAAAACTCTTGTCTCTTGTGTTTTAGAGAAGTAGCAAAATTCCTCCAAGAAGGAGGAAGTTTGGCAATAATGCCTCCCGTGACAAACTTGTCTGGTAATACACACTTGAAGTACTCAAGTTCTGTGGCCATAGATTGTATCTCATGAGCCTGTTCAACTATAGAACGGCTATCAACCATTCTCAGTAGTCATGGTATTGCTCTATGAGATACAATTTCATCGCTCGCATCCGAAACCCCAAATTTGGCCTCGAGTGCATCCCATATCTCTTTTCCAGTTTTAATCATCATGTATGCATCGACTAACTTCTCACCAAGAACACTAACTACGGCACCTTTAAAAAGGTTATCAGCAGCCTCGAACGCTTGCTCCTGTTCAAGATTAAGTGTTCCTTCAGGCTTGCCGTTTGCCACATGGAAAACGTTCATGGCAGTTAGCCAAAGCACCATCTTGATGCGCCACCTCTTGTAATTCGCACCATCGAATTCAGAGGGTTTGAGTGCAGCAGCAAAGCCAGTTGATGAAAAATGCCTATGCCTAGAATAAGGTTTTTGGATTGTTGAGTATATAAGCATTTTTTGAATTAATTTAATCCAGAAATAAGCTAGATAAAACATGGAAAATACTCTAGCTATTTTCACAAATACAAAGCAGGTATGTATGAACACTGTAGGCATACTAATTTCTAGAAAGACAGAAACTAGCATATCTATCTCAGCATTCATCACAACAACAAATAGTAAAGCAAACCATGTAACATACCCAGATTCAATAGAAGAAGAAGTAGCGCCAGAATTCTTGATAATGTCGTTGTTCGTCATGATGTAGTGGACGTCGCGTAGTTGTCACTACTACAGAAAAGGCCTTCTGAGCGGTTCAAAACGCCATCACGCAGCGGTTCCCGTGAGCCGCGAGTTTATGGGTCAAGAATGCTAATGGTCATCACAGACGGTTTTGAACCGTCAGAATACATACTATCACGACGGTGCAGTAGATGCAACCGTCGTGATAGTCGACTACCACTGCATGCGTAGATAAAACCGTCGTGATATTTCGACTACCACGCATTTCCGTAGATGAAACCGTCGTGATAGTCAACTACCACGAGCGGTGCGTAGATGAAACCGTGCAGGATGATCGATTACCACGAGCGATGCAGATATGAAACCGCTGCGTGATAGTCCACTATCACGCAGCGGTTTCATATACGCACCGTCTGTGTAGTCGATCTATCACTGCATTTGTTTCATCTGACTGCACCGCCTGTGGTAGTCTTTGCATTGCTAAATCTATTTACGCTTATTGGCTAGCCTCAGAAATGCTAGCCATGCCCTCTCAAACAAGCACATCCAATTCTCATTCATTTCGAAGCACATCAAAATTGCATTCATTTCGAAACAAGCACACATCCAATTCACAAATCAATTAACTAAATTTAACCATTAATGTACATTAATTTACACACATGTACCATTATGTTCAATCTATCTCAATCAAGTTCAATCTGCTACACTCGTGGAAACTCCCATTTGGATTTATGACCGTCTGCTCAGAATGACGCAAGGTGTGATCGAATTTTTATGAGCTCGCTCTGCTCCAACGCAGCTTCAAATGATGTTCGCAACTTTGTCGATATGAAGGTTAAATTCGGGCTTATATAAATTGGTAAGTATATATGAAATAATTGTTGAAAGATTGACAAACCCGAGGATCATTGGTGATCGCGAACCGATGAGTAGTTGCATGTTGTGGCAAACATAGTATCCACAGACGCTATGACCCGCCACCGGTGGCACCGCAAAAATAGAATTGGTTAGTTCGAGAGGCATTGCTACGAAGTGTTATATAGGATTAATGTGTACTAGCTAGCAAGTCACCGAATGTTTGATCATGTTGCGGCGTTCTTCCCTTGATATTCCATCCTTTAGCATGTAACACGTCGAACACCCTCACGTGACTCCAAGAAGTTAGCCTTAGCCATTGCAAAGGAAGGAAAGACTACAATAGAGTTTCTATGGAGGAAATGTGTTTACGATGATTAAACTCCTGATAGTCGTGAAGTTGTGAGTGGCCCTCTGTAGGGGAATCTAGGTATATTACGATTTCGCTTTTGGTATAATTACAATTAGAATCCAATGGAACCTACACAGTATGTCAAGATGGTCATTAAACCTAAGTTCGTGTTGCTTATAAAGTACAAATCAACAAGTATAGCCAGAGTGCAACACTACTTACTTACGTTGTAGGGCAAAAGTATGAATTCCTTGTTGCGGTGAGCCATGAAAAAATCTATAACGTAATTCTCGGCGAATGTTGCATTCGCCGTGATGCTTTGCTCGGAGACAACGTGTGGGTCGAGGAAACCTACCGGTGATTTCCTTCTTTCGGCTTCACGATCATGTATCTATTATACAAAAGCTAGGAGTTATATATAACATTTATCGATATTACACTTAACATTGACCGTGATTGTACACACTTACGATTGTCCAACATCGTATGATTGAGACGCCGAGCTCGTCGAGGTTGAAGAGATAGAATAAGTCATCGAAGGTCACCGTGAAGACAGCGTCTTGATACACGTGGTTAAAATGATGCTCCTTGAACTTGACGGTGACACCCGAGCATCGTTGATCAACCGCTTGTTGGACTGCTCCATGTACCATGCATGCAATTCCGTGCAATCCAAATCCTAGGGTAGGGTCGTCTAACTTCTCGAGCAACGGCTACCTGCTTGTATTTCCGAATAACGGCAAGAAGGGATATTAGGAGAGGACTCGATCGCCTTCGATTTGCCCTTGCCCTTGCTGCCTCGCTTTGTATAGGTCGACTTCACAAGAGTCGATCGAGCACGAGGTGTAGATGCATGTGATGCGGCGGGCCCTTGCCATGTCGGTCAGGTAAGCCGGTGCGGTCAGTCCGTGGACTTGATGCCGCTGCGAGATATTCCGTGAAGTTGACACCGAGCAGTAGCTCCAGCGGATGTCCTCCTTGGGCCATTTGGATGAATGTTCCAACGGCTTGCCCTAGAGTCATGACCTCATCGCTTGGGGAATTTTCACGGACGACCTCGAAATTGGCACAAACACCGCCCACATTCACTTTTGCGAAACCCGGCGCTAGATTTGCACTGTGCACCAAAGCTCCGATCTGGATGGATACACAGCCCCAAGCAAAGATCTAGGGCAACAGAGACATATCTCACTTGAGCTTGCACTTAGCCACCTACGTACATAACGATACAAAATTAGCTACTCCAACAGGCCTATCAATGGATTGAGCATTCCAGAGATAATAATTATTACCTGGATGTCATCGACGGAAAATCTGTCATCACCTATTGTGGTAGGGTTAGGGTTGGACGCGCAGCTACTCGGATGTTTGGGGGGGCTGGCTAGCGGTATAGTAGGGGTAGGGGCTTCCAACTGACTTGGCATTTGCAATCCCTTAATCCTTTCCTCAAAGGTCTCTATCTGCTTTTGCTCGAACGCACGAATCCTTTCCTCAAAGGATTGATTGAATTTTTCAGTGAGCTCATCTCTGAGGGATGCACGAAGATCCTCTCGTAGCTTTGCATCGTGCTCGGCTTTGGCTCTCTTCCTACTCCGTTCCGATCCGAGTCCGCTTGGAACCATTGTTCCCATGTAACAAAAACACCAAATTCTCGTGCGACCGGATGCTCACTGTTTCCTAGGGCCGTGGAGAGTTATCTTTCTCCCTATCTGCCTGGAATGAGCCTTGGGAAGATTGTGCACTCAACGTTATCTGCAATATAGCCCGACATGTCATTTCACTTCCTATGAAGTTATGGAGTAATTACAAACTAGGTAGTTCGATATCTTACCAGGCGTTGGGACACTTCCTGGTCTTCGGGGTTTGGAAAGTACACTTCCCCCGTAGGCCGAATACATAACCTCGCAAATAACCACTGTCGGGCGCGCACATTAGTGATCTCGGGAAATAGCAGGGAGAGATTCAAACTGCTTGCTTCGCTTGTTCTGATCCCTCCATATCGGGGCTTTACCCGCATACCCAATGTGCCGAGTCCGTGGGGGTGCTTGTTTTTGCCTGAGGGCCGTGTCGCCAGACTTTCACTCTTAAATTCATCTGTCGCCTTCTTCGCCACAAACTCGCCCAGACTCTTCCAAGAATAGATACTTGTGGAAGGGTGGCTTCAGATCCTTCTCCACGTAGTTCTTGACAAGCATGCTCTTGAAGTTCTTCCACGCTTTGCACGCTGTAGCAGCGCGTCGTCAGACGGAGTCCGTGAGTTCTTCCGGATCTCGAACGATGCGAGAATTTCCGCCAAAGACAAAGCGGCCAAAGATGGTCCGGCACCACCTTCCACGAATCATAGGTGATCTTGACCCGTTCCGTGCAACTATTCCACCATTCTCCGGAATGCGACGCTGCTCGGCGAGGATTGATAGGGTCCTGCATCGATCGACCTCCGTGATGGTAAATCGGCCCGTGGGCCTTTTCGATATTCCTCTTCTTCTACGCGGTTGGATATTGTTCGAGAGGATGGTGCATCATCGCACACATGAGGCGGCGATGACTCGAGAATAAGCGGAAGACATCTTCACAAGAAATAGAATTATCATTGCAATGTATTCCAAAGAGCGATATCAAAACAAATACCATATAAATAATCGACTAGAACAAATACAAATTCCTAAAACATGTACAATTATCATGAAGGACCATGACAGATTATTGATAGAAATAGTTAGGAAAGGGCGTGGGGTCGATCGGTAACTTCGGCATTGGTTACCTTTAAGGCGTCGACAAGACGGACGAAAGCGAGGAGCAAGATCAGCAAAGCGGCGGCGTCGAAGGGGGCCTTGCTGCCCTGGGAGGGGAGGAGGCGGCGGCTCTCGGGCAGGAGGCGCGGTGGGCTCGGGGAGGCGCTTGGTCAGGGAGGAGGCTCAGCGGGCTCGGGGAGGCGCTTGGCCGAGGAGGAGGCGTCAGCGACGGATCGGGAGGAGTAGCGCCGGCTCGAGGAGGCGGCGGAGGACGGTGGCGACCAGCTCGGGGAGGAGGGAGCGAGAGGAGTTGAGAAACTTAATCGCTTGAGAGTGGCGGGCACGGCAAACCCTAGCTAGAGTCCGAATGTAAATAGGGATGGACATCACGAGCGGTTCTAAATTAGAACCGCTCAGGATATACTACTATCACGCAGCGGTTCTAACTTAGAACCGCTCGTGATATGCGATGTATCACGCACGGTTTTAATAAACAACCGCTCGTGATATATGATAAATCATGACGGTTTTAATAAACAACCATCGTGATATGTGATGTATCACGCAGCGGTTCTAACTTAGAACCGCTGCATGATATATGATGTATCACGGCGGTGTTAATAAACAACCGTCGTGATATATATATAGCATGAGCGGTTTTGATAAACAACCGCCTGTGATATACATGTGAGACGATGCATAGTTCAAACCGTCTCGTGATATTATTTTGTATTGGTTAATATCTAGATCGATTCGCTTATTGGCTAGCCTCAGAAATGCTAGCCATGCCCTCTGAAACAAGCGAAAAAGACAACAAGTACATGTATATACATCCAATTCACATTCATTTGAGAAACAATCACATCCATTTCACAAGACAAATCAATTAATTAACTCAAATGAACTAAAATTAACCATTCATCGTAATGTATATACATATACACACATTGTTCAATTAATCTTTAAAAATTAGCCCTTCATGATGATCGACGCAGATGTAGCTAGTTTCGCCATGTTCTTCTTCCTCGACCCTTATGCCGCTTCCAAAGGAGGCAACTCGTCAAATTGATTGTATTCTTCCTCGTCCACTACATTCTCAACTCCGACAATCCTCCTTTTTCCATGAAGAACTACGTGGCGCTTCTTATTTGCCGGTCGGTAACATAGAAGACTTGAACAACTTGGTTAGCCAAGACGAATGGTTCGTCTTTGTATCCCACACGCTCGAGGTCCACGGTAGTGACGCCGCATTTGTCGACCTTCACCGTGGGAGATGGACCCAACGGCACCAAATAGGGGATCTTGAAAAGCACGTGGTCGAGCTCCCATATCTCCTCTATTTGCCCATAATAGGAGCTCCTCAGCCCATCGGTATTGAATGCATCTATGCGGACACCGCTGCTCGTTAGTGCTTTTTATATCCCGAGCTCTGCAGTATAGAATGTGTACCCATTTATGTCGATCCTCGCCATGTTACAAGCTGTAAATGTTGGCCCTTTTGCCAACCATGTCAAGATATCACTTGACGAGCTCCTAGAAAGTCGCTCCTTCAACCATTGGTTGAACCGCTCATTGTGTTGTCTCGTGATCCAAACATCCGCCGCAGCGGATTACATTGCGTCAAGCACGCCCTTGTCTTTGGTCGATATCTGAGGACACTTCACATGTGTTTCAAGACCGTGAAATGGGCTTGAGCATACGCATCCATATTTGGAGTGATTGCTTTCCTTCCGATGGTCCCGATACCTCGAGCCTCCCCTCATGGCGAGATCGAGGCACACCTATCGGTTCGACTGAGCCATGTAATCGGGCGTAACTCAATGACCTCTTCGATTGCATAACCTTCGACGATCTTGCCCTCTGCCGAGATCGATTCCGTACATATGACTTGAGAATTCCCATGAACCTCTCGAACGGGTACATGCTACGAGGAACACGGGCCCGCACATCTTTATCTCCTCATAATATGAACAATGAGATGGACCATGATATCGAAAAACGACGGAGGGAAATACATCTCAAGATCACATAGTGTCGTCACCACCTCGTCCCGCAGAGCATCTAGTCCTTCGAGATCGATGACCTTCGAGCAATTGTGTTAAAAAAATAACACGACCTCATGATTGTCTCTCGGACCTTGATCGCAAAATACTTATAATTGCAACAGGAGCATTTGTGTCATCAACACATGACAATCATGAGACTTCATGCCAATTAACTTCAAATCTTTTATCGAAACAAGTTTCTTCATGTTGGCGAGTAACCGGACGGAACTTTCACGCCATGCAAGCACCGCACAGATTCGGTTCTCTCGGCCTTGGACAGAGTGTAACAAGCAGGGGGAAGGTACGTTCGTCCTTTATCGGTCCTTGTTGGTGCTAACTCAGGTCTGATGTCCATATCAACCAAGTCAAGCCGTGCGTTGACACCATCCTTTGTTTTGTCACGAATGTTCAGTAAGAGACCAATCAAGTCATCACATACATTCTTCTCTACATGCATGACGTCGATGCAATGGCGAACTTCTAGGTGCTCCCAATAAGGTAAGTCCCAAAATATTGATCTCTTCTTCCACATGTTCTTCTTACTTGTCCTCGATTTACATCCCTTTCCAAGCACAACATCTAAATCCTTAACCATATCATAGACCTCGTTTCCGCTTAAATGCCTTGGAGCCGAACTGTCCTCCTTCTCTCCGTCGAATTGTTTCTTCATCCTGCGGTATGGGTGAGCCCTCCAAGGAACCTACGATGACGCATGTACACGGTTTTGCGCGAGTGATTCAGCCACACACTCTCGGTATCATCTAAGCAAAGGAGTATGTGCTTTGGCCCTTTTGTACTCGCCCGACAGATTAGCAAGGGCGGGATAATCATTTATGGTGCGTAACAACAAGGAACGTAAAGTGAAGTTCTCTCGCTTGTACGCATCCCATACCGCACTCTTCAATCCACAAGATTTTTAGATCTTCCATCAATGGTGCTAGGTACACATCAATATCATTCCCGTGTTGCTTCGCCCTTGGATAAGTATCGACAACAAAATATACTTCCGCTTCATACACAACCAAGGAGGAAGGTTGTAGATACTGAGCGCCACGGCCAAGTGCTATGTCATTGCTCATGTTACCGAAAGGATTCATTCCATCTGCACTCAATCCAAACCTTATATTCCTCGGTTCCGCACCAAGTCCGCAAACCTCCTATCGATGTTTCTCCACCGGGCGGAATCAGCAGGTGTCTTAACTTTCCGTCATTCTTACGCTCCTCGAAAGTGCCAATACAACAGCTTTTGCATTCTTTGGGTTCGCAAAAACCGCTTCAAACGGGAATTACAGAAGATACCACGCCACCTTAGCAGAGGTCCTTTCTTCACCTCGATTCCCTCGTCGTCATCGATTGCTTCTACGCTTGTATCGGGATCGTTGCACACCGGACATACATGCATGTTTGTATACTCGTTACGGTTGAGGATACAATCGTTCGGACATGCATGTATTCTTTCTACTTCCATTCCCAATGGACAAAGAACCTTTTGGCTTTGTAGGTGGTTTTGGGCAACTCATTTCTCCAGGAAGCATGTCCGCTAAGAGACCTAACAACTCGTGAAACTCTTGTCGGACCAACCGTTGCTTGCCTTCAATTTCAGCGGCTTTAAGCACGGATGACAACCTTGTGTATTCCGACTTGCGGCCGGGAACAAAGGTTTCTCTGAGTCCTCCATCACGCCCGGAATTGAACATACTCCCTCTCATCACGCTTCCTTCGCATCGGCTTGCATCCGATCTAGATTGTCATCGTGCGGCCTATCCGAATCGAACCACAATCGACATCATTCGGCAAGCATATCGTTGACTTCAGATAATATGCATATCGTTGACTTCCTGTATAATATGCTCTTCACCGTGACTGGTCCAACATGTATAACCCTTTTTGAAACCCCTTCGAATCAAGTGTGCTTCGATCTGCGCTCGGTTGTTAAACATCTTCAGATTCTCGCAGTCAATGCATGGACAGTACATATATTCCGCCCCCTTATTCAACATATCCTCCTCGGCAGCTCTTGTAAAAGCAGACACACCATTAATGTACTCTTCACTCACACGGTTCTCAGTGTACATCCAACTTCGGTCCATCACACGGTTCGTATTGAAAACCCTGAAAATAAATAAAAGGGTGATGACTTTCGAAAGCGTATTTTCTGAGGCTTAATTACGATTTTTTTTCATTTTTACATTTTTTCGGATTTTATTAACTTACATGTGGGCCCTACTTGTCAGTGACTCATTTTTTATTTCATGATTTTATTTATAAAATCTATGGCGGTCCCACATGTCATAGACTCGTTAGTTTATTAACTAAATGATTAAAAACAGTAGGATTAATTTGAAGCTCAAACTGGGCTTAGGGGTGACATCGCATTGCTATATAGTCGTGGCTCTCGGTCCTAAGGTCTCGCCTGAGGCGAACCGACGGTGATGTCCCACATGGAGGCACCTAAAACTAGCGATTTCGGCGTAAACGCCTGAAACTACTCAAATTAAAGGATGCTTATGCTTCAAGATGTCACCGATCACGAGGAAGGTGTCAATGAAAGTCGGGAAGGTCCAAGGCGCGGTGGGTCGTCGATCGGTGAATGATCAAGGCGACGGCGGCAAGCTCCTCGGCGACAATATACTGGTGAAATGGACCAGGCCGGCTCAGTGAGGTGAGGCGATGTACTCAAACCGGGCACGGAACGGCGATGGACCTATCGTAGCGCCAGAGATATGGAGATCAAGAAGACTATATCTATTTTGGCCGGGGAGGCGGAGCTATATATATACGTCGTGATGAGTTAATTATCACGGACGGTTTTAACAAAACCCGCCTGTGATATTGGGCAATATCACGAGCGGTTCATGTTTGGAACCGTCGTGAAGTATCACGAGCGATTCTAAAAAAACCGTCTATGATATTGGGTAATATCACAGACGGTTCATGTTTAAACCGTCGTGAAGTATCACGACGGTTCCAAACATGAACCGCTCGTGATATGACATCTTCACGAGCGGTTTTTAGCGCGAGAATAACACGCGGTGGGTAACAAAAACCGCTCGAGATTGTGTTTATCTGAGCGGTTTGATGAACCGTTTGTGATCAAAGTCCCAAATTAGCATTTCTGTAGTAGTGTGTGCAATTGATGTAGAACGTAGCAGAGAGTCGTGTAGTCGATGTAGAACGTAGCAGACAGTCGTAGTCGTGCACTTAATGTAGACGTAGCAGCGAGCAGTCGTGCGAACGCTCCCCAAAAACCTTATTCGTCCTCGCTCGTGCAAGCCTTCAAGGATGAGGTTCCGGAGGCCTGCTCTCCCGGTGCGACCGTACATGCGCCTCGCTGGGATGGAGATCGCCAAAGACAGCAACAAGCACTGTAGAATTTCTAAACTGCGGAAGTGGAAAAAACTCGGACCAGAGCCAGTCCTCTCAGTCTCCTTATATAGCCAAAAGACAGAGAGCCCAAAGGTTGCCAGAAGACCAAAGACCAACAGTCACCATCAAGGACACGCACACGCACACGCACACGCACCGCACGGCACGGCACGGCTCGGCTCGGCTCGGCGAGGTGAGCGAGCGAGCGCGCACGCGTGTTGTCTCTTTCCAATTCCACAAGAGGGGCTACCACATTCCACCTTTTAAACTGGTGTCACTCCTCTTAATTCCTCCATGTAGGACTAAACATTTTTTAGCACTTGCACATGGGCCTTTGAGATTTACTAGGAATTAATTAGAATATAATATTTGGGCCTAGCCCATGTTAATTCCAACACTTAAGTACCTGAAGGAGACCACAAACTTGGGAATATACTATTCTAGCCATCCGACAGTCTTGGAAGGATTCAGTGATTCTAACTGGATCAATGACTTAGATAACATGAAGGCTACGAGTGGCTATGTATTCACTCTAGCAGGTGGGGCTGTTTCATGAAAATCTTCTAAACAGACTATCCTTACACGGTCCGCCATTGAGGGTGAGTTGGTAGCTCTAGACTCAGCGGTTGTAGAGGCAGAATAGATTAAAGAACTCCTTTCCCAGCTATATTAACCTACTGTGATAACCAAACCATTCTGGTTAAGGCGAATAGTAGGAAGGACAATATGAAGTCATCAAAACATATTAAAAGGCGGCTTAAGTCGAGAAGGCATGCTAGAGAGACAAGTATTATTTCTATAAAATACATCCAGTCCAAAAGAAACTTAGCAGATCCTTTCACCAAAGGATTGGCACGGAAGGCCATCCTTACAGCGTCAAAGGGAATGGGGCTCATACCCGTGTAAAGGCTCACATTGGTGGTAACCTATCCTAGTAGATTGGAGATCCCGTGAACTAGGCTCTAGGACAACAAACTGTGTGAGATTGTAGAGTACATCTAAAGGGTCCCATTAGATGCAGTGCTCTTTATGTATGGGAGGTTGAGCAATAGCTCTTAATGAATTCGAGACCTATAGAATCGTCCTACAGGATTCCCTAAAGGATTCACTTACTTGAGTATGATCATGATGTTGCGATCAAATGAAGATAAGGGTATACTTTCTTAAGCACTCATGATCTAGATACGGGGACAAGACCATAACGTCCCAACCGAGAGGGAAAAGGGCAAGCTTGCTTCTTTGTTTTTCTTTCTGGACTGACCCCAAAAACAGTAAGTCTCTTGGATTTTTATTCTTGTGTACTGCTTCCACTCCTCGATTGGGAATTAGTCTTGGCGGTTGATGCCGCTGCTCCATCTTGGTGGATTGAATCCACTGGTGGTGAGGGCCAGTCTCTGTCTTGCGCTTTCAGTCAGTTCATCTTCTTGCGCCCTACCCTCAGCTGGTAAGTTAGTGAAGAATTTGATACTTGTGCAAATTGGTGGATTAATTCAGTGGTTCCTGGATTGATCTTGGATTGGAAGAATCACTCAGGTTTTTGAGTCTAGTGCTCCTTGGTGCTTTCGACCAGAGCATCTTATTGATGGTCTTGTGAGGCATATTCCCTGTACCTCAACTTCGTGATTTTGTTGTGTCTCGAAATTGCAACTTGATGAGTCCTTGTGCAAAAATAGATCTGACCCGAAGAACTAAACAAGTTAGGGATGGGCTAACTTGGCCCATATGGCCGACTACCTAGAGTTTTGGTACTATTCACATGTGAACAGTACCCACGCCGCCCCTCCCTTCTCCTATACATAGTGGCCACCGCCTCTCTAGTTTTTTGGGGGTTTTGTTAATTGAAGTTTAGCTTTGCTACTTTATACTTTGTCCTCTTATTCGACTAGATCAACAACGACATTGTCTTCGGAACCCTACTTATCAACACAATCTTAATTCCTATTAGCAATTTCATATTGCTATTTATCTTATTTTTGTGTGCTTCTTCGGTGTATGCAGGAATTGATCTTCGTGATCAGGTCTTCCGGGTATTCGTGCATGGTTGATAACGATTTGTCAAGCAGTTCAGCGATTGCGTGGTTTCGAGTCTTGCGAGTTCGTAGCCAGTATCGTGAGAGTTGAGCGACTTCTACCGAATTTATCTTCTCATCGAAAGATCGAGCCAAATCAGGACCTCCGTGGTTCATCAATATATACTCCTGGTACATACTACGGGTAGAATTGCATTTCAGTGTTAATAAATAGATATATAGTTCATAGTCCTAGTTAGTTGTTTGGACAAAGTGTTGTTTTGTCCATATTTTTTAGATAATGGAAGTACAACTTCCGGCCTCTACATTAACTAGGGACGCACACAGCCATTACACCACCATCAGCTAAAAACTTAAAACAGAAAACGGTCAAAAGCCAACAATGACGAATAAATTGTCATGCAAAGGCTAGCCTAAAAAAAACCACCTAGTCCCGCCTCCGGGACCAACCAGGAGATCATCCACACACGAACAACACTGCGCAACAAAGAGGTGATGATGGGCCAGTCTCCATAGCGACGCCTCCAAGAAGGGATACGACTCACATCGTCGTCGTCGGATCCAACCGGCGAATGTCAGATCAGGAGTTTTCACTCTGGAGCTCAAGTACCAATGCTCCAAAGCAACGCCTTCAAGAAGGTAACACCACTCAGGTCGATGTCGTTGTCGGATCTAATCAACGAAGGCCAGATCAAGAGTTTTTCACATCGGGTTTAAGGTACCAGCGCTCTAAGACCACGCCACAGTACGATCTCATCGCTGGATCCAACCAATGAAGGCCAGATCGCCAAGACGACGATCACAACATCCCCAACGACCAACCGCCGCCAGCACAAAGGATTGCGACGTCCATCGCAGCCCACACGTCGGCCGGTTAACAACTGTCCACTGGGGAGGAGCCGAACGCTGCACAAACCACAGCCACCGAGCCGTCGCGATCTCTACCAACTGTGCTAAATTTAGATCTGCACCACGCCACCTTCGTCATCATGCCAGCCAGCGGAGAAGGGCCCCGGATCGTCACACCCGAAGATGAGCCGGCGGAAAATGGCCCCAGATCCAACCCTAACGAAAGTCCACACCATTGGAAATCGACGAACAGACGCCGGGCGTCAGAAGCGCGATGCAGATTAGGCGTCACCACTAAGAAGAAGAAGCCCTGCCGCCGCTGGCTGGCCGACGGCCACCGAGGGCGGTGGCGAGGAGGAAGGGAGGAGGAGAGGGGAGCTTGTTTTGGTGGTGGCTAGGGTTTTTAGGAGGAAGGGAGGAGAGGGGGCTTGTTTGTCCATTTGTCGATAGCTCTATGCTTTTTATTTAAGAGTAATGCTATACACACGACAATTTTTATCGTACGGATAAGATGCACATGGCGGCCGGACGGGCGCTCTAGAGCGGCCAGGCAGACGCCGCACGTGGACCGCGGTCGGGCAGAGACATGGCCGGTCGTAGTGTAGTTGGCGGGCGCTCGGAGGAAGCATGGGAGGAGGAGAGGGCGGGCTGCGCGGGAGGAGGATGAGGCGGGCCGCGTCGTATCATCCTACGTTAAGCATTTCCGTTTATTTAAAGGTTGTACTGCAACTTATGTTTCGGACATAGTTCGAATGGAGAAGTACAAGTGTTCGGTTTCCGCATGAATTCCTCAGTTTGATTATTAGTATTGTTTATCCCAACTCATGTGGATCAATTTAGATCATGAGTCATCACTATTAGTATATTCTATAACAACAAGAGAGGGAGAAGATATGATGTTTCTTTTACAAGAACACACAAGAGAATTGCGTGCCATTGCCTTACAAATCAGAAAAGATTCAAAATAGCAGGCGTGGCTAGGCCACAGCCCACAGCAACAACCAACAGAAATTGAAACCTCGGTCAACACTCTGTAACACTGTAAAGATGCAACCATTACCGAATGAAACTAGCTGGCGTTCTTCCTTGATTTCTCTGACAACGAGTGTATAGGTCTTGTAAGTGTCGCTGAAGATATGATGTGGAACGATTGATGCAATTTTGTCACTCTTAATATATATAAAAGCAAGTGATCGAAAACACGCTGTACCCAATAAGTTGAAATTAAAGCTCGAGCGTTGTTTGACTTTGCATAAAAAAAATTCATCACCCCACGATCGACATTCGATTAAGCTTGCTAGCATCGTGTCGCTGTAGCCTTCTATCCAAGGAGATGGTTGCAGCCTAGCTGTAGGCTGGCACAGCTTCGGCGTAATCTGACAGCGTCGCTCACAAAATGCGTACACGGCGCGCGACGACGTCAGGAATGCATAGCGCGGAAACGATCGGTGCGCGCTCATGGAGGAGACGAGGAAACCGCGCGACTTCAGCACTTGAGGCGCGTACCTGACGCCGTCCGCGTCGCTCGCCGCGGAGGAGGCTCATGACGGTGGCTTCATGGGTTATCGCGGCGTGCCTCCGGCGTCAGCCGCGGCACGGAAGCGCGGCCATATGCGCGGCATTTCCTCGAACGAACACATACATATTACGGTCTAGCTATTACGTGGTTCTAAAGCCCTTCCTGATAAGTGTTGCTGATCTACAACGCAGTCTGTCAGGATTCAGAATCCAGGATCCTTTGGCTTTAGGGTAACAATAAGACTCCTACGTCCGGAGTGGGATATTTGCCCGGACGCATAGCTTTTATTCACTTCAGTTAAGCACCGCTTGGTTCTTATCCACTGAAACTATCTCTGCTCGCTTATCCCCACTGCTTTCCTCTCCCGTCCCCTTCTCCCCACTACATGAGAACGAGCCATTCGCCCCTAGCCCAACGCTTACGTCGCTCTTTGCCCGCCGCCACCGCTAGATGCGTCCTCGTCACCGACGGCAGCCAGCTCGGCTGGCGGGATGGCGGCCAACTCAGCTCGGCCATCCTTCTCCCCGTGGGCCTGCTGCCATCCCAGGCCGCCAGGAGGCAGCTGCGCCGTCCCCGACGGCGGAAAGCTCCGCCCGGCCATCCTCCACCCCACGGGCCTGCTGCTATCCCAGGCCGCCAGGAGGCAGCTGCTCCGTCGGAGGTGAGTACTCAGTTTTTGATATGTTGCGCAGCCGTCCTCTCTGGCTCGCGCCCACCCTACGCTCCTGGCCCGCATCCGGCTCCCCGCGCCCCTACGCCCCTCGGCCCGGCTCCTAATCCTAAGATTTTTGAGACAATGTTGTATATGAGTGTTTGATATGTTACAACTAAAGGAAGAAAATTTTGCATTGCTCTTTATCAGATGTTGTATGCATCCGCCCTAAACCGTATGGTGGGAAGCATCTCACCGTACATCCCAGCCCAGCCGTAGTTGCATCCTTGGTTTTAACGTTCAAGAGAAATTAAAAATCCTTTGGTTTGGTGACGCTGACTGTACATATTGGTCCGGATTAGTTCGCATTAGGCCGAGAAACATGAGCAACTACTAATCTGGCATATTTGACGTAACCTGGCGAAGAAATGGACGGGCTCACCAAGCTACGTCGATGACGATGGAAGCTCTCGCCCAGCCCAACATTTTTTACAGATTTCGGGACTACTTGGAGTTAGACGCAAGCAGAGGTTCGAGGGATAGGACGGGGAAACGAGTGTTGATTAATCCTGTGAGCCGTTTCTTGTTTTTTGATTAGCGGTAATGTTTCCGTTTCTAGTACTAACGCTCACGCTGCTCACGACTGCTACTAATGCCGATCAATTAGCATTAGCACTCATTTATTAGTAGCAGTTAGTATTAGCGTTACTAGTAGTCCATTAGCAGTGCATGAGCACTAGCAATCAGGCATTAGCGTTAGCATTGAAAGGCACTTCATTGGTTAGCAGCCGTGAAATGCCACATTGAAAAGGCACATTATTGGTTAGCGTTAGCAGTCTTAACAATAGCTCATTTGTTCTTGCTAGTATAAATAAGAGTGAAAAAAAGAGAAAAGCTACGGCAGAGTAGCACAAAGACTGTCTTGTGTTTTGAGTGTGTTGTCTTGTGTGTGTTCGAGCTTCAAAAGTTTTCGCGTGAGTAGTAGACACCGGCGGGCTAACATCGAGTAGCCGCCGCCGCTAGGAAACCCTGAAACCTTGGAGTTAGACGCAAGCAGAGGTTCGAAGGATAGGACGGGGAGATGAGTAGACGCTGCCGCTAGGAAACCCTCGTCGCCAGCCGCAACTCTGTCAATCCGCCTTCGGCTCCTCTGGTCTATGCGTCGGCGTTCGTACCGATGTTAACTGTTAAGTGAGTGGGCACCGTTGAATTCCAAAAGTAATTTTAGATTTATTTATTATCTTATGTTTCTAGATCAATTCGTTCTAGTTTTTTTTTAAGTTCTTAGCTGGATTTTCTATATCCATGCTGGATTTACCGAACCGACTTACCTGGACGATGATGACAACACCTACGTCAGAGATCAAAACTGAAACGAGATGGGTATAAATAAATTTCTTCTAATTTTATTTCGACGAACAACGTTACTACCAAGACATACGTTCTACACATCAATGGAGATTATCAACATTCTACTTCCTATTATCGTGATTGTCGGTAATCATAACACCGTTGCAAGATACGAAGCCTAAGATCAAGAAGTCCAACACGTTCATCGACTAAGGACTTAATGGTAACATCTTGTTCATCTAGAATTTTTAATGTAAAAGTTACCCCTCATATACTTTACCTAAGTTATCTATTATCTTATTAAAGTAGAGTTAAAAGAAGCCACCATAATAGCTCACAAGGGTAAGAAATTCCCACGTTAATCGGTGCAAAAACAAAAAGATTTACACCGTCGATCGTGATGGGTCCAGATTATAACAGTGTAGATTAAGAGAAAGAGCTCATGTCAAGTACAATAAAACTAAAATTCAAAATATAAATATAAATAAAATTAGCAATTTGATTTCCACACCTAATTCCTAAGTAAAAGAGTCCATATTATCAATTACAAGAAAACTAAAATTTAGAATAAAAATAAAACAAAAATTAGAAATCGATTTCTATACCAATTCCAAAGTAAAATCTCTAAATAATTATAATTCAAAATAAATAATAAATAATTAGATTTGTATACTAAATTCAACAAAAAAACTCAGAATTCGAATAAAAATAAAATAAAATTAGCGATTTGATTTCGATACAAATTTAAAAATTATAATTTGGAATAAAAATTAAACAATAATTGGAAATTAGATTTGTATACTTAATCCAATAAAAATAAATAAATTTCAAATAAAAATAAAATAAAATAATCAATTTCATTTCAATATGAATTCTAAAGTAAAATCCCTAAATAACTGTAATTTGGAATAAAAATTTAAGAAAAATTAGCAATTGGATTTGGGTACAAATTCCAAGAAAAAGAATTTAAATTGTAATAAAAGAGAATTTGCAATTTGATTTTCGTACATCCAAAGTAAAATCCATAAATAAATAAAATTCAGAATAAATTAATTAAATTTAGCAATTTGATTCGTATACGAACTCTAATAGAAATAACTGAAATATTGAATAAGAATAAAAGTTATAACAAAGATGACACAAATGGTGTCGGAGGAGACACAAAATAAGCTACCACTTTCGCTCTCAAGGTCACGTGTTTCTATTGTTACTTCCTATGGAATTTAAAAAAATAACTAAAATTTTGAATAAAAAATAAAAGTTATAACGAGGATAACACGAATGGTGTCGAAGGAGACCACGAAAGAATGTAATAACATCGATCTATCCAACAAGAAGATATTGACCTATGCTAGAGATGAGGACAATATTGTGCTGCTTACCTTACTTGTTCAACAAGGACAATATCGTGCTGCTCGCCAGAGCTATTGAAGAGAAAATCCAGTGTTGAAGGAGCCAAGGGTCGCAATGACAAGTGGTGAGCGTCGACGTTATTGAAGAAATTAGTAGCCAAAGAAGCTCGATGATGGGGAAGCCTTGATAGAGAGGAGATGAAGCTTTGTATTGAAGACGAGCTATGGACGATATAGGGTCATCAGGTAGCTATGAGTGTGCCATCACTAGTAAGGGGCACGTCGTCGCCGGCGGTGGTGAAAAGATTCTCCATATCGTTAGACAATGACTAAAACAGACATGCTGGTGTCAGTGAAGATGGGAGGCTGCCACGGTTAGTGAGGAAGCTACAACGTTGAGTTGGCCAATATCGAAGAAGAGGAGTGATCGATACGAGAGAAGAGGACATCGAGCATGTATAACATCATGCATGCGTATGTACATACAAGCATCCGTACGAATATAAGTGCGGGCATTAGGGGTGACAGCAATGTTCGTGCTTGTATATGCTCAAGCACGGGCTCCCCCAGCCGAACACTTGGGATCCCCTTTACCACCAGTTGGGCGCATGGGCCTTCTTGGGCTGGCATCTTGGAGGCCCATTAGGGATTCATGTCCAATGGAAGGCCGGAAGCGGAATGGAAGCCCAAGCGGCCAAGCCGGCTAGACCCCAATCTCCAACTGTAGTCGCCATTCCGAGAACCCTAGAGGAGGCCTGGAGGGTCCGGCGGCGGCTTGGAGAGTGGAGGCTGGGACGGTCCACGGGTGCGGCGGTGGCTTGGAGAGCGGAGGAGGTTGAGAGGGCGCGCGAGCGGAGAAGGCCAGAGGGTGCGTAGGCGCAGCGGTGGCTTGGGGAGAGGAGGCCGAGAGGGCGCACAGGCGCAGGCACACACTTGGAGAGCAGAGGAGGCCGGAAGGGCACGAGGGCGCGGTGACCGACGACTACTTGGAGAGTGGAGGAGGCCGGGAGAGCGCCATTCTTGCTCCTGCTGTATTTTTGGTATGATTGTCTTATGTTAGCTTCGACACATGAGCACCACCTTTTGTTTTCATCCTAACTTTGCCACTAGCGGGCGTACAGAGATAGAGGAGAAAAAAAGTTTGGAGTAGAGATGACGCAGTCGTAGGGAATAAGCTCGGGGTCACAGGAGAGAACGTGACACGTGTCCCCAACTGGGATCGGCGACTGTTGCATGCGTATGCGTATTGATGTCACAACGGTTAGGATTAAGGAATTATTGGGAAGAAGTAGAAGATAACTATGTAGTTAAAGTATTGCATTGGAAGGGGTAGCAGCTGAGAAGAATCGATCAAGATTTGGGCTTACTGTTGGAGGTTAAAGCAAAAAAACAAAAGTTGCTATAACAATAAGAGATAGAAGACACACGGTCCGGTGGGGTACCCAGCGTGTGAGGAAAGATAAGTTCAAGGTAGGTCGTTCATGGTGCATCGGTGTATATGTGAGCAAGGTGCTTTATTACTTGTAAACTAATAAGATAATTTGTCACACGCATAATCAACATATTGTTTGAGATTAAATGGAGGTACATGTGCATGCATACAATTTGAAAATCAACGTATTGTATTTTCATTCAAGCTTTTATTGTCATTTTCATTGTTTAGAATATCTTAAAAATCTAAATAGTCTACGGGATACGTAAATATATTATCGAGCATTTATACAAACTTATAAATAAATCTAGTCGTGCAAATACGTGGACCAGGTTAATATAAGTCAAAGGTTTCTTTTCTCGAAAAAGAAAAGGTAAGGTTCGAGGGTGACATGGCCTCGGCCACGAACTTAGATAACTCATCGCCCGCCGGTACGTGCCAGTCCAGCTCAGGCTTGGATGGATTTCGTCTACTCAGTAATGGTTCGTACGATTTGATCCGATTGAATCCGAAGCAGACTCCAGTCTCGCAGAGCAACTCGATCCCTATATATTGTTAGGAAACCATGGGCTTGGCCCAGCCGCCAGCTCATGGGTGGGCGCCCTATCCAAAACCCTAGTAGGGTCTCTAGTCTACAAATAGGGGGTGCTAATCATTGTAAAAGGCTGATCATGAGAAGAGAAATAAAGAGAAGAAAGAAGTCCCCCTATATCTCTGTGTTCAATCTACTATTTGTTCTTGCATTATTCTATGCGATTCTACGTTTATCTATGAGGTGATCGATCTGACTAGACTCGCCAACGACGGTTCCTCAACACGTTATCAGCACGATCGACTCCAGCCTACATCTAGGCCTCCTTTACTCGGATCGAAAGGTAACCATCGAAGTACGACACTCATAGATTGAATCGCATTTTCTAGATCGCTTTCAATTCCGCAAATTTGGCTTTCTGAAGCTCATGGAGCTGCTCCATCACCGACCGTCCCTCTACCATCTTGTAATTCAAGTATGCAACAGTAATGAAGGACTTATTTCCATTATCCCCTTCGGAATACTTCTCATATAGTTCGTCCCAGAGTTGTTTGGCATTAGTGAAATTGACATATATGTCGAATAGCCGGTTGGATAAGACTGCTAACAACCTAGCTAGGACTGAATTGTTCGCATCTGCCCATTGTGTCATCTCAGCGGTTTCCAAACGGAACATCGGAGGATTTGAAACGACCCAAAAAAGTCTGAGGTCAGTCAGCCAAAGTTTGGTTTTAGCCTACTAACACTTAAAGTTAGCACCATCAAACACTTCCGGCTTAACGACATCTGACGATGAAGCCATTTCTTCAAAAGTAGGTTTTCTGGATTGTTGTATAAAATGCGGTTTCAGCAAATAATCATCATTAATTCCAGCAAAAATAAATGACAGTGAAGCATAATCTAACATGCATTTAAATGACTAAATCAACATATACATATGAAGTTTCTCCAAGTCATTTAAAAGGAATAATATGCTCAACATATACCACATGTATATTAAAGAACTCAACATAAAGCTCGGATATAATATTTTTAAACATTGCTCTCAGAATGCTAGATGCAAAAGATAAAATCTTTGTCATCACAGCACTTAAGTCAATACTCTTCACTAATTGAATATGAAAATATTGATTTAAACTTTGAGCTCTAAACATTACTTTACAAATCTGTCAAAAGATCTAAAACAATACACCACAGGCAATACTTTCGGCCAAACAGTGGAGGATCACAAGTGACCACAAATAGTGTTCCAGATTACTGACAGAACATGATTACCCTCTGATTCAAATGAACACAAGATCACAAGATCAACAAAATGCCAATTGACTGACGGGAGAGTAATCAAACTGAATTACTTGAGATCAACAGAACCAAAATGTCCAGTTCAACCTATCACCAGAAAGTAACAACTGGTAGATAATCAAATGACGGAAGTAAGTAATCCACTTGGAGCTCAAGTCTAATCACTTTTATCACTTCAATTTCAGTATTAGACTAGCAACATCATTGAGCTAACTGAACCTACATTATCACTAGCAATATCTTCCAGTACTAACAACAAATCAATTCTAGATTTGAACTCAGAGCACCGACGCCGACACTCTCAAGGCTCAAGACCTTGACGCTGCCGCCCGCACCTCCGAGCCTCACTCCACCTGCGTCGTCAAGGCCAAGGCCGCCATTAGCACGGCTGCCCACGCAATCCGCCTGCCACTGTGTGCACCGCCAAGACGCCGCCTGCACTGCCACCCGTCTTTCAAGCCACAATTGCCACACGCGCCACCACCTATTTTCCGATAAGACTATTTTTGCAAAAGTAGAGACTATACCCGATGAGGCATCACTAAGCATACTCGTGACCGCAAGCACGGCTATTTAAATAGATTTACACTTTGCAAAGGTGTACAACTTTACCCACAATATACGAATTCTCTAGTTTATCCGGCATCTGTCGATACCACCGCTCATGATCTTTTGGTAAGCAGTCTAGAGCATGCAATGAAGCCTTTATATCACCTAGTCCTAACCTTGCATTAGACCAGCGAATGATCACCCTCACTTCACCTAGGTACACCTATGTCTCAGTGAGACATTCACCGTTGTGTCGGCAAGCTTCATCCCTGACACTGTGGTGAAGAGCGCCCCTTCGAGCATGCCTACCCGGTCATGCTCGCAGTACTACGGCCTACCAACATACAAGGCTAGTCTTCGATGACTTAATTAACTAAGGTCGTCTCATACCGGCACATGTGGTTGTACGCTTAGGCTTAGATATGATTCACCGGTGTTCGGTCCTTAATTGACCGGGTGAGGATCTCCCTTTATCTACTTGTGAGATACATCTCCCACATTCCTCAGATTATAATATAACTAGCCCACATCACAAACTAAGATTTTTATTTTCATTTTTATACAAAATAACAAAGGTAAACCCTTCTGGACCATCATTTCAAAACCTCCCAAATTCACATTCAATATTTCATCCATTTTTCAATTTTAGTAAATCTAGAGCCCGACTAAGCATTTGTGCGAGACTCGCACACGAAATACCCAAATCTGTAGCATCTATTGCCTAAACCATAACCTAATAGCTACAACAGTAAGGATATCAATATTTCAAGGAGGATTGTCCATTGAATTGCTATACCCACGAATATAGCAGTTTTAAGCAAACATACATGCATGCATAATAGATTTTGCAAAAAGAAGTACAATAATTGAAATAATAGGATCAATATGGTCAAAGAAGGTGCTGGCCTTGCTCTGGTATCTCAGAGTATGGGGATGGAGGATTGTCGAAAATTTTGCTTGAAATATCGACATCTATTAAAAAAGAAACCGATAGCAAATTAATTATAGAAAAATAATCTTAATGGTAACAAAGTCCAAATATTTTTGTATATTCAGAAAGAGCGTGATTTTAGATAAATTTAGAAAAAAATAAACATTCAATTTGGAGTTCATATGCAAAAGTTACTAAGGTTTGAATTTAGCTCGGTTTTGAAAATCCTGAAATTAATAAGAAGAGTTACGTCGAAAGTATATTCTCTGATGTTTACGCTTTCTAATAGAGAAAACATATTTTCCTCTGAGTTCTTCTGAAGTTTGCGCTTTCCAACAGAGAAAACGTATTTTCCTCTGAATTGAAAGCTGTTTTTCTCATTTTTCTAAATTTTATTAAGTTACATGTGGGACCTACTTGTTAGTGACTCATATTTTTATTTTCTTGATTTTATTTATAAAACATAGGCGGTCGCACATGTCATAGACTCATGAATTATTAACTAATGATTAAACTTATTTTTTATTTAAATTCACTGACGGTTGGGGTCCACATGTCAGTCTCTCGGTGTTAAAATATGTTTTAAAACCAGAAACAGTGGGTGGTCCCACATGTCAATGACTCACATACTAAACGTGTTTTAAATTAGATTTTTTATTAGTTTTTCATGTGGTTCCACTTGTCAGCGACTTAGCATACTTAACCACTATCATTAGTGCTAACTAATCCTAAATGCGAGTGGGACCCACTCAGCGTGAGAAGGAGAGAGGGAACAGAGCCGCGCATGGCCAAGCACCATCGCGAGCTCATGGGCGACGAACGGCGCGATGAATGGTGACGTTGGGCAATGGAATGGAAAGAGGGGAGCGGGACAAAGGTATAAGAGGTGGTGGCGGTGACAGTGATGACATTGCTTAAATTTTTATTTCCTCACTTATTTTAATACACTTACCCAAAATGGGATTTTTGCGATGTTACAGCATGAATCATTTTGATTACTATTTATCTGAACTTCATGTGAATCAATTCAGATCGTAACTACAAGGGTAATCCTACCCTCTGTGCATCTGAAATGACACGAAAATGCCTGTAGCCCATGTGTCCCAACAACTACCACACAAACCTTCCACATCTTGTTCTTATCCTCTCCCACAGAATTTCTTCACCATTGCTGGTTTGCTGCCCATCTTCCTCAACATCGGTTAGAATTTCTTCATGCTCTCTCTCTCTCTCTCTCTCTCTCTCTCTCTCTCTCTCTCACACACACACACACACACACACATGCCCGAGGCACTAGAACTCACGCTCGCATGAGGGGCTGCCTTTGGTGTCCTGTTTCCCGTCCTAGCGAGGTCCACCCTCGCTAGTGCCGAATTTGGTGGGACCAAGGCAGGAGAAGTTGGGGCGGCAGACATTGAGCAGAGGACGATGCGGTTGGGAGTGAGGAGGCGGTGATACCACGAAGGAGGCCACTATGACTGCAAGAGTTCAACCAGATCCGGGCACACCAGCAATGGTGTGCCGATGACAAAGACGATGGTGTGGATTGGCCACCACCACCTCCTAGAGATCACAATAAAAAATGTTACAATCGGTAAGTTGCGTTGTTACGACTACTATTTCTGGATGTTGCAATGTGTTGAAGATGTTTAGATGATTTCTATGTTGTTGCAACAAGGTTTGATTTTTGTTGCAATAGGTTCTTGTATTTGTTTCATAAATAGTTCAAGTTTTTTGCATATTTTTGTTTACTGATTCCGTGTTTGTTGCATCAGGACAAAAGTTTTGTTGCAAGCTTAGGAAGTAATTGTTGTGCTTCTGATTTTTTTGTTACACCAAATCGAATTAGCTATTTCATCCTCATTCATTCACCCATGGTTTTAGATGTTGTGTAGACAATTCTAATTCATCCCCATATTTCCTCCATGGTCCATACCGTTCTGATCCACCCTGGTTTGTTGCATCCCTTCCAAACAATGTTGTAACAATTATTTTTAGATGCTGTCACTATTATTTTTAAATATTACGATGTTGTAACATCAAATTTGTTTGATCGGGATATTTCAACTAGTTTTAAAGTGCAACTAGGTTCTATACTTATGGTTTCATGCATTTTTTTGTGAGAATAAGATTTTTTTCCCAATTTTTTTCTTGACATTGTATTGTTATTTGTGCATTTTCTTGCAAAAATTATTGCACACATTGTATATAAATGTTGCGCTAGAGCGTACGATGAGATTCCCATCATACGTCCGAGTGCTAGTTGCTCCCTAACTACAATTATTCTATAACATCAAAAGAGGGAGATATATAATATGATCTTCCTTTTTCCCCAAGAACACGCAAAGATAATTGCGCATAATTGCATATAAAATTAGAGAAGGTGAAACAATAATCAAAATGAGGAAGTACCTGGAAACAGAAACAACCAACAAAAATTACAACCTCAGTAACCCAGTAACACTCTAAAATGCAACCACTGCCTGCTGAAACTGGCTAACTAGGTAGAAAACTTGTCAATGCAAGAATCTCCCGCCGACTGCCAAAGCTGGCATTCTTCCTTGACAATGTTGTTGGGTCACGGGGTAGGCTACGATAGCTACAAACAAAAATTTCTACCACGCGAACCAGGATGCCAAGCAAGTAGATGATCATAGATCGTTACCAACAGACGCCAGAAAGCGGCGAAGAAGGATTGGAGCGACCGTCCAACGAAGAGCGCCGATGTAGTGGTCGAGTCGATCGTCCAATGTCCTCATGAGCCGATCGCTCCTCCAAAGAACGCTCTGCGGTTCCTTGTGAAGATCGCGATCGCCCTCAAGCGCAACAATCGTAGTAGCGCCTCTACCAGATCCACACGCCCAGGAAGGAACAACCGAACGCTCGGTGTGCCAAAGACCAAGTCGCACGGTGGAGCTCTCAAGGAGATGGCGGCTAGGGTTTCGTGGTGTTTCACGATCTTTTCCAATAGCCTCATGCACCTCCTTATATAGTGCTCGTGACGGATCCTATCCGGACACGCCATTTAATCGATTCGCATCGGTTTGTTCCAACCTGCTAAGTGTGTGACCAGAGGGTTCATGTGTAGTTCGGTTGTGATTCGAAACCGCTTCCGATCACGAGTCGAGAGGCTCCTAGCGTAACATATCGATTCCCGAAAACACACAAACTATATCGGACGAACCTTAATGCAATATGATATACGACCAGGTCCTCATCACTTACGACCGTGTCCCATCTCTATACGACTGATTCAGATTTGATCACGACCAACTCGTAACTCCTCACGACTTGGTTTCACCACTCTGGATTACGCTCGACCCGCCCACGACTTGCTTGTATCTCCATACGACCGACCGGTGGTAGTCGGTCGAACTAAGTGACCTACTCATGTATTCTCCCTTTGCCTCACGATATCTGGTTGAACTCTGTGAGATGTTGTGTCATCCATGGATCTGCTCAATACTTTCTCGATCGAGTATCAGATAACCTTATGTGGTCGAACACTTCGACTACTAGTGGCATGACCATGCACTTTCTTTATCCGATCACAACGAGGGGCCCAGAGACATCTCTCCTGTTATGTTAGGAGGGGCAAATCCCATATCCGACCAATTACATTCCTCTCCATGTTTCAGAGCATACCCGAAAGCTACCTTTATAACTACCTGATTCATGGTGTAGCGCTTGGCAACCCCTAAGAGTGCTCTTACACATGTAGGAAACCATGCCGATCTCGTGTCTAAGGATTATACATCATCATTGCTTGAGACCAACTAATGACACATAGATTCATAACAATCTCAATAGTGTCTCAAGGTGGGTCTTATCCAACATCATGTTCTCTAACATGTGTCCATATTATCGGTTTGATATCCCCATATCTATGACTCGTGAAACATAGTCATCAACCAATACATATGCTAGTCTATTCATATGTGTCCTCATATGTTTACGACCAGGGATCGTGTAAGAATAATTATCGCAGAAATATAGAGTTTCACAACCAAGTCACATACTTGATAATAAATATTAACAATATTATTCTAGGAACAAGATAACACATTATCCAATGTCATGAACATAATGAAATGTAATCATCTCTATGATTGCCTCTAGGGCATATTTCCAACAAATGTCTCCATGAATTATCGCCGTGTGCCTCTGGTGTCATGCGGCACGGGAAGCGCAGCCATACGCGTGGTGCTGAGTAGGGCCGTGGGTGCGGCGGAATTTGCTCGAACGCATGGCGGACAAGAGAGAGGGAGAGAGCACGCGCCATGGGGTAATGGGCCATGGAACAGTCGCTTAACGTAATAAAAGGAAAATCGAAGGACTCTTCTATAAACATACACCAGCCACTTCAGTAAATCTGGACCGTTTAAGACCGATCGAACGGTTCCTTCCGAATCGCGGATTTTAATCGCGATCCGATTTGGATACCTCTTTTCGAACGTTGCATCTATAGAGGGCTCCACGCCCAAAAGTTTCCCGTTCCCATGCTCCTCTACCTCAATTTGGACCGCCGACCGATCCACGATCGAATCAGTGCCCAACATTCCAGGCTACTTCTCCCTTTAACGAACACCACCAAGCAAGGCGAGAGGAAGCTCCACCGCGATGCACATGATGAACTGGATATTTAAGTGCACTTGAACTGAATTTCAATGATTCTATATTAGTGGACCTCAAGTTTCCATGAACCCTTGCAGCCACATTGAAAACCAAGGTGCTACTTCCAGCATATATCAGAATGTTTAAAACTATCACCTTACAGCTGCAGTGCTCAGGAATGTACTTCAAGGACAAGTTCTATCTTAACCCTGCTGCTCCACAAGAAATTAGTAGTAGACCCAATGTGAAAGTTCGCAACACCTCTGGACCTCAAATGAGTCATGTGAACAACAATAATAACTCCTCCCAAATCTATTATCCGCTTTGACTTGTACCAGTGATATTCTCGTAGCATCCACAACTTGACAGCTTCACCAAACAAATACTGGACATCGTTCAATGTCAATTCTGTGCCTACTTGAGTAGGCAACTCATGAGAGTCTTGCAAGTAAAGAACACTTGAGCCAATAATAGCATTATGCCAATAGTTCTTGGGCTATATGATTTTCAGAACTTGCAACATCATGAACCTAACTACTTGAACCCCCTGGATCCTAAGGCCAATTAAGGAGCACACAATTCACAAACACACAGCTTGGCAGGTTCATGTACAGGAGCTGACAGCAGTCTTGTGGTGACTCATTAACCTCTCTGAATTCCAAGAGATGGGTCATCTGAGAGTCTACAAGGTCACTCGATGTGTGATGCCTCAATGGGAATCCTCTAATACAAGTTACTCCCTGATGCATTGATACCACAACTGCATAAGTTAGTCCCTTGTCCTCTAACTCATTTGCAAGAACAAGTGCATTAATGGCATTTGCATTTTCCTTAGAACCAGTTAAGGCCTGCTGACTTAGCTTTGTGCACTTCATAAGCATATCGGTATTGTCGATCAACATCTCATCCAAGAAATCAAAAGCACCCCCTCAAAGAATTGATCAAGGGTCGAGTCTTTGAATTTATTAGTGCCACTTTCAGACACAACCTCTTTGAGAGCAAGCACAACACAAGGATCAAAATTTAGTAATGACCTTTCTTTAGCTTCCTCGTGTCCCCTCTCAACTGGATTTTCCATGTAGCCCTTAGGTGCTTCATCAAACAAATTGAAAGCCTCACAGAAGAAGGAATCAAGTCCAGTATCCACATCATTGACCAACAACTCTTGATCCTTGGTAGGAGTAGTGTTGTAATAGGCACTATCAATCTCTTTATCTTCCTCTTGAATTTCATCGAATAGATCAGAAGCTTGCTGAAAGAAATGTTCTAGCTTCTTGTCTGTGGCAAATTTCTCACGCTTCCGCTGCTCCTCTTGATCCCATTTGGCAAGAATCCGGTTAATTGTTTCATTGGCCTCCTTTGTTCTAAGCTGTGTTTGCTGCTCACTGGTGATTTTCTCGGTACTATCTGACTTTTGCATTCTGTTAGTCACTTGTAGAGTAGGTACGAGCTCACTTTTCTCTCTTCCTTGGGACAGGGCAGTTGATGTAGAACTAACCTTGCAAGTTTGCATAGCTACTGTGGAGCTTTTAGTACAAGGTGAAGTATACAAAATCTGCAACTCTCCTGGCCATGCTTGCCTAATGACAATCTGATAGTAAGACCCATATAAACACTTGCCTTGTAAAGCCCTACAAGCTTGCGCAGCCGATTGACATGAATGTAACTGAACCAGAAATTGAGAACCATGCATACCAGGAATGGGAGCTATCCTTTCCACCACTCCACATGAAGAAAAGAATGGGTAGAGTACTTCTTGTGTTATAGGGAAGCTCATGTATTGAATTTTCACAGTTAGAACTCTACCTTCAAGATGGGGAATTTCAGCAAATACCTTGTGAGCATTGTCTCTGATGTCTGCACAGCCACGACCATGTTACTGCACATAAGGTACATGATTCTCACTTGCATGATACGCGCCTCGAGATGCTGTAGAGGTGTAGCAACAACCTCCTTGGCCAGCCCCACCTTGGTCATGCACAAAACTCATACCAGACATTTTGTCGACCATGTGATGATCATAACCTTGTGCAACTCCTTGAGTCCACCCTTCTTTCTGCCCATAAGAAATCATTCTCCCAGGTGAGAAATATGAACCATGAGATGTTGGGGAGTAGTTCCAACTTCCTTGTGCTGCACAAGCACTTGTTGCTCCTCTTGGCATTGTGTTGAGCACCTTGCACTTGTCACCATCTTGCCTATCTTTCTTTTGAAATTCTGATAACAGGCCACCAAGTTGATGGCCTGGAGGTGGAATCGTAGCAGAAAAGAGAGGAGATGGAGTATTGTTGCCATAGCTCACCGAGGAATACACCCCACTGTAACCCAATCGTGCTTGAATCATTTGCCTGATTCAGAAGCCTCGGTTTAGGGATTTCACAAGTGAATCGAGTCACCAACCTTCATCAAGAACACTTAAATCCACCATAGCTAGGAACTCGAACTCAACTTTGGTATGGGGATTTTACAGTGAACGATCAAATCGTCACCAACCTGCACCAAATATCTTGCCGCCTCCGAGGAATCGCCACCAAACTGATCCGCTGTTGCCCAATCGCTTTCCACACGATGAGCCGCCGCCGAATCGCCGCCACTGTCAAGGATAGGCTGGAGATCTGATACCTTTGTCAGGACCCGAGTTGGAATCTGACAATTTTGGGATGATTTCGGGGGTGGCAATAGCAAGAATGAAATACACAGCAGCTAGGGTTCTAGAGTACTTTACTCTAAGGCTAAAGAACACAATTGATATGCTTTTCGTTGTCTTTCTCCTTTCATCCGATCGGGTCTTAAACCCCACCCAAGCACCGACCAAAACATCAGTGGTTTAAAGTTTACAAGCCAGGTAACAGTAATAACAGATTACAATGAACAGTCAAAAAAGAAAGTTACTGCCTTCAACGCCCTCCTTTGGATTTGCTTTACGCGCGTGCTTCACCACATCTGGGCCGTCAGATACCTTCAAGTGGAATCGACTGAGCGTAACCTTCCTTGCCGACTTTGCTCTAAGCTCTTTCTTTCCTTCTGAATTCTGAACTTGCATTGCTGAACTTCTGAACATTTCGACAGCAAAAATCCTGACACGCCCGTCTTCCCGACCGCCCAGCCGCAGCAGAGGCACCGAACAAACGCCTCGTCGTCAAGCATACATGGTCGCCAAGCATACACCCTGCTTACACATTCCAAATATACGTCTCGAACTTGCGCCGGATAGATGTGTCTTCCAGGGATTGAGGAGGAAAAGAAAAGTGAGACCGCGTCGTTTTGTTTTTGTGACGGATGTGCTGAAGATTTCATGGCGAATGAAGGAGCATTATATTGGTCAAGAGCCACGCTGTATTTACCTGAAAGGGCGAAAGTGATTTGCTGCTATGAACGCAACAACCCCTATTTTCCCTTGGCGTTAAAGATCATCACTGAAGTCAGGACTGAAATAGTAGTAGAATGCAATGGAGAGACAGTTGATATATAAGCAAAGTGAGGATTACACTGAATGAATAATTTCCACGACTAAGTATGCTGGCTAATCCACGATGAATGGATGATCGATCACCAAAGTCACCGTGTTATTCATTCCTAAGCAACTTGAGAAGCAAACATAAGCAATAATTGTCGCCATCCTCTAATCACCTACGCAAAACCCATAATTCTCTTCAAATCCAAACAAAATATCTCATTGCAATTGGCTGAAATGCACACTTGACAAAACAATTCAACAAGTGGGAAAAAAATTGCATAAATATCACAATTAAATGAACATCGCGTTCGATCCTCTCCTCCGTCTGTACGTCAATCAATTCATCACATGCATGGAAGCACCAAACCGACACGTTACACGTACCAACCCAACGGCCCGATCCTACATCGCCGCGACGCCGGTGCCGCCATCGGCATCGGCACTGGAGCCAACGGCCGCGATGCCGCTGCCGCCACGGCACCGGCACTGCGGAGACTCCTCGAAGTTGTTGGTCGGGAACGCCTGCGAGAGCGGTCCCACGTAGAACATGAGGTGGTCGGCGTCCGCCATGACGAGCCGGTTGATGCCCCAGTTCACCATGAAGATCCTCACCGTGACGCCCCGGAGGTCCCGGATGCTGCCGCCGGCTACCTTGCCGGAGATCGTCCGCTGGTAGGTGAGCCGGTACCCGCCGTCGACCTCGAACTCGCAGTCCCTCCCCAGGAACACCTCGAACGCGCCGTCCGGCGGCCGCAGCGTGTACCCGGTCACGCCCTCCGGCAGGATGCCCCTCGGGAACCCGAACCTCTCCAGCATCTCGTAGGCGCTCGGCTCGGCGCCGACGACGGGACCGGCGGCGGCTCTCGCTCTCGGCTCGGCGGGGACGCCGCGTGCGGCGGAGACGGAGAGGACGGCGGCGCCGGCGAGGAGCAAGATGACGGATAGGAGGAGGCGGCGCGTGGTGGTGGCCATGGTGGTTCTTGGCTCTGGGATGTTGCTGCTGTGGCTATTGTTGCTGTTAGTTTGTTTCTTGGAGGTTGTTATTAATTGGGTTTATATGGGATTTTTGTTGGTGAGGATGGGTTGGGATCGGAATCGTGTGGGAGATGGATTTTTTTAATTAAAACTTCGGTATTGTTGGGAGATACGATGATGATATCGAGTTGACGTGAGGGTGAACCTGACTGGGTTGTAAGAGCATGTGAATGCAAGTGTTAGATAAGTGCTTACCAAATAAAAACTGATTTTCTTGCCACGTAGGATTGATAGGATATTTAAGTAGGCATCTATGTTTAACTAATGTTTATGTATATAACTATATATAATTAATGGATACTTAACATCTAAACATTTATTAAAAAAAGTATTGTTAAACGGACAAGACGCATAAGCAGCTGACTCCAGCCAAACTACTCGCGTTGCGTGCCTACGCACTCCAACATTTGGCGTGCGTGTGGACAAGGGCACGCAGGAGAGAGAGACTCTATTTTAGATTATTTTTTTCTATACACCACTCGACTAAATTTTTGTGAAATCAATCGTTCGTTGCACCATCGGATCTGCCATGAGATTCGTGCACATGGCGACTCCGGCTCCGGCAACAAATTTTCCCCATGCCTCCCTATGAGTTGAAACTTTTGAGCTGTGTTATGATTGCTTCAAGATCAGGGCATTCTCAGTGGTCCGTATCAAAACTTGTACCTATAACATTCGACATTATGTGCGTACAACCTCTCCTGGCATTGCATCTAGCAGTGGGTCCACCCAATAAATACATTATCTCTCTCTCCACCCTTCTCCCTCAAAAGTGTGATTAGATACAGCTATCCTCCCCCAATGCGAGTTATGTTGTATCTTTCCTTCCGTCATAGCAAGATTTACAACTTTGTGTTGTAAAATTAGCGATTTTAGTAAATATTTAGATATTATTTTAGTATTAACTATGATAATTAAAGCATATTTTCAGCAGTATATAAAAGACATAAATGATATATAAACATGTAATCTTCTTATATCAATTGAACAGGATAATAAGCTCAAAAGATAGTACTTGAAAACATACAAAATCAACATAATGCTCATATTTAGTTGTTTATTGATTTGCTCTCAGATGTCGGACTGCTCAAGATGAAATCTTGGCCTCCTCGTCACTTTTGTCGATATTCTTCACTAATTAGATATCTTAACTACTATAATTTTGGGTTTACCCCGCGCAAGCGGGGCGATCGTCCACCGAGACACCGCGCACACGCACGAAAAACAAACCGTCATCGCTTCTCTTCCCCTCCCACCCCACGCCAAACCCCCGCCCCTTGAGTTTACCCCGATCGTCCCCTCCCATCCCACTCACGCGCACGCCGCATCCCCGGCCACCACTTCTCCCCCTCCCCAATCCCCACCAAGACGCCAAGATGTCGCCTCCCACACGCCTTCGTGGTAACCACCGCCTGCTCCCGCCTCTCTCCCTCACCGGCCTCCCGTCTCTCTCCACCTTGCCGCCTCCTCCTCCACCTCGCCTCCTCCGCCACATCAGTCGGCCGGCCCCCACCGCCCTCTCCTCCCAGTGCCCACGCTTTCTGTTGTCGTGGTGTTCCCACCTCAATCCCGGCTAGATCCACCGCTAATCGATCGCTCTCGGCGGATGACGCCAGATTCGACGCTGCCGAGCTCGGCGCGTCCCCTCGCCGCCTCTCCCCTCCTCCACGCCGATGTCTCCCACATGTGCGGCCTCGGCCTCCATGGCCGCCAGCCATCCCTTTCTCGAGTCCTCGTTGCCGCCGATGTCGCCGGGCTCAACAATGGCACCGTAACGCCACCGTCTTCACTAACGAAGCGTGGCGGCGCCATCGACGACTCCGTGTTCGTGGGTCACCAAGGTCACCGACCAAGACATCTACCTCGCCGCCAACGCCGGTGCAGGTTCTCCAACTCGTGTCCATGTCCGCCGCCTTCTCCTCACGCACCAAATTCGGGTCATCTGCTATTTTCCCATCCGGACGCAGTACGCCCACGCCCACGACAAGCCCTCCTCCCACCGCCACTCACCCACAAAATTCCCAACTCCTCGGTCGCCTCAAGAAGAGCAACTCCTCTTCGAGATGCCACGCCGCCGCCGCCGGGTAGAGGGCCTCAACATCGCCGACGACGTCACCTGTAACACCATAGGCTCCAGCTTTTAATCATTTTGTTTCCACTCTAGTTACTTTGGATTACTATCTACCGCTACAAAGAAAGAACCGACCGATCCTGCTGCGATGCCGTAATAATAAAATCGACGAACAACGTTTGAACAATACGTCACCAAGAGTTGAGCAACGAATGCACTCTCTTGTACTCACCACCGCTTGAGGATTTATTATCTAATCGTAGCTCATCGGCAAGACATCGATGGTGTATCTCAACAACATCGTCAAGGGTTGTGTCGCTAATGTCGCCGCTAAGCTCGAGATTATGGAGCCCTCTTGCAAAGGTCAAGGACAGTGCATACTTTTTCTTTCCTTCCCTTGATGGATCGACCCGACCTTATCATATCGAGATAAACAGTTCCCAACCAATTTCGTTTGCAATAGGATACGATATGATATCCGATCTTTGAATGAAGGGCTTGATAACTCCCAAAAGGTGAATCTCAACATCTTTTATTTGTATGCCTAAGCACTTGCTGCCTTCTTTCGCGTTTTACCCACCACACTCTTAATTAAGATAAGATCTTTTCCTTGATTTAGTTTGCGGATCATACACAATTTGTTACAACTATATACATGAATTCGTAATTATGGTATTAACCATCATAATATTGTCGCCCTTTCATATCTTGATATTTTTGGTATCTAATTTGAATAATAAATGGAGATTACCATTTTGGATTAGCCGAAGCGTGTAACGAAGTTATAGTATCTCGAGAGCAAGATGTATGAACCGATGGACAATCACATTGAGGATTGCTCGTCCATAGCTACTTCTTGAACAAATTATTATTACCTTGCTTCGTACTTGGTATTTTATGCATTTAATGGATATAATGGGATGATAGACTACTATATACACCATATTGCCTCTCTAAATAATAGAAAGGGTCTCGCCATGCCTAATCATTATCATGATGTCATTTTCCTGCTTTTGGCTTACCAAATTGTAGAGCAGCATAGAGCCACTTATACGAAAGAACTTCGATATAACCGAGCTCTTTATTGTTTATATCCACCAAGAATCTATTGTCGATTTCAGTTCACGATATTTCTTGGGGCATATACTAATTGCTCTTACTATCTCTATGCCACATATCGTGGATCGAAAAATCAATGGATCTGTTTGCAAACCGCATTGTAGTATGTAAATATGCATCTTGTGGATCTCTGAGATGGAAGGTACCATTCTACCATGAAAAGCTCCAAGTACCTTCTCTTAGCTTACATGTTCTATCTGAAACTCTTACATTCTTTCCCGTGTTGGTTAGCCCAAAGCCCAAACCCACATATATGGAGTGTGGTTAATTTACTTTTTCATGCCCAAAGTCCAATCGACAAATATGGAGTGTGGTCAATTTATCGTTTCATGTCATGGTTGTTCAAAATGAAGATCGTTAGTTCCTTGTTCTAACAGCTTAATGTTGTCGGCTTATACATTTTTTACTTGTATGCACTACTTCCTTCTTCTTTTTTTTGCTTTATGTTTCATTAATACATTCTTACGCCACTTTTTCTTGCACATCCAAGACATAGATATAGAACTCGGATCATATTTGAGTAATAGAAATTGATGCTTCTCTTCAACCCGTGGGAGATTTTTGCTTTTCTTCAACCCGGGGCATGAGGTCAGGGTGGTGTTGTTTCTTGTTTGAGCGACAAGAAGGTTAGTAACTTTCTTAGATTCAAACTAAGAATTCAATTGTTTGTTGCATATTGAAGAAATGGATATCTGATTGAGAATGTTTGCTTTTATTCAAGAAATAATCTTTGGTGTTTTATGTTTACATACCCAAGTAGTCAAATTCTTTTTGCCACCCCAAGCTAAGAAATTGATGTGTAGTTAGGGTATCCTTCCATTTTTTTTTAGTAATAGAATCCAATGTGTTCCTTAGAAGTATAGCTCCTGTAGTCCTCTATTATACATATGTTGCTATTTCATCAAGCATACGATAATAAAATCCTTCAGCTCATCAATGGTTAATCAAGTGCAGCATGTGATTCTGCTTTGGTCCTGTTCATTTGCTTGTTACACCTTTGATGTTAAAGTTGTGAACTCAGCAACTACCCTTTCATTTGAATCATAATTTTACTGCTGAACAACTAATATTTATTGTTCACGCATGCTTTCACTAACATCTATTGATAGAATCATCACTTAACTTTCCTCCTCCTATGAAGTTATTCAGACCGCCTTTAATCAGCGTATCTAAGCGTGGTTATTATATAAGTTTCATTAGAATTGAAATACTTTTTTCCGCTTTTGTCTTACAATCAAGCAAAATGGATCGTTTTAGTGCTATTGATCATGATGTCTAGCATGTATGTTTGGTATCTGAGATAGCAAGATGGTATGACTTCTCGCGTCGCTTCATCCTACATAGATTGGTTATTTTGCCTATGGGTTTATTGATTTTCTACGTGGATTTCGTAAAGTCTTTTGTATATGTGCAATAGATGTGGATTAAACTCAATAATGTGCATGTGATTACAGTGAACATACTTAATCAGTTGAAAACCAGATACAATTTCCAATTCCTACCATATTGCACATCCATATGCACAAGCGAAGAAATGTGCTTGAATCTAAGTTGCCGGTTTATCTATTTTTTCCCCAATTTCGGATAGTGTCACTTCATGATGTGTTTGACTCTCGAGCTTTAGTACGTTGAATTTTCGTGTTACGCAAGGTAAATCATAGATGACAACCAACAGTTTTTTTTCATATGCAAAGTCGCCAACATAATAACTTCTAATAAATCATGTGAATTCATTATCGCATTTTAGAGAACTTACATGCAGGCATACAACATTCACTTCTATAGATTGAAAATGAAAATGACATCCTCAGATCATTTAGTAGTTCTGTAATAGCATCTTTAAGAAAATAAAATAGGTAGAAACTACATTACAATGAACTATCTGTAAGATGTACTTGTTCCAGGCTATCAATTGGTAAGCTACTTAGTTTGCTATGAAGCAAGATCATGTAGGTCTTCCAAACATTTATTTGTTCTTTCACTTGACATTTTCAGAAGTTTGTATTATATTCCAAAGGAAATTATAAATCCACTTCCGAGCACAAAGTTACTCATTGATTTTTTTTTTACTTTGGTAGGTTTTTGATAGCGGCATACCTGTTGGTCCTAAATGGTTACAAGAATGTGTTCCATCTAGATGGAGGACTTTACACATGGTTCAAGGAAGGCCTACCAGCTGTTGAAGCAGAAGAATGAGCAAGAAGGACCGGTTACTTCATGTTACGACATCATTGTTCATATACTGGAGCTGTGGTTAGTTGTAATGATGTGCTTCACGGATAAATGTGTGTTTTTTGCTTCCTTTGAACAACCGTCTGAGATTTTGTTTAAACAAATTATAAGCTATGGAATGCAATGCGGAATTATTTTGCATTCCTGATTATTGAAAATTTTCATTGAGAACCGATTGAAAGCTTGACTTTGTTAAATGCGCTTCACATAATATGAAAATTATTTTGTTCAAAATATATGATTTCGTTACAACGCACGGGCACCCTACTAGTGACACAATAAATCGGACTTTGAGCTGAAATGAATGCCTTACTACTATGTCAAGAATAGGTATTGAATTCTCTCATAAGTCACAAACATCACTTAATACTTTCGGCCAACAGAGGGAGCAACTATCTCACGATGCAAAATTGAGATCACAAAACAACACGTAATCCTTTCGTCCAACAGAAGAAATATGTAAATCACAGTGCACAAATAGATATTAATACTAGACAAATTCGGTCAGCAAAGAAGCAACCGAACCACAGGAAAGTAACAAAGCTATGACAATAGAGATGAACCAACAACAGTATGCAAACAACAAGCTCAAGTCTGATTTCTCATCAACGTTGTCAATCTAATTTCACAAGTGACAATAATCCTCATCGAGCATATACCGAGCCCACAACATTATTAAGCAAAGTCTCCTAGTGCTATATTAATTCAAAACAACACAATTTGAAACTTCTATTAGCACGGCACACTATGCAAAAGTAATGTGAAAAACTGAAAAGAGCAGACTCACGGTGTGGATGGCACTCAAAGCCACCAAGTCGAAACTGGGCAAGGCACACCGAATGCACTAACTCATAAAACCAATCGCCCCACTATGCCGCGAAGAACAAACGAGGTCATCGGAGATACAATGCCAATCCATAATTCGGGACACACCAAATTGTGAAGTCAAGGTACAGGAGAATGCCGCACAAGAACCACTGCAAGATGCACCGGCCAAATGCGCCCAAGGAGCAAATAATCATCACTAATCCAAAACCTTCTCTCCCAAATCAAGAACCGAACGGGTCGGACCCAACCAAGAAGACGAACTCCCCAAATCAACTCACATCAACCTCGAAGGAGATGGCCCAAGGTGATAGACAAAGGTGTGTAAGGAGGGAAAACCAGAACCTCACCACCAACGGCGTCGTCATCAACCACGGCGGCGCAACAGTCCACACGGCCCAAGAACCAAAAACCAAATCGAGATAGGAAGGACATAATTGAAGAGCTATGCGTACCGGCGTGGAGCAAGAAGGAGGAGACTACCTTAAGAAGAGGAGGATGCGCTACCGCTACCAACCGCCGACGCACAAAGCGCCATGGCCGCCCTAGTCAACTGCGTTGCTGCCACAAGCGAAGGGGGGAAGCACTCAAGCCGTGTGCCTCTCGGTTTGGGTTAGCCACTTGATCAAGCTTGCGTGCTGCCACAAGCGAAGAAAAGCACTCAAGCCGTGTGCCTCTCGGTTTGGGTTGGAGACTTAGTTTCCAACCTTATTCTCCCTCCTAGCTCAATGACAGGTGGACCTGCCTTCTTTTTTCTTTTCTTTTTCCATTTCTTCTTTTCTCTAATTGAGAAATTACCAAATGGCCCTCAAAATACAACACTTTGCTCTCTCTCACTCACCTTTAATTCTCCCTCCGTGACACCCTCTATCCTATGTGGAAAAATTAGATATGGCTTACATGATGTATTAAGGGTATGTACAGTGATACAGATAGTGGTTGCCCGTAGTACCTTCCATGTCATCTATAAATAAAACTAAACATAACTCATACAATATGTTGTCTCTAAGTTGTCTATATATGACTTCCACAAAAGAGGCCACAAAACATGTGGGTTATAGACGGCATGGATACAACAACAAAAATGATATCTATAAAGGCCTTATAGACCGTATGTTGTATGCCAGACAGATTCTACCTCTCTCCTTCTCTCTCATCCATGTCATAAAAAATCTTACATGGCAATGATTATAGATGGTTGATGTCACCCTACTGTATATGCCCTAAGTGATTACTTGCGGTTGCTAATGCCAAGTGTTCAATGTGTCCAAAAACTAGGGAATGTGTCCAAAAGTAGTATGAGGTGGTAGTGGAAATTAGATCTATCAATTGATTTCTTCAGGGCATTTTAGACTTTTGCTATTAATCTATTATTTTTCTAAGGATACTAACGACCTTTTTTCTAAACCTAATCTCCCACGCCACCCACTGTCGTAATTACTCTTGTTGTCGAAATTACTCTTGCGACATGCTTTCCCTTGCAATTTTACCCTTCAGAATTATGCTACCCATATGACCAAGGTAGTACAACTAAATCCTAACTAATCTAAATCGTTGGGTCAAAAAGAATGGACTGACTATATTGAATTCACTATACTGTAAAAGAGCTAAAAAAAGACTAAGGTAAGACGCACAACCGGTGCCTTCCGGATTCAAATTTCCGACCCCAACGACTTCGACGTCTAGGTCGCAAACACAGACAGACGTATTCTGTAGTCATGCAGTGCAAAGGAAAGCCTATATATGAACTGCCAATTAGCGACCTGACAAAACAATACTACACTTGAATCCACGGCATGTTGGCGACCAAAATCCTTGTCCGCAACCACAAGAAAGTGAATTCTGACGTTCAGCAACGTGATAAAATATATCACTTTTAGTAACATCATCACAGTACTCGATCATTTCAAAGCAGTTTTCCTTTTTCTAACAGAAAAAAGGCGAAAGTAGAGCGCATAAATACACATGCACACATCCTCCAGCGCGTGCGCGCTAAGAGATGGTCATCTGATTGCAGTCGAATTGTGCAGGTTAGAATAAGACTCCTTATATATTTTCTTATTTGTATATGGCAATCTCCTTGTACTCCCTATATATATTGTTTATTGGGCCTCTTGAATAGATGAACACATTATTCATAATATGGTATAAAAGCTAGGGCTAACCTAGCTCTCTTTCCGCTGCCGCTGCCATCTAACCGCCGCCCGTGTTCCCGATCATCCGACGTCGAGCACCGCCCGAGCCCCAGCTGAGCAGAGGCCCTCCCGCCGCAGGATCCATCGAGCCGCCACAAATCCGCCACCGGAGCCTCCGCGCCTTTGCCGTGAGCCTAAACTCGCCACCTCGAACCGCTATCATCGCCGTCATCGGGAGACCGTGTGGCTCTGCCGCCGCTGATCGGGAATCAACACGAGGCCGGCGCCGCCGCTCGTTAGTCGCCGCCGCCTCCGCCGCCCGACGCCGCTTAGAGAACGCGTGGTCATTGCCGCCGCTTGTTAGTCGTCGCCGCCGCCGCAAGCAACGCGCGCGCTAAACCGCGTGCGTGGCGTTGCCGCCGGATTGCCACCTTCACCGATCCGATGCTGCCGCCGCCGTGCTCAGCGACAACAAGGGAACCCTAGTTCCCCCAACGCGCATTGAGTGCAAGCCAACCCACCCCGAATAAAAAAAACGTCGCTCTAACTGGCGCCCGCCCCGCTGACTTCGGCCGGTCGCGTGACCGCCACCGCCTCTGATGGCTTCGCTCTATCAATCGCGATCCTATTTTCGGGAACAAAGCTTAATGAGACGAACTACATGCTGTGCTCTTCAATCATGGAGATCACGCTCGATGGTCTTCGCCTTTGGGGACATGTTACTGGTGCCCGACCTTGTTCGCTGTCGTCGATTCAGCCTCCTCTCGACTGACCTATACGCATCTCCTGAGAAGATGAGGCCATCAAGAAGGAGGCAGGGGCCGCTATTGCTGCTGATTAGACCTTTCAGTATGCCATAGACGCTTTTGACCACTGGTGTGCTGATGAGGCCTGTGTTCGAGCCATCCTGGTGGTCAGCGTCGACGACTCCATCCAACCAGACATTGTTGGTCTGCATGGCACTCGTTAGATCTGGGAGTACTTGCACGAGCGATACCAGCAGAGTAGCGATGCTCAGTTCTTTTCGCTTCAGCGTGAGTTGGAGACGCTTCACTAGGAGGACTCCTCCGTCGATGACTTTTTCCGAGCCCTGGCTAGTCTCTGGCGCCAACTAGACGAGCTGGCTTCTCCGCTCTACCAAGAGTGTCATAAAGTGCAGAAGGCGGATCATGATCGCCTTCGCCTTTATGACTTCGTTTGCCATCTTCACCCAGAGTTTGAGCCTATCAGGGCTCAACTGCTGCGCCGCTCACCACGATCGACAGTCACTGAGGCTCTTTGAACGCTTTGTGCTGAGGAGCTTCGCCGTGGGTTAGCAGCACAGTTTGTTCCGGCTGTGCTTGCTACCCCTTCTTCTTTGACTACACCGATATTTTCTGCTTCGACTATAGTCCCTCCTCAGGTATATATTTCTGCTCCTGTTTTTTGCACCAACTAAGGTTCAGTGCAATTATTGCAAGAACTTTGGGCACGACTATCAGTGTTGTGCGATGCGAAAAAAACAGAACAAGACACGTGGGGTTGGACGATCCAAGCGGTGGAGGCCCTTCTCGACGGGAGGACGATCGAAGACGTTAGGGCCTTCTCAAATAGTGACTCTGTTCAGCCAGCTTACGCGTTTCTACTTCAAGAGCTCTCTTACACTCAAAGAGGTTTTGCCGCCTAGCTCGAGCGTCTCCTCCAGGTACTTCTTGGGTTCTGGATTCTGGTACCTCTTTCCACATGACACCCGACTCCACATCTTTCACTTCAATAGGACCTCCTATTTTTTCTATCTCTATTTAGACAGCTGACGGTACTCCTTTATCTGTCAGCTGTCAGGGCACTCTTTTGTCCACTGACTTTTCTGTTCTAGCTGTTTTTCATGTTCCCCAGCTTACCATGTAGCTTCTCTCGGTGAGACAGCTCACCGATCTTGACTGTAGGGTTGGTTTTGACTCTCACACCTATTTCATCTAGGATCAACAGACATGGACGGTACTTACTTGTCGGCGCCGTAGGGATCGTTAGGGTCTCTACATCCTTGATCGCCTCTACCTTCCGTCCACTTCAATTGCTCCTGTCACTTCTATGTCTACTTCTACCGCCACTGTTGCCACAACCTCTGGCGTTTTTGCGCAGTGGCATCACCGTTTACTTGTGTGGGTCTTGTCTTTCTTCATTAGTTCGTTAGGGTGTTCTTGGACGCGTTACTATTGACACGGTCATGTTTTGTTAGGGTTGTAAGCTGGGAAAGTAGCTACAACTTCCTTATCATTCTAGTGAGTCCTGTCTTCTCGTCCTTTTGACTTAGTTCATTCATTCAGATATATGGGGACTGCGTCTATTATCTCTAAAGGCGGGCATAAACTTTATGTGATCGTGGATTTTCCTATGTCTAATCGTGGTCAGTTTCTTGCGATCTATCGTAGCTTTGCAACGATGGTTCATACTCAGTTTGATTCTCTCATCCGTACTTTTCACTGTGATTCTGCTGGCGAGTTCTGTTCTAGCACTTTTAGACAGTTTCTTTCTGAGCAGGGCACTCTTTACCAGTCTTCTTGTCCTGGTGCCCATGCTCAGAATGGGGTTGTTGAGCGCAAACATCGTCATCTGATTGAGACTGCCCGCACTCTTCTCCTTGCCTCTCACGCTCCACCACATTACGGGTCGAGGTTGCTTTACTGTTGCATATCTCATCAATATGCGACCTTCCACTACTCTTAAGGGTGTCAGTCCTATAGAGCGTCTCTACTCTCGAGCCCCCCAGTACACTCACCTTCGTGTTTTTTGTTGTACTTGTTTTGTTCTGCTGCAGCCTCGTGAACGCACTAAACTATCGACCCAGTCAGTTGAGTGCGTGTTTCTTGGTTATAGTTCTGAGCATAAGGGTTATCGTTGCTGTGATCCTTCTGCTCGACGGATCAGGATTTCACGAGACATTGTCTTTGACAAATCTCGACCTTTCTTCTATCGAGATTCGGCCCCTCCTGTTTCCACCGTTGAGTCAATTTCATGGTTGTCTCTTTCTGACTCTTCACCAATTTCTCCACTATCACAGTCTTCCCCTGGTCTGTCTCCAGTGATTCCTTCTATACCTCCGCCTCCGGTGCTGCCTCTTGCAGCACTACCTCTTGTTCCTGCAGCACCACTGTCCCGTTTCTCTGGTATTCACTACTCTAGGCGTCATTATCCTTCACCAGTCTCATCTCCTGGTATCTTGCTGACACCCACATCTGATCCTTCTGATGATGCTCCTCGTTACGTCCTTCGTGGCCAAACATCCCTTCGACCTCCTATTCGTCTTGGATTTGCTCCGATAGCTCATGCTCTCTCTGTCACTGAGCCTAGTTCTTATCGTGAGGTTGCTTCTCATTCTGAGTAGCAGCTCGCTATGGCAGAGGAGCTTGATGCTCTTCGACATACGAAGACTTGGGATATTGTACCGACACCTGTGCATGCTCGTCCGATCACGTGCAAGTGGGTGTACAAGATTAAGACCCGGTCTGATGGTACTATCGAGCGCTACAAGGCTCGTCTTGTGGTTCGTTGCTTTCAACAGGAGTACAGTCGTGACTACAATGAGACTTTTGCCTCTGTTGCCCATATGACCACTATTCGCTCTTATTGCGGTTTCTTCTATTCGTCGGTGGTCTATCTCTCAACTCGATGTTAAGAATGCCTTTTTAATGGTGTTTTGCATGAGGATGTCTACATACACCGCCACCACCTGGGTATTTTGTTCCCGATGGGCACGTCTGTCTTCTTTGTCGTGCTCTTTATGGCATCAAATGGCTCCTCGTGCCTGGTTTGCACGTTTTACCTCAGTGATTACTGCTGTCGGTTTCACTATCAGTTCCCACGATCCTGCTCTTTTTGTCAATGTCTCATCTTGGGGTAGAACACTGCTTCTTCTATATGTTGATAATATGCTCATCACTGGTGATGATTCCTCCTTCATCACATATGTGAAGAAGCATCTCAGTGAGCAGTTTTTAATGACCGATCTTGGTTCTCTTACATACTTCCTTGGGATTGAGGTCTCTTCCATGCCTAAGGGCTACTACCTCTCCCAACAGAAGTATGTCCAAGATCTTCTTGACCGATCTGGTCTGACTGAGACTCGCACTGCTAAGACTCACATGGAGCTCTCCCTCCAGCTTTGTGCCACTGATGGTGATCTTCTTGAGGATCCTACTCGATATCGCCATCTTGTTGGGAGTTTGGTGTACCTTGTAAGCACTCATCCTGATATTGCTTATGTTGTTCATATCTTGAGTCAATTCATGGCTTGTCTCACCCATCTTCACTACAGTCACCTTCTTCATATTCTTCGCTACTTGCGTGGGACTATCTCTCGTTGTTTGTTTTTCCCTAGCTCCACCTCACTACAGCTTTAGTCGTACTCCAATATGACATGGGCTAGTGATCCTTCTAATCGTCATTCTCTTTCTGCTTACTGTGTTTTTTTGCTCCTCCCTGATTGCCTGGAAGACTAAGAAGCATATTGTAGTTTCCCGTTCGAGTGTAGAGGCTAAGTTGAGAGCTATGGCAGCAATGACAGCAAAAGTTACTTGGTTGAGGTGGCTACTTGCAGATTTTAAAGTGCTTGTGATGGGACCTATGACTCTTTTGTCTTACAGTACAGGTGCTATTAGTATTACTTGGGACCCAGTGAAGCATGAGCTCACTAAGCACATTAGTGTGAATACTTCATACACTCGCTCACAAGTGCAGGAGGGAGTACTTGCTTTACAGTTTATGCCATCGAGTTACTGAGTTCTCGACTTCTTCACGGTTCTGAGACTAGAACATAACATTTGTATTTTCTCTCCAAACTCGGTGTGTGATCTGTTATGAATAGCAACTTGTATTACCAGGGGCCAAAGGGCCAGATATATACACAAAGTATAGGAGGTGAATATGCAAATAACCCTCATAACGATGGGGAATAACACACTATACATATATATATATATATATATATATATATATATATATATATATATATATATATATATATATATATATATATATATATATATATAACCCCCTTCAAACTCATGGTGGATCAACAACACTAAGTTTGGAGAGGTAGAAGTCGTGGTTGCGCTCGAGTCTAGGCCTTCATGAAGAAATCCGCTATCCAAGCTCAAGGCACATATCAAGAGCAATCACCTAATCATGCACACAAGACCTCATGAAGGAAGCATCAACACCAATATGCTTGGTGAGCTCATGCTTCACAGGGTCACGAGCAATACTGATAGCACATGTATTGTCTGACAAGAGAGGAGTAGGTGTAGTGTGTAAACACCAAAATTCTTAAGTAACCACCGTAGCTAAGTAATCTCTGCCCAAGAGAGCTATAGCTCGCAACTCACCTCTGACTCGAATGGGACACTGCACTGCTTTCTTCGTCTTCCAGGCAATGAGAGAATCACCAAGAAAAACACAGTAAGCGGAGATAGACCAGCGACCAGAGGGCTCGTTGGCCCAAGTAGCATCCGAATAAGCCTGAAGTTGTAACGAGATGGAGTGTGGAAAGAAGAGACGGCGAGAGATAGTCCCATGAAGGTATCGCAGAACTCGAAGAAGGTGGCTATAGTGGACTTGAGTGGGAGCAGAGACGAACTGACTCAGAATGCGGACTGGATAAGTGATATCCGGACAAGTAACAACAAAGTAGACAAGACTCCCAACAAGATGACGATAGCGAGTCAGATCAGAAAGAGGCTCGCCATCAGAGGGTCAGAGGTGAACATTGAGCTCCATGGGAGTCTCAACAAGACGCTGATCAAGTGAGAGAGGCGATCAAGAAGATCTGAATATACTTCTCTTGGGACATAAAGAAACCATCCGAGTGGAAGTAACCTCAATCCCAAGGAAGTAAACGAAGAGGACCAAGATCCGACATAAGGAACCGCTCACTAAGACGAGCCTTGACAAAGGCAATGTACTCAAATCATCTCCTAATGATCATATCATCAACATACAAAAGAAGAAGAGTCCGACCACGAGACGAAGTGTGGACAAAGAGCGCAGGATCATGATCACTAGCTGAAAAGCCAGCAGCAGTGGCCACAGAGGAGAAGAGCTCAAACCAAGCACGAGGGGTTTGCTTAAGGCCATAAAGAGAGCGATGAAGGCATGCACCATGCCCTCGAGAATGAATACCTGTGTGGCGGATGCATGTAGACCTCCTCACGCAACTCGCCATTAAGAAATGCATTATTGACATCAAGCTGAGAAATAGACTAGTGGTGAACAAACGCCACCGAAAGAAGAGTGTGGACAGTGGCCATGTGAGCCATAGGAGCAAAAGTTTCATCGTAGTCATGACCATGCTCTTGCTGGAAGCCACGAGCAACAAGACACGCCTTATAGCGCTCAAGAGAGCCATTAGAGCAAGTCTTAATCTTATAGACTCACTTACACGTGATGGGATGAGAGTGAGATGGAAAAAGAACAAGATCCCAAGTACTAGTACGCTCGAGGGCAGCAATCTCCTCGGCCATGGCATGCTGCCACTCAGGGTGAGTAATAGCATCCCGATAGGAGACAGGCTCATGAGTAGCTGCACCAGCAAAACCAAAACAGGCAGGGGGCCGAATCGACTGGCGATCGCGGAGAGCGTAGCGAGGAGAAGATGACCCATCAAGGGAAGATGGAGCATCAGGAGAAGATGAAACATCAGAAGAAGATGGCTCATCTGGAATATCCTCAATACGAGGTCAACGAGTGTAGAAGAGAGGGGAAAAAGGTATCAGAGTGGGAGGAGCCAAGGAGACGGCAAAGCGGCGCATAACGACGGAGAGGCCACAGGAGGAATATGTGGAGACTCAGTGGGACGGGTGGACGAGGGCAAGACAGATATAGGTGTATCTGGAAAGGTCAAAAAAGACAGAGACTCCACATAGGAAGCCGAAGGAGAGGTAGGACGTGGGTAGAAGGGACGAGACTCATCGAAAGTCACATCTCAAGAAATCCACATCCGTCAACCAACAGGATCCCAGCACCGATAGCCCTTGTGCTCGGATCAGATCCCGTAAAGACACACTCAATAGATTGAGCAGTCAGTTTGGTGCGTTCTCGAGGGGCGAGGAGAAAGTAGTCAGGAAGAAGACCACAGAGACACTCAACAGGGATCGCACCCTGAAGAGCAGAAGAGGGCTAGATGTTGACGAGATAGGTGGCAGTGGAAATAGCCTCGGCCCAAAAGTGAGGTGGAATAGAGGCGGCAATCATCAGTACACGAGCCATCTCAAGGAGGTGGCGATGCTTGCACTCAGCGACACCATTCTGAGCATGAGCGCCAGGACAAGAGAATCGAAGCGAGAGTGCCCCGCCAGAAGGAAGCTGCGCAGGTAACAAGAGAGGTACTCGCCAGCAAAGTCAGCACGAGAGACACGAATAGGAGTGGAGAATTGTGTGCGAACCATAGTGGCAAATTGTTTATAGATAGACAAGGCCTCACTATGAGAAGACATAAAATATATCCAAGTGTGGCGAGAGAAATCATATATAAATATGATATAATATCGATGACCCCTTTCGAAACGAAGGAACCGGACCCCAAACATCTGGATGAACAAGATCAAAGGGACGCCGAGACACCGACTCACTATGAGGATAAGGAAGTCAATCTGCTTACCTAGCTTACATACCTCGACAATCTAAAGACACGCCTCCGAGATGACCCCGATAAGGCCACGACAAACTAAAGACGACAGACGAGATCCACATAGATGACCAAGACAAGGATGCCACCGCCGGAAAGAGCCGGTAGACGGTGTGGCGAAGCGGAGAGAGGCGGCGGCGGCGGTGGCAAATGGAAGGAATGTGAAGCCACCAAGCTCCTAGAGACGCCAGTGAGTCAAGGCACCGAGGGTCGAACCAACCGAGCTCCCATGTGGCGGTTCTGAACACAATAAGAGTCAAAGTCGAGAATGACCCGACAACCAAGGTTAGTAATCTGCCTAGCAGAAAAAAGCTACATGGTAAGGCGAGGAACATGAGCAATGTATGAACATAAAAAGATGAGTTGCTAAGAGATCCTCGACCAGAGACAGAAAGAGAGGCACCATCAACAGTAAGAACACTAACAGGAGAATCAAGAGGTGTAATGAAAGACGGAGTGGAAGAATCAGAAGTCATGTGAAAAGATGCTCCATAATCAAGAATCCACGGGGAGGTGCCTCACTGTGGAGGGGGTGGTTTCGCAGTGCCCGAAGAGTCAGTAGTAGAAACGGTAGAACCTATCGAAGGAGAACCTGAAGCGGCAAGCAGGCGTCGAAGTCTAGCTATCTCCTGCTCAATGAGAGAAACTACTGAAGGAGTCGATGCAGACGTCGATGTAGAAGCACCAGTGCCAGTGCTAGTAAAAGAACGGCGTGAAAGATACCGCTGCTTCTTATAGCACTGGGACTCAATGTGGCCGACCTTGTTGCAGTAGGAGCAGTAAGGACGTCCACCGCCAGATGGAGAGCGGCCACCACCACTGTGGCAGCATTGGAGGAGGAGGCAAGAATCAAGCGTGCGATCGGTGTAGTAGGTGGACGAGTGGCGAGCACGGAGGAGAGTAGCATCGCATCAAAGACCACTTAGGCGTAACGAAGCCACTCCAGAGGCGGCGGCGGGCTGCGTGGCGACAAGGCAACGGTTCAACAGACGGCGCTAGACGGCCGCTGCGGTTAGATCGATGTTTTTCTTTGTCTCTTTTTTCTTTCTTTTTTTCGGCTCTAGGTTGGGTCAGGCCTGCTTAAGGGCACCGAAGGGCTCACGGCCCACGCTGCACACGCAGAGGAATAGGGTTTCCCTCACGGCGGTGGCTCGGCAGAAGCTTAGGGACGCCGAGCGGCAACAATGACGACAAGCGATGCGATAGCAACGGCAACTGGTAGAGACTTCAGGCGACCGGTTATGCGAGGCTAGCCCAGGCGACGGCCAGGCGAGATGGACAAGACAACGAAGACAACGAATCTGAGGTGGGAGAGACGAGATGGGTCCGGGTGAAGCGGCCCCCGAGCGACAGCAGCGGCGGCGGCCGGATCTGAGGCGAGAGAGACGCGGCGGCGGGGAAGCCGGATCTGGTAGAGGGGAGGCCGGATCTGGGCTTGCCGGCGATGGAGACGGCCGGATCCGGAGCGACCATGTGCACGGCGACCTCGAGGAGGCGGCTAGAGCAATGAGGGACAAAGGGGCGTGGAGGCGCCACCGAGGCCGCTGAGGCGTGGCCAGAGACTCAAGACGACCAGTAGGCAGCGCTGTCCAAGCAACGACAGGCGGATCAACATCGCAGAGGCAGAGGCGACAGGCGGGGAGGGAAGCGACTAGCGGGCTAGGGCAAGAGAGGACGAGTTGCGCGTCCGGGAAAGGTAAACCTAATTAGCTCTGATACCATATTATGAATAGCAACTTGTATTACCAGGGGGCCAAAGGGAGGTGAATATGCAAATAAGCCCTCATAATAATAAGGAATAACACACTATACATATATCTCTAACATAATCCACCATGAGTTTAAGGAGGGTGTTAGAATAGAACTCCTTATGTGTTTTCTTATTTGTATATGGCAACCCCTTGTACTCCCTATATATATTGCCTATTGAGCCTCTTGAATAGATGGACACATTATTCATAACACTGCCAAGCTGACAAATTAGGCACAAAATACATCAGAAGGCCAAAAGGCGGGGCGCCTTATGAGTTATGATCCATAAACAGGCTAAACCTTTCTAGGATCAGGTAATATATACACCGATGACGCCGTGGGGCTGACTGGCCCTCCCCGCATTACATTACAAAAAGGAAATCAAACGAGGAATATATTACAAGAATGAGGCCCTCCCCCATTCTGGGCTATACACACACATCTAGCTACAACACGAGGACCCTTAGTCCGTAAGTAGCGCTACGTTGTCAGCAGCAGAGCGTCTCTGAGCGAAATGGCGGAATCGCTAGATTGGCCTGCTCTCCAGACTCTAAAATCATCTTCGAACCAGCCAGCTTTGTTCCAATGACGCAGCAGCTCGATTGTAAATGGACCTTGCTCATCGCCACGAGGATCCATGTAATACCACATGCTTGAGCTCTCTGAGATTACACCCTTCACCTTCACAGCTTTCTGACCACTGCATAATATGTACTTTGTCTCGTGTAGCATCATAGGAAGATCCCCAGACTCATGATCATCCAGATCAACAACAATTATGTCTTTACCTTTATCATGCACAGAATCATCTTCATCGGCATCAATGTCAATAACTTGAGTTGAGGTGCCAGCTGCATTAGCTACATCAATATCATGTTTGGTCAGGTAGAACAGAGGGAAGAAACCGATAAAGGGATTAAAATTTCATACAGGGCCCCGAATAACATGTCAAAATAAGATCTCATTCAATCAGCATCATAAAGCATTAGGAACAACGAAGCCGTTTTCATGTATTAGCACCTCGTGATCAACCTCAGGGTTCATTATGATGCTTATACATGTGAGTGAAAGGAAAATGTGAGCAAGATGCAAAATTATTCATTTACAGAAGTGGGAGTCATATAAAGTTCTACTTTAGACCTTCACAAATATGACTTTAAGTACTCAACAATAGTAGCTCGAAATGCAAAACAAGGTGACTATAAAATTACCAGTTTCTTTATCATAAGTTCACAACACGTAAAATGACAGGTAGTAAGAGCAAACCTTCAGTGCCCTGCTTTTGAACATGCATTCCAGGTGTATCACCAGCGGCATCTGCTTTAGTAGCTGCATCGTTATATATGAAGAGTGAAAAAGTCAGGTAGCTCAGAAAGGTTGGTGTGTCAACAGAATGAAAATGCAATAGCAGCTGGAGGAAAGGCAGGTGGAAGAACAATCCTCAGAAAAGAATAGCATAACTAGTGAAAGGAGGGGTAGTAAAAGCAAACCTTTAGTGACCTGGTTTTGAACATGTGTTCCGTGTGTATCACCAGCAGCTTTGGCTTTAGTAGCTGTGCCGTTAAATATGAGTGGAAAACAGTCAGGTAGAGCTCAGAATGGTGGGTATGTCAACAGAATAAAAATGCAATGTCGACTGGAGGAAAGGCTGGTAGAAGACTAATCCTCAGAAAAGTATGGCATAATTAGTGAAAGGACAGGCAGTAAGAGCAAACCTGCAGTGCCCTGCTTTTCAACACACGCTCCAGGTGTATCACCACCAGCGTCGGCTTTAGTAGCTGCATCGTGCAATATGAACAATGAAAACCAGGAAAGTAGCTCAAAGAAGAGAGGGAGGGCGAAGGGAAAGAGGTGACATGGGCCCGCCGAGTAAAAAAGATCTTTTACTCGGTGATTTTTCTTACAAAGTTTTTTCAAAACTGGGGTTAAGTGACACTATTACTTAGACCTGGGGTTTTCTGCAACTCAGGACAAAATATGTAGGGGTAAATGTAATTACTCTACCTTTAATCCCACCAATAATAAACCATAAACCATGACTGAGGTATTTTTCAATAACCAAAGAGCCAACTTCTTTAACTGTAGATGTAGTATATATATTACAGGATATATCATAGAACAGTAAATGGTTACTTACTGGCCCACAATTGAGGAAATAATTTTACAAGAACTTGTTAAGTGGTTTAATCTAGATATGAATAGAAACAAACCTTCAAGTGTTCTTTCAGTGGGAAATTTACAAGCGTAAACACCTCGGTTACCAGCAAAAAAATAGCAGTAACAGTTTCATATAGTAAGCTCCACTACTCTTGATTTTCAACACATGCAGAGCATAGTGAGATGTATAACACAAGTACCAACTAAAAAAATAGGCCATCCAACATTAAGTACGTAAAAGGAAATACAGATTTACATAATCCAGTTGAATGCACATTATATAAGCAAACCTTTAGATTTTTCTTCTGAGCAACTTTTCAAGCAAACAGCTCTCTCCCCATTGGCACCTACACGAAAATCACAGTTTTTACCTCTTGTTCAAGACAACTGAATGCACATAATATAAGCAAACCTTTAGATTTTTCTTCTGAACAACTTCCCAAACAAACAGCTCTCTCCACATTGGCACCTACACAAAAACCGCAGTGTTTACAACTTTACATGCTGTTTAGAACAACTTGTGAGCTTCATAATAAGAAGCCATTGAAATAAGCAACAAGAGAATGCAAAAAGAGCATCTCCTTTCTTATGAAAAGGATCAGCTATCGAAAAGTTAATGCATCCTCAGCAGCCTCTGAGCATCCTAAGCACACGTTACTTGCCCTGTTGTAAGATAAATTTTAAACATGACAAGGACTACAGGTCAGGACATCCCTTTAAATGACATTTACTAATAACGGTTATATGATCATAAGTCAGGACATGACATGAGTAAATACAATGGTAAATATCTTGAACTGCATGATCAGTAGAAACCATAGAATCAATTCGGGTGGATATTATTTGCTAGTGGGTAATTGTCAAAGAGCAAAGCACCTGTTTTTTTTAGAACACACAGGAGAAATGTGTCATTGCATTAAGATTAGGAAAAAGTTTAATACAAACCAACAGGCATGTGTGACTGATTAAACCTGCACACATAGCCACAGGAATGACCCACCAAAGAATCTAAACTCCTATTACAGAACTAAATTTGCGACCTAGGCTACCTATGCCACTAACCCTGTCGAAGAGCCTCCATGCACTTCGCTCAGGCCAACCTCCATTCGCCATACTCCCCCTGAATCAAATGGACAATCACCTGTTACCCTTGGAGGGTGTGTGTCCGTGCAAACCCGTTAAATATTTTATGAGAAAATATTTCCTTATATATTATTTTTTTTAATATAAAACACATAGTCTTTTTTATATGTTTAGACTAAAACTTATATATATACAAATAAGAGGCTCTATTTTGAATAGAGTATAGGAGTATACCTAAATACTTATAAATTTACAAATAGTCATATTAACTTTCAAAAAAACCATGGGGATCACTGAGGGGACAGGGCGGGGAGGGTCCCCGTAAGCCAAAGAATGCACCTGCAAACAGAAAAAAGTTCGAACCAACAGAACCAAATAGTTGGTGTGAAAATGCATAAGAAAATTAACAATTAGGAAAAATATCTCCATTTTTCAACAAAAAAAATGGGGTTCCGAAATGTAAGATGCTAGTGGAAATGGACCTAAGGGTGTTCACCACCCGTTCATGACATAGAGCAGCTGCAAAACAACAGAACTATAGTAATCTAATATTCTACACTTAGTGTCTTTCTATTGATGAAAAACTGTATAGGAGAGCCCTACTGTAAATAAATTATGTTAGTATAATAAATGTAAACACAAGAAAAAAGATCCCACAAAGGAAAACTAATCATGAAAGAGAATATTGAGTCTATCCACCCATTTGTTTTCAGAGATTTCTTTGCAGAGGCTTGATATTGTTGGAATGGGACCTTGTCTATTCCAATGGGTCAAAAGGTCAAATATACAAGTTACAGTGTAGGTAAATATGCAACAAGCATCCTATATAAACTAACATATAAGTATCTAACACCCACCTCAAACTCATGGTGGATCAACAATGCTAAGTTTGGAGAGGTAGAAATTATGTTGAGTTCTAGTTTGTGCCTTGGTGAAGAAATTTGCTAACTGAAGCTCCGAAGGCACATAGTAAAGAGCAATAACTTGGTCTTGCACCTGCGATCTCATGTATGAAGCATCTACTCTAATGTGTTTGGTGAGCTCATGCTTCATGGAATCTCTAGCAATGCTGATCACACTAGTACTATCTGATAAGAGAGGAGTCCGTGCAGAAACTGAAACACCGAAAGCCTCAAGTAGCCACTGAAGCAAGGTGATCTCATCTGTTAACAACGCCATGGCACTTAACTCAGCCTCAACACTTGAACGGGAAACAACAGTCTGATTTCTTGGTCTTCCAGACAATCAAAGAGGAACAAAGGAAACACAAGAGAGAAAGAGACCGGTGATCAAAATGATCGCTAGCCCACGTCGCATCAGAGTATGCCTAAAGCTGCATAGAACTGGAGCGAGGAAAGAAAAGGAGACGAGTGATGAACACAAAGGTGAATGTAGTGGAGCTAAGTAGGAGCAGAGATAAACTGACTCAGGATGTGAACTAGGTGAGTAATGCCAGGTCAAGTGATCCCAAGATAGACAAGGCTCCTAACAAGATAGCGATAACGAGTGGAGTCCTCAAGAAGCACACCATCAGTAGGCCGAAGGTGAACACCAAGCTCCATAAGAGTATCCACCATGCGCTGATCAGTGCGACAAGCGCGAGCAAGGATATTCTGAATGTACTTCTTCTGGGAGAGTTAGTAGCCCTCAGGCATAGAAGTGACCTCAATCCCAAGGAAGTAACAAAGAGGACCCAAATGAACATCAATAACTACTCACTGAGACGCTCCTTCAAAAGGCAATGTACTGAGAGTCATCTCCAGTAATGATCATATTATCCACATATAGAAGGAGTGTCCGACCCCAAGGATAGGTGTGTACAAAGATGGTAGGGTCATGATCACTGGCGAAGAAGCCGGCAATAGTGACAATAGAGGAGAAGCGGTCAAACCAAGCACGAGGGGCTTGTTTGAGCCCATAGAGAGCGCCGAAGGCGACAAACCATACCATTAGGGACAGAATACCCATGGGGCGGCTGCATGTAGACCTCACGCAGCTCGCCATTGAGAAAGACATTCTTGGCATCCAACTGAGAGATGGGTCACTGTCGAACAGAGGCCACAGCAAGGAGAGTGCGAACAGTGGTCATGTGAGCGACAGGAGTGAAGGTTTCATCATAGTCACGACTATGCTCCTACTGAAAACCACGCGCCACAAGACAAGTCTTGTAGCGCACAAGGGAACTATCTGAACGGGTCTTGATCTTGTACACCCACTTGCACATGATGGGAGTGACGCGCAGGTAAGGGCACAAGATCCCAAGTGCTAGTACGCTCCAAAGCAACAATCTCCTCGGACATCGTGAGCTACCACTCAGGGGTGCAAAGCAATTTCACAAAGAGGTCGAGGCTCGAGAAGAGCAATGGTCAAAAGTCAGAACGCCAGAGGCTCGACAGCAGTGACGATCACGAAGATCGTATCTGGGAGAAGGCGGAGTAGGACCCAGCAAGAGCGGAGAAGAAGAGCTGGGAGCAAGACCCAGTAAAGACGGAGGCTAAACTGGAGGAGTAGGCTGAGGACGGTGAGAGTAGTGCAAGGGAAAGGGTGGAATCTCAACAAAGGAGCAGGAAGGAACCTCCGGCAGAGGAGGAACAGGTGGAGCCGGAGGAGAGAAGAAAGAAGGTGGAGGATGAAGCGAAACAGGAGTGGAAAGCTGAGTCAGAAAAAGTCAGAAAGGAGATCAAGTCAACAAGAGAATTTGAGCTGACAGTAGGGGAACAAGGGTAGTAAGATCGGGAATCGCCGAAAGTAACATCCCGAGAGATCCTCATCCTACGAGCAACAGGGCCGTAGCAACGATAACCTTTATGATCAAGAATGTAGCCAAGAAAACACACTCAACTAACAGAGCAATCAGCTTGGTGTGCTCACGAGGTGGAAGAAGGACAAAGCAGACAGCCGAAACTACGAAGGTGACCATACTCTGGAGCTCGACCGTAGAGACGCTCGGTAGGAGTAGAACCCTGAAGAGCAGTGGAAGGCTGCATGTTGATGAGGAAAACAACAGTGGAGATAGCCTGAGCCCAGAAGTGAGGTGGAACAGAAGAGGCAAGCATGAGAGCGCGAGCTGTCTCAAGCAAGTGACAATGCTTACGTTTAGAGACACCGTTCTGAGTGTGAGCACCAAGACAAGAGTACTGGGGAAGAGTACCCTGCTCAACGAGAAAGTGACACAAAGAAGCAGATAAATACTCGCCAGCAGAGTCGGCACGAAACACACGAATGGTCGAATCAAACTAAGTGCAAACCATGGTGGCGAACATCTGGTAAATAGAAAACTTGACTACGAGAGGACATGAAGTAGATCCAATATGACAAGAATAATCATCAATAAAGATCACATAGTATCGATGACCCCTATTCGAAACGAAGGGAACTGAACCCCAAACATCAGGGTGAACAAGATCAAAGGGACGAGTAGAAACAGAATCACTAGAGATAAGGGAGCTGCAATTGCTTGCCAAGCTTGCAACCCATACAATGTAAAGAGGTGTCCCCAGAAACAGACCCAAGAATACCACGACCTACTAGTGACGATAGACGTGATCCGCAAAGATGACCCAAGCGATGATGCCACTGAGCGAAGGAAGTAGTAGAGGGCGCAACAAAAACAAAGGCAGTGGTAGTGGTTGACTGGCTGGTGGAGACACCGGAAGGAAGATGCAAGCAATCGAGCTCCCAAAGATGTTGCAAATCACGGCGCTGAAGGCCAGTACCAAGCAGAGTCCCTATGCAATGGTCCTAGACACAACAAAACTCGGGCTCAAAAACAATACGACAGTCGTGATCAGTGATCCGAACAGCCGACATAAGCTACATAGTAAGCCGAGGAACAAGAGAGACTACAGGAACATGAAAAGAAGAAGTGAAAAGGGTACCTCGGCCTGCAACAGGAAGAGAAGTATCATCTGTAGTCTGAACAGTAGAAGGAAGAGCTGTGAGACTCACAGAAGTGAGATGAGTAGAATATGGTGTCATATGAAAGAAAGCACCAGAGTCCAAGATCCACGGAGACAAGATACCTAATGAGAGAGGAGGTGGAGGCGTGAAAGACTGCTGAGAAGCAAGAGCCAAACGAGCAGAACTTGGGAATCCAAGGTCGAGCCAACACCGAGGTGTTGGAGTAGAGAGAGGAGCTGCTACGTGGCGTCGCTGGAGGAGCCCTGGCGAGAGATGCCAGCTCCTGTGTTGGATGGACCCCCAGAGCCCTTCGGGGACATCCACCCCAGCGACCTGGTCCCTCCTCCGCTTGTAGCGGTCCTAATACCTGCAGTCGTCACGCTGACAGTAGGTGCAGTAGACCCGTAGTAGAGGCAACAACCACTGATACCTCGGGAGCGGGAGGCACCATGGTCGGTGCTAAAGGAGCAGGTGTTGAAACAGATAAGGCAGCCTGCATCTGAGCCATGCCACGATAACGAGTCTTCTCAGAACGCACACCCGTGAGGGCCTCCACCAAGCTCGGGCGCGGGAGGCAAGTCAAGAGCTGAGCACGCACGGTCTCAAACTCAGGCCAGAGATGCGTCAGGAAGTCGTAGAGACAGTGAGTCTCTTAGTGAGCACGGAGCAGCACGCAATAGGAACAGGTCCGGCAGACACCCGGCCCCAGAGAGTCAAACTGGTGCCACACCTCAGACATCTGTTGATAGAAGTCATCCATTGTGGTATCGAGTTGCTAAAGAGAATGCGCCTAGTGCACGACAGAGAGATACATAGCCTCACTCGTCGGCTAGTAGTGAGTTCGGAGGCGCTCCCACATAAGCTGAGTCGTCGGAAGCTCTACCACATCTATGGAGATGGCCACGGACATGCTACCCACTAGGATGGTGGTAGCACGAGCCTCAGCATCGTGCCATCTCTCATAGGCGTGCAGCTCAGACTGGTAGAGCTCCAGGGCCTCCTCCAATACAGCATTGGCGACCTCCTGAGCTGCCTGATCTGCACCAGCAGGAAGAGCTGATAGAATTGGCAGCGTAGGGTGAGGCGGACAGGGGTGCTCGCCGGTGAGATGACCCTAGAGTCACTGGCTGTTGAGGTGAATCCTCATGTGAACAGCCCACTCACGGAAGTTCGTCCCGTCGAAACGAAGCGAAGGGAGCGGGATGGCAACGGAGCCGCCGGCGGAAGCCATCCGGAGCAGATGGGTGGCCCAAGGGTAGCTGCCAAAGAGGAACCCAGGTGGCGGCCGGAGGTGCTTCTAAGCAGTAGCTGGAGCTCACAATTGCTCGGGAGGATCTGACCAGACGGGCAACATGACTGAGGAAAGACAGCCCGATCCAGAGTAGAGCAGAGGAGGCAGCAATGAACCAGAGCGAAAGCGCATCCCGCGACAGTGAGGCTCGAGGCGACGGCCGGCGCGGCGACGCCAAGCAGAGTGCTCGGGAGGCGGCGGCCGTGCACGTTGAAGCAGAGGCGCCGGCCAAGCTTCGGAGTGGCGCCATGAGCAGAGGCACGGAGGCTCTGGCGGCGGATCCGGCACGGCGGATCCGGCCATGAAAGAAACAGAGTGCTCGCTTTGAAGGGCATGTCGCAAGAATAGGGAGGCGGCGGTGGCTACCAAATCCTAACCCAAGCTCTGATACCATGTTGGAATGGAACATTGTCTATTCCAATAGGCCAATGGGCCAAATATACAAGTTACAGTGTAGGTAAATATGCAATAAGCACCCTATACAAACTAATATCTAACACTAGATGGACAGATATGACACTAGATGGACAATCGTAGGAGTGTGAGCATGACCTTGAAAAGCAGCTGTATTATTCTGAAAAGACTTGTCTGCTGCTGCAACTACAAATTCGGTGTCTTTACTATCTTCTGTTTCTGGAATAACTTGAGGGACCTCTTCAAGAAGACGTTGTCTTTCGGATGGTGTGCGTAATAGCTGTCTCTTATCAATGTATTCATGCATCGTAAAATTCAGTCAAGGATACGACTGTACAAAGCCATCTCGTAAGTCGAAAGTCCTAAGATAGGCTTACAGTTATAAAACAGGAAAACAAGACAGAGTTTCTTGGTAGCAGACTTCATTAAATGATCAAAAGAGCTCAATCTGGCAAGGATATTCATTGCGCCAACCTTTCTCATTTGCCATTTCAATTAGTTTTTCCAGTCTCTGAAGTTCTTTATTGATCCACTGAAAGGGAGAAAAAGGACAACTTGGTTAACATTTCAAACAGAATCAACAGGTAAACTTAAAAGGGGAGAATATATAATTTACAACATGTCACAGAAGTATTGAATTTAAACCATAAATACAAGAACCAAAACATGAGACTCGAGATATCAGATCTATATGCAAACATTTGCAGAATGTACCAGATAATGCGTAGAGTTGATCTAACTTCCTAACAAACTTACATGATTCACTATGTCCTCATGTACACTTCTCGCTTTCTCCTCAAGCTCAGCCTATAAAAACCAGCAAGATCAGGGCACTCACAGAAGCTTAGGATATACTCCCTCCAGTTCACAAAACCAAGTCATTTGGGACATCGACACGGTCCCCGAAATGCAACTTTGACCACTAATTACTATTATAATATATTTGTAAAACCCAATAAATTTATAATATTATGAAAGTACTTTTCAACACAAATCTACATATATGATTTTCATGTATCTAATCTAAATATTTAAAAAGGTATCGATAGCCAAAGTTTCTAAAGTCTGACTGCATGCATTCCAAAACGACTTGTTTTTATGACTGGAGGGAGTAGTTACATAGACTCAAGTAAAACAAGAGACCAAAGAAACATCTGTAAGAACTTCCCAAAAGTCAGAAAAAAATCACGAATAGTAGGATATAGCTATGCAAATTAACTGCGAGCCAAGTAAATGAATGCCTAAGTAGCAGGAAAAGATTTGTTTTCCTAATGTTGGTCTCTGATAGAAACATCAAACAAATATATCGACAATTTACCATGCCATATGGATATTGCATGTGTGATTGATGAAAGAAACATTCTGATTCAACACGCATTATCCTATATGGTTTTGATTGAGTTCTCCACTTTTAGGAAAATGTTTCCGAATCTTAAAAATATTAGTTAAGGCCTTAAGGGCTAACTTGTACTAGTTGGGGTTTAAAAGAAGTGGAGCTGGAAACAGATTGCCAGGTGGTTGCCAATCTCTGGGAGTCTCGAGCAAGTAATAATAGATGTGCAATTTTTGCAATCCCATGGGAAATTAAGCATCTTAGCTTTTCTGTGAAGAAGTGAGGAGCTTTCTAGCTTATCTATTCACGCTGGGAGATAAATACGGCAGCCCATCTCTGTGCACAGCAAGCTTCACTGAACCTAGCACTGTGCAAGTGGCTAACTGTCACAACAGATTTTCTTCTGAGTTATTTTCAAAATGATTGTAACTCTCTTGTTATTGAATAAAGTTATTACCCCGATTTCCCCCCGAAAAAAAAAATCAAAATTGAAATTCCCAATCAAACCACATATGGAAAGCCTGGCAGGGCGTCTAGCCAACCCACAGATGTCACAGGCTCAAAGCCCACTTAAAGAACGCTGGCATGCATAGCTGCCAGGTCCTGCAACCTCATGTGCAGTCTCATCTCATTTGCATTGGACAAATGCCCTTATGACGAGGCCGATCCAATTACAGCACATTATGTGTGATAATTGCAGAAAGTACGTTAGATGGCAATCTCCAGATTCATTCCAAGCCATGCAGCGGGGGGTCAGTGGCGCTTGAGAAAAATTTAAGTGCGTGTAAGGGTTGCAAGGGCTGGGTGTTTATTTCCTTAGACCAAAATATCCCTTTAATTGTAATGGTTAGTTTTATTCTCCACCCTTTACCTGCTTTAAGATTCATAAACTATTACTAGGGTCACGGCTAGATCTCCTACTCACATGAAGTGCAAATCCTTGTACTCTGTGAACTTTTGGGCATCTGACATTTCAAATTGGTTGCTATGTTGCTATACTTAATAGATATTGTTCATTTAAATTCTTACACTCTGGATTTGCTCATTACTCCTACTGGCCTAGCACTTGATTATTTTTTAGTCAAAACAGTCCCCAGGTTAGTTAAACTCTTAACTCTGAAACAGCTCAAATTTTGCATTTTGTTTGTGTCCGTGTAACTGCTATGAGTAACATTACATGCATTTTAATTCTCTTTGCTATCACGTAATTGACAAAGAATCGATTTTGACTAATCTAATTAAGTATAGGGACTTATACGCACAATTTTACGAAGTAAGTTTGAAGCTACAAGGAAAATACAGACATCTATAATGTGATTTAACTACAAGTCAAATAAACAATGCTGGCCTATGCAACAGGAGAAATTTTCTTTCCCTCATACTGTTCTCTGCTAGTGAAATATAGCACATCCACCAGACCCAAAGGGTAATCCATGAGAACATATGGTGTACAGAAACATTGTGATGCAACACTTATATTATAGCAAAGTCTTCCACTTATGTGAAGTGCAAATTCCTTCAGCGATATAACCAACACATCATATTTCTGTGATCTTTGCATCATTGCTAGTAGAGACTATAGAGCAACTATTGCCCATAATAAGATTGGTAAAAACTCCTATGCCTTTTTACCGCATTCTTCAATGCACCAAACAATAAGATCACCTACACCAATATAGCTATGGACAAATAACGAGAATCCCAAACTGCTTTTCAATACAAACACTGATTACTCGTGATGCTCTTATTTCAAATTCAAATGTCATTATATTTCTACATTGCAATATGCTACATAAGTTGCAGATTCTGTTTGACAAAGAATAAGGCCAATCATCAGGAATTATCTTTTTCCTATAGTTCTTTTTTTCCTTCTGTCACTAAAGTATGCCTGTTGAAACAGAAACTTTAGCAGCTGGCATTATACCTACATTTTGGGAAAATACAACTGCAAAGAAGATTAACTTACAACAGTATGCCTTTTACAGGGTTCTTTCTGGGCTAACAGACGAAGATATTCACATTCCTCCTGTTATCAAGTCAACTATCAACAAATTTGCACAGCATCATGCATCCAGGACAAAATATGAAGCTATACAGGGAGCAATTGAAACTATATTGCAAAAAACTTATACTACATAGTAAATGCGGTTCGAGAAATATTTAATAATTATTGGTACCAATCTTTTCTTTTCTATGAATGACTGAATGTTGTTGGAACATAAAAGGGCACAATAAATCATACCTCCTCAAAGTCTTCATCTGACAACATAGAAATTTTGACTTCAGACCACATGTTGGAAATACATAAAAGAACATCTGTAGATATGTCCCTTATCTTGTATTCTTCTGAGGATTTCCTAATGCCTGTTATGCACGTCTTTCATGAGCGTATAATAATTAAACGTTTTGTCGCTAAAAGCTATGGAACAGAGTATGCAGGCCTCATGTTCATGTATGGGGCCCATTAGAATTTCTTATTTAACTCACTGAAAGACTATTGATTTCCAAACGAAATAACCAACAACATGCATGACAAACTGATTCAGTCCTCTTCATGAGCAAATGAAGCATAGAGTAATCCAAGATCATATAGGTAATGCTAAAAGTTGAACATTACCAGTCACTTGTCCAAGCTGGTATAATATTCGAGGCTTGTGGTAACTAAAGTCTCTGGGATCATTCTTTACTCTAACAAAACAGCCAGTAACTTTACTTTCAAATGTCTCTGGCTGCTTTAGCAAATCCATAACTAAAGATCTCCTCAAATAGATTAACTTAATGTTATCACGAACAAGAGAAACAAAGCATCTTTTGTATCTTTCAGAAACCTCTTTTGGAGTACTGGATTTAGAGTTCATGGTCCGAGATTTCTTTTTCACAGTTGAATCATTGTTATCCTCAGAACTAGCAGGTGTTTCATCCTCTGATGTGGTGTTTGCAGCAATATGCCTTTCCAGCAAGCTATATATCTTGTTGTACTTCAGTTTTGATTTCCTAAACAAAGACCGGAGTTTGTCATCACACATGACATGTTTTTTCTTATCTTTCTGCAAAATATCTTTTTGTCGAATGTAGTCCTTCACAACTTCCGCAGCACTAAATTGATCTAGAGATTTTGATGTATCTTTGCCTATTGATGAAAGGAACTCAATCAGCTCTCTAGAACCCCAGCCCACATAGACATTCTTCTTTGATTTTCCTTCCTTCAGAAAGTATTTTACTCTTTTTGGTGTTCCATTTAAATCAGATCGGCAAGTTGGCTCATCATCGCCATCATCACTATTGCCCAAGAAATCATCATCTGAACTGTGCTCTTTGTTAGGAAGTTTCTCTGAATCTGACAACTGATTACAGTTTAGGCCTCTTGTCAGAAGAGCATGAGCTTCTTGAAGGTTATCCAATGTCAAGCCCTCTTTTGCATTAATTATCTCCCAGTACTCCTTAAACAAAAATTCATAAGTCTCCCTGTCACTGAAATCAACCCTCTCCTAGAAAACAGAGAGAATCTACTATCAGAAAATAGGAAAGATGAAAAAGAAAGACAAATTTGATAGAGGCCAAAAGGCATCGAAAGCAGAGAGTAACTGCTATCAGAAAATATGTCTAGGAGAAAAGAAAGACAGACAAATTAGATAGAGGTCAAGGTTGCCTTGACACAAATTTATTTCCCAAAATTTAAACTATCTTATATTAATTTATACAAAGAAATTCAACATAAATTATGAAAGCAAACAATCCATAACTAAATATCACGCAAACAACTATACTGTAAGAAACAAGCCTTTTAAACTACATTGCAGGAGTTAACTACAGCTGCAAGCCAACAATTATTTGCAGTACAAAAAGTTATCAAAGATCTCCAGATGATGCAAGCCAAAAAAAAAAGGTTAAACCCTAGTGATGGATGGCATGGCAGTAAGGTGACTTAAAATTTTCATAAGGCTATGCATTTAGTTACCCCATCGGAGTCAACGTCAACATCCTTCTCAATCATGATTGCCATCCTTAGACAGTTGTTGCAGAATCCCTTTGTTTGCAACGTGACTTGGACAAATTCTGCTTGTCTCACGCAACCACGACAAACAGAGTTACCCGGACAACAGAAGCACCGATAGTATGAACGCCCTTTGCAGATAAAGCATGTATGCCAATCTGTCATGTTTAGCACTAAGGTCAATAGTCAAGAAAATTGATAATCTATGGTGGAATTGAAGAAAATTTGAACAATAGAAACTAAAGTTCACAAAAATGAGCGGCGTAAAATTCTAATTGAGGCAGTCTCTCTTGATCCCATACATTAGGTTCAATCCTGAGATTGGACGATTTGCACTTATAGAGAAGACTTCAAGCTTCTGTTACACTCATGTGCCCATTTAAGAACATATTATTGATGTTTGCGCCCAACTAGTTAGCTGCCAGACATATCATATGTTTGCTACTTTTCAACTCTTAACTCAGGATATTGCGGTGCAGTGTCATAGTCTCATAGGTGTATGGACTATGGAGAAACTAGCTAAACAGAACAAACGTCCTATAGTGTTTTTTTAAAAGGTAATAATATTTCAAAATTCAAATTTAAGGAAGCTAGTCTGTTCTTGTGCATAGCCACAAGCGTTTCCACAGCGAGGGCAGTCGTAGCAATGCAAAAGAAAGAATGGCTAGATGCTCACCACAAATGAATTGTTCTTCCGAATCGAGGAAGTCGTTATCCTTTCCCACGCACTCAGGATGGTAAGCCTTGTGACAGTTCCTGGAAGATACTACTAGGTATAAATGCACATTTGATGAAAATACAGGGAAAACTAAAAAAAGGACCAGAGAAATAAGCCACAGTAATTCATCTACCTATCAGATGAACAAGTGAGGCATTGGCTGATTTGGCCACTTTTTGATTCACTTTAGCAAAACTAGCCCCGGTCGACCAAAATTGCAAAAATGACACCGCGGCAGGTTAAGCGGGCACATGCAGCGCTCTGGAAGCGCGGGAAAACATTTGCACCACGGCAGGAGCCACCAAGCGCAGTAGGACAAACCTGCTGTGGTCCGGAAGCGCGGCAGAAAACTGCCGCAGTCTAAAAGTGCGGTAGGTTCACAGCGGCACGTACCTGCAGTCGTTTGAGAGTGCAACAGGTACCTGCCGCGGTCCTAGAGCACGATAGGTACTTGCCGCGGTCTAGGAGTGCGGCATCAACCTGTCACGGTACCGGTGCGCTGCATGTGCCACGCAGAGCGTGTAGCCTGTCGCGGTGCCATTTTTGCAATTTCGGTCGACCGATGGCTAGTTTTGCTAAAACGAATCAAAAAGCGGCCAAATCAGCCTAAAACTCATGAACAAGTAACACGGCATAGCACTCAAAAAATAACTAAGCAAATAAACTTCCATTACACAACGACCTCCACGAGCTCATTATGTAGCGGACATAGCATTGTGTCATGCACTTGGCTAGAAGAAACTGGATGAACCAAGCAACTAAGTAACCAACAATGTGCCTCAGTTTGCTCTTCCAACCGAAAGCTTCGGTTTTGCACCACAAACAAGGGAAATCAATCGCAAGCTAACAAGCGCCCCTCCGCGGTACCTACATCCAGCGTTGATCAAGACCTACCAGTACCACAGAACTAACCCACAGGGGATCAGTGGAGACGACAATGCCACAACGCAAGCCCTGCTTTTTAGACCAAAGACCATCACGCAGGTCCTGCTCTATGAGTGCTAGAGCATGCAGTTTCCTCCTAGTCTTAGCTTATCAAATTAAGCACGCAGTTCTGATGATCCTAGTAAACTCTACGAGCATTAGCATCAACCAGCATTTCGTTTTCTCTGCGAGTTGCAGGGGCGAGAATGAGATGAGACGAGACGGGACGAGACGACGAATCCGGCCGCGCCAGGGGCGAACCTGTAGTCGCAGACGCGGAGGAGGCCGCCGTCCTTGCAGGCGAAGCAGTAGTCCTCCTCGCTCTCCCCCTCCTTGCCCCGCAGCCGCTTGCTCCCGCCCCCGCCCCCCCCCGCCGCTGCGGCGCCTCCTGGCCCTGCACTTCCCCATCCCGACCGGCCAGCCAATCGGGAGCCGGCCGCCGGCGACTGCAGCGAGATGCTAAGCTAGAGCTAGGGCAGCGATAGGGGAATGGGACTGGGGAATCGAAATGTGAGTGGAGCTCAGCAGAGGAGGGGATTTTTTAGGGGCGGTGAACTGGTGATCAGTGGAGGCTGGAGACAGGGGAGAGTGGCTTAAGCGGGGAGGTTTTCGAGGAGTGAAGTGGTGCGTACTGTCCGCCTGCGAGTGTGAGATTTTTTGGCCGTTTTCAGGGCTTTTTTTTCTCCTATTTACACGAATGATCCTCTTCGAATTTTTTTAAAAAACAAAAAAACTCTGTTGTACGGCAACATGCCTGTTACCACACGGTTACTATGCAGTGGCCCGCCATGCGCCGGCTCCTTCCCCTCCCTCACGCACGGCCCCCCTACCGCCAGCCCTCCTCTTCCCCCTTTTCCATCGAAAAACCTGTCGTGTCATCCTATCACCTCCATCTAATCGCTATCTCCCCCCATCTAATTGTTGTCTCCTGCATGTGTATACATTCATGCATGCGAGAGATTTCTCTCTCGGCTCGCAGGTGCTATAAATAGCGAGCGAGAGTGATTAAGTTTCGTCGTCTCGCTCGCTTGCTCTGTCTCGGTTATCTCTGTCGATTTTATATTCAAAGACGTTTTAGTGTTATTAAGCACTGTCATTTGCAATCATATTAGCAGGTGATTTTTTTTCATTGTATCTATATTCTTTATTGATTGCGATGTTAGTAAATCAGTCGTAGTATTATTTTCGTACTTAGTTAGTTGTCATTTTCCAGGCGTACTTATTTAAGTCATTTTGGAATTTCCGTAGTTAAATTAATGTTATGTACATAATTAGTTCTGAATTCGTAATTTGTAGTTGAGAAGATGTCATGTGATGCATACACTGATAGTCATACAAGCAAGTAGTTGCTAGGTACTCAAGTATGCATACACCATGCAATGAACACACATATGCAAACATATGCGGTCTGAGTACAGGGTGCGAACAGCAGAAGTGATGCATCCCGACAAACGTGCGGCTGGAGAACGACATGATGTTAGCAAAACCTAAGGCGTAATAAAAAAATAGAACATGAATTTGTACATAACTTACCTCCCGCCGATCTGGAGCATGGATACGATGGGGAGTGCTACGACGCCCGCCGATATGACTGGACCGTGTTGACCTTGCAGGTGAGCACAGTCTCCCTACTTGGTGCGCAGCGTGTAGAATGCCGTCTCTCGAACGACCGCAGCTTATGTTCTTTATTATATTCTTTGACTCCACGAAGATGTACTTCAGAGTGCTCAGCAGCCCAGGTACGGTGTGCTCTAGGCTGTGGATGGCGATCTCCAATGTGCTTGCAATGCACTGCAGCCGCTCCAACTGAAGTGAGACACAAAATTGGTTCAGTAACAAATAGCACAAATATCATTAAACTACCAAAGCTTCTACGTGTCTTACGGTGTCATTACACCGCGAAGTGTTTTGCCGATCGAATGAGTGGCGGGGCCTCTCCTGGTGCGTCACCAGCTCCGAACGCTCTAGTGGAGGACGGGAGAGTCTGGTGTGCAACCGTGGTACATTGTAACATCCAAAAGTTCTGTTACCAAAATTAAATTTAATAAAATTATTAATTTATTGGATTTCCTGAGTTTGAAAAGAGTTTTCATGCTTTTCTTGAATTTCCTATATTTTAAAAGCCAAAAAGAAAAATTGTTGAATCTTCTAGGATTTTCTAGGATTTAAAGTTCAAAAGAAAAGTTTAATTAATTTCTTGAATTTTCTGAATTTTAAAAAGGTTTTTCCTGTTTTTTCCAGGAATTAAAAATAATTTATGTGTAAAATAAAAGCCAACTTTAAGTTGGAATAATCTTATTGAGTTCCAGAAATATAATCCCAATGTTTTGGAGCCTTTTTGAAGTTTTAAAAATAAAAGGAACCTATTGAAATTTTCATAGTTCGTAAAAGCTTAATTTGAAATTTCAGAAATAAAAACAATTTAATATGAATAAATCAAACTTCAATTAAATTCAAAAAATTGGTTTATTTGATTTTCTAAATTTTCGGGCTTTTCAACTCCCTTTGTTATTCCCTGGATTTCTAATTGTTTTACGGCTTTTTCCAAAATTCCTTTCTATGTTGAAAAATAAAATTTAAATTATTTATTTTAAAGTGTTAGATTTCTTTTGGAATTCCTAAAATTATTAATCCAAGTCTGAATCTGTTCCAAAAATCAAATCTTTTTGTAATTCTGAATTCAAATTCTTATTTTGAATTCATCTCAAATTCAGATTTCTTCACTAATTTTTTTTCCAAATTTAAATTTTGTAATTTAAATTTTCCAACCCTTTCCCTTTCCCCCTTCTTTTCTCCTTTTCTCCTTTTCTTCTTTTTTTTCTTTTCCCTTCTCTTCTCTTCATTTTCCTTCCCTCCTATTCTTCTTCCCCATGAAGCTCGCCTTTGTGGCATTAGCACATTGCCACACACTCTGCACCACCTCGAGCCATGCGACCTCCCCCCCCGGCTCTTGGCACGCATACAAGCACTTGCCACTGAGTTAATACACGGGAAGTGTAAGTTTATTTTGGCTTTAATTCACTTCGAAAGGGTAAGAACTTTACTTGAGTGAGAAAAGAGAGATTGAGTGAATTTTACTAATCATCCATATTCTTGTTGTTTGTGTTTTCTTTTGCACGATCTAACCATGTCAGGTGGAGAAGACAACTATGGTGAGGAGCATGATGTTGATCTTAATGCCCCGGTGACTCGGTTCCAATATCAAGCATTGAGAAATACATTGCAACAAGAATTTGTAGCTAGCACCACTGCAATGGGGGAAGAACTCAAGGCGGATATGCAGAATCTCCACATTAACCTCAATCAACAAATGAATGTGTTACTTACGAGCATCATGAATGATGTTATACAAGCACTTCGTCAACAACAACAAGAAGATAATGTGCAGCTACTAGCTCACATACCTCCACGAGATGAGGAGGTCACTACACGAGTCGCTCATAATGCTCAACAACGACGAGACCGTGTGGTGGCACAAGCCATACGGCCACCTCCACCTGGGAGAGGGGGTGGGGGAGGCGCCCAAGGACCCGAGAGGGGCCGTGGGCATGGAGGCCGAGATGGAGGAGCACCTCACTTCGACGACGACGATTTGTACCACTACGATGATGAATACCACCGCCACGGCAATGAACAACTTCATGAAGAGAAATTTGGTAAGCTTAAATTTACTATGCCAACATTTTCAGGTACACATGATCTCGAAGATTACATCACTTGGGAGCTTAAGGTGGACAAAGTATTCCGTATGCACAACTACTCCGAGGCGAAGAAAATACACATGGCTGCACTTGAATTTGACAAATATACGCTCATATGATGGGAATAAGTTCAAAATCAAAGGAGAGAGTACGACGAATCTCCCATCACTACATGGGAAGAGATGAAGTATCACATAAGTGCGAGGTTTGTTTCTAAACATTACAAACGTGATTTGTTTGATAAATTACAGCAAATAAAGTAAGGAACTTTCACGGTGGAGGACTACTATAAAGAAATAGAGATGGCCATGATTCGAGCTAATATATTTGAGCAAGAAGAACAAATAATGGCTCGCTTCCTCGCTGGTTTGCACCCTCTCATCAAACGCATCACCGAATTTCAGCCCTACAACAACATGGTGGAGTTGGTGCATCAAGCAACTATGGCTAAAAGTTAAGTGCAACAAGATATAAAAGCAACAAAAACATCATCATACACACCCCGTTCAGCACCTACAGGAGGTAAACCCACATCCCGTTTCAATTCTTTTAAAACTAATCAATTTAGTGGAAGTTTTGCTCCTAGTACCAATGCTGCACCAGACAAAAAATACAACAACACCCATTGCTAAAAAGAGTCCAACACCTTCTACCTCGTCTTCAGTGGGTTCTACAGCAAGAAGTAGTATCATCCAATGCTTTAGATACCTTGGACGAGATCATATGCAAAAGGATTGTCCAAATAACAAGGTTATGTTGCTTTTAGAGAATATAGAGTATGACTCTACTAGCGAAAAAGAAGGTGAGGCAATTGCTGATTTTGGAAGATTTGGAGGTGTACATGAGGAAGGACAAGGGGAGGAGGTGCATGAAAATGATTTTTGTGACTCCAAAGCTGGTCCTATCTTTATGTGTACACCGACGGTGTTGAGTGTGCAAGCAAAACCCACTCATGAGCAACTCTGCAATATTTTCCAAACAAGAGCTCAAGTGAGTAAAGATGGTAAATATTGCAAAGTTATTATTGATGATGGTAGTTGTCGTAATTTAGCTAGTAAAGAGCTATATTCTAAACTTGATTTGAAATATAAGAAACATCCACATCCATATCGAATTCAATGGTTAAACAATGATGGGTCCATGAATGTTGGGTATACATTTGATGTTAGCTTTCAGATTGATTCTTATCATGATACTATAGAATGTGATGTTGTATCCATGAAAGTATGTCACTTGCTATTAGGTAGGGCATGGCAATATGATTATTCTGTGGTTCATGATAAGAGAACTAATCAATACAAGTTCATGTGAAATAATAAAGAAATAGTACTACAACCGTTAACTCCTCAAATAGTACATGATAACATGCAAAAGATTAAGGTAAAAATAGAGAGAGAGAGAGAGGAGAGGAGCAACATAGATGAGTGAGAGCCACAAGCTACACATGAGTGGCAAATGAACGAATGAGGAGAAAAAGTTAGTTATGATAACCACTAAATCTGATTTGAGAGAATCTTGATCCTACGTCGAAAAGATTAAACAATCCTGTATCATACACAGGCGGCCCCGAAATCAGAATATCATCCACAGTCCAGAGCTAACCTTGCTTAGTGCTTCCACAAGAATCATCAGCCACCGTTTCCGTTTTACGCAGCCAAACACGAAATCTCGTCCCACCTAATACAATGGCAAGCAAAGCATGTACTTGCACCGACATCACTGCAAGATTTACTTGGGCGTTTATCCACGATGCATGATGCCAGAGCAAACGACATACGGCCAATCAACACATACAACACACATGGCAAGTAGAGGAATATAATATATGGCCATAAGGCAGGCAGATCATAAGACTCTTATGGCTTGTTTGGTTAACGTCTAGATTCCATGCCTGAAAAAAAGTAGTGTCTAAAGGTAACCTGAAAAGTAAATAATTTTTATCTAGCAGACAAATCTGAAGATAAGTTGTTTGATTGAAAGTATGTGCCTGAAATAAGTAAATAAAAAATAGACCATTGGATCGAAGATAGGAATGGTAGATAAAGCTGCCTGACTCCAGGCGTCCAATTTCAACGCCTGGCGTCGAAGACCTGCCTGGCTGGCAGCGCAACAGAGGAATCCAGCCAAACAGCGACCAGGTCAGCTCCCTCCCGGCTGCGCTCCCGGCCCAGGCAAGTTGGCCAGGGAGCCAAGCAAACACACCCTTAACATAGGATGAAAGATCAACATCACAACTTTTAAGGCATTTCAAAATGGGTGCATTCCAGTTCTCACCACCTGGTGGCCAAAATATGAGCGCTGGGATTTTCCAGCGGTTGAATCAAAAGCTGTCAAGACTGTTTTTCCTTGCTAAACCTAGAGATATGGAACCCATACCATAAGAAGGAAATACTGACAATTGTATCGTGGATTGCACCCTGTTAAACCAGAGTGACTTAAAATATCTAAATCTCTTTTATTAAACTGTAAAATGAATTGTATCCTCGCGGTAAGACGACAGCAGCATGTCCTCTTAAGATGAGGTGGCTTCCTTCAGGTACGCAATGAGATCGGCACGGTCCTGCGGCTTCTTCAGACCAGGGAAGACCATCTTGGTTCCAGGAATGTACTGCACATGAGAACAACGAAGTCAGTTTGTGTTATCAAGAAACCACATATGAGTGGATACCACATAGTGAAGGCACGCTTTATGATAATTACATGCAGGGAAAACCATTTATTAGGGCACCTACCAGAATATGGACCATGGATTCTTTGTAAACAAGCTTACATCTCGAAGTAAACAAGACTCAAAAGGTCGACGTTGCTGTCTACGAAGATAACTTGACTAGTACAAAGTACAACTATTGTAAAGTTTCTTTTAAAAAATTCCAGATGTGCTCAAGGGAATCAGGACAGTGCTATAGCAGGACTAACTTCAAATTTGCTCTAGACAAATGGTTAGAGCTTGAAGAAACTATTTTAGAATGTCTCCGCATAACTAAAAACAACAAGCGACTAGAATTCTAAGAGAACTCCAGATGTGATCATGCTAACAAATAACAATGCACAGGAATCCTGATTTTACATGGCCTCTAGTTGATATTTGCATAAGCTTTATACCGGAGTGGGGATTTATCCAAACATATTTCCAAGAATCAAGTTGTTCTAAACTTGCAATTTTAAATTATCCCACAACAGCATAACACTAGTTCAAATGAGGTTTTCCTCAACGCAGACACAAGTCACAAACTGTTGCAACGCACTACAACATGATATGAACACAACCACTGTAGCTCTAATATAGCAATAACCAACACATATTAACACAGTTTGAGTGCACCATCATAACATCTGTTTATAACTACGCTTAGCCTCCTCCAGCTAGCTAACATCAACACCATAATGTGTAAACAGTGCATGACATGGGTTAGTTTGACTAAAAAAGTTATCTAAACTTCTATACAGTTTTTGTCAGGTAAGCACATGCCAATTGCCATAGTACGATGATACTTCGTATTGTCATCCTCATCCGCAACACGCACAATACATCTTAGCGAATGAAATCTCAAATTGGATAGCTCTAACGCAAGTTGCACACTGAAGGGGAAAACAACAGCCACACGCTATATTACTATCACAGCAAATAAAGTTCTCTGAGGTGACTCGAGTGATCATTAACCATACCTTCTTAGGATTAAGCAGGTAATCATACAGTGTGTTCTCCTCCCAGATCACAGCCCTGTTCTTGTTTGCCGCAGAGTAGGAATAACCAGGGGTAGTACCCGACTGCCTCCCAAGCAGGCCATTCAAGTTTGGACCTGGAACATGATTCTTATTATCAACTACACCAATCTTCCATATTAGTAAGAAACAAGCAAGTGTACGAATGTCTTGTGGATCAATCATTAATCCCAAAATAAGCAGATGCCTAACAGTCCATGTCAAATAATCAAATGCGGAAACTTGCATATCACAGCACAACGATCAATAAATAAATAAATCTGGATAGGAGATAAATCTCAAGTAGAGAGGGATAGCTAACGCTTATAGCTAACGAGCAGCAATCTCATCAGGCTCACCACAGAAGCACAGAATCACTAACCATTTAAGAGCAACAAACAATAACACAGAAGCGTGCCCTACTCTATTAGACCATGAGTTGATCAACAACTAGACTACTGCACAAGTTCTAATTCTAATACAACTGGATAATAATAACAGCGAGCAGCAGACCTCATAAACCATTACATGTAATGCTAAAAACACGCGAGCAAAGCAACAAATCTACCGCAAGATCAACTACCCCATCACCAATCGCACAGATCTAAGCACCATTCCACGCAACACGAAGCGGACGCGCAGATATATCGGTACAAGTTCCGATCCGAACCACCGCTCTACAGCCCACCTCCGCACAGAGGAGGAAGATCGAACGAACCATCCAGATCCACATCCCCCACCCGCACCACGAGGCTACCTAGACACGCTTAGGCTTTAGAGAAGCCGGGGGGGGGGCGCTCACCTTGCTTGTGGCCGGCGCCCTTGTCGACGGTGTGGCACTGCGCGCACTTGGTCCTGAAGATCTTCTCGCCGGCCTGGGGGTTGCCGGGGGGCGCCTCCGAGAACGACGCCATCGCCGCCGCCGCACGCAGGAGAGATCTGAACCTACGAGAATCGGAGGAGGCGAAGTGAAGCTTTTGTTTTGCCTTTCTGGCTTCTGCCGATTTCGAGAGGGGGCGTGTTCTATAGACCAGTACAGGGGAGGGCCGGGGCGCGAAAGTACGATAATACCCCTGTATTTCGGGGCACGGGATGACGGGAGGCGCGTGGGGTAGGGGTGGTTCCAGAAGGTTTCCATGTCTTGGAGCATAAGGAAAAAGGGGTGGGCGGGGCGTGGATGGTCGCTGTAGGGCACTAGTACGGCGTTTCGTGGACCGGGTCTTTGGACCGCTTGGGCCTTGGAGGCTAGCGTTAGAGTCGTCTTCTTTGACTCGTGAGGAGTCGGCCGTTTGGTGGGGAAGGGGAATCGAGTCCGTCGGTGGGTAGTAAATGGGTGGATGGACGGTCCTGGTTGGATTCCGCGTATCCTGCTTTAAGTAGAAAGATAGAGGAGCAGGAGGAGCATGGCTGTGATGGTAGCTGGATCCAGCCGCCAGAAGGAGAGGAGCCGGGATGTGAGGATAGAGATTCAGATGCGTCGGCTTGGTGAGTAAACAAATTAAAACGAGAAAGCTAATACAATCCGGTGCAACAAATAAATATTGGAAGCAGTGCAACAAATTTGAACTATTAGGGTAACAAACACGAGAACCTATTGCAACAAAAACTTAACAAACATGGTATCAACAAATCTTTGCTTGGATGCAACAAACATGAAACCAACAAATAAAAGACATGTAACAAATTTTAACTATTAGGGCAACAAATACAATAAACCTATTTGTAATAAAACATATGCAACAAAAAAAAACCCAAAAACCAATTAAAACATCTGCAACATTTGATTTCTTTGTGCTGCAACATTGTGCAACCAAGGATGCAACAAACTGAAAAATAAATATGCAACAACCACAACACCTGAGACAAATCTTGTAACAAATGGAGAAAGGGGTTGCAACAAAGCCAAAAAAATGCATGCAACAACCTTATCGAGCTAAGCTCGGGAGAAGAGAAAGGAGATAGACGCCTACACCACTGTCTCGTCGTCGGCCAGCCCGGATTAGGTAGGGGCGAGGCTGGTTTGGCACCATCGCCCCATCGCCCCTTGACCGCCGCCTCCTCCTCTCATCATCAATACCCGCTCCTCCGACCTCAGCATCGCCAGGATCCGATGAGCTTTGGCCATGGTGGCAGCTGCACCCTACTTCATCTCTAGCTCCAACAGGGGCGCCTCTGCCTCACCAACTAGGAGGGAACGAAAGCTACGATGGTGCAAGGATGATTACTCATCTCTATAGTGGGCCGTTAATGTCATAGCAGGATGGAGCCGTAGGGGTACGGGGGAAAAGTAGGTGAAGCGATGCACGCGGAGGGTGGTGGCTCGCCAGGGATGCGGGTGGTGGTGGTGGTCGAAGGCGTAGACGAAGTGATGCTCTCTTATCATGCTGCTGTGAGGGTGTAGATGGATAAGGATGCCTCGCCACTTCGCCATGGAGCTCAGGAGGCCTCACCTTCCTACTGGGAGCTCGACCACCACCTGCCACCAAGCTTAGGAAGCCTCGATGCACCCGCCCTCGCCACACATGGTGAGGTATTAGCTCGAGCCACAAGCGCGGCAAGAGACGTGGCACTCTTGAGGAGCTCGTTGAAAACCACGGTCATATGTGATGGGAGAGAGAAACCACAGTGGACAGAATGAGTTGTAGTTGGATAAGGTTCAACAAGCGGGAGGTCTTGGATCACTTGGGTTGATGAGTCGGGGTGGAAGTGTCCGATACTATTAGTTTGCATCGGACGTAAGAGCGGTAGCAATATCCTTTCCTATACAAGTCACATGATTATCGTGGTGAGGCCTCGCTTGGAAGGTGGAAATTTGTGAAATTTGTCAATTTCAACTATTCCCTAAGGTCATGTTTGGAACATGAGAAATTTTTCTATTTTTTTTTTGAAATTTAACTATTTCTAGCAAAATTAATGTAAAATCCCTAAGTTTCAAACAAGCCCTAAATTGGAAACGATGCAAATTAGCCAGTACCACCTAAAAAATCATTCAAGATGGAAAATAACACCAACATATGTCCCCAAAGTCCACTTGTTTGGAGTTTTTGGCTGATTTGGTATGTTTTTTATTCGTAATAGCAAAAATAGTCCCGCTAGCATGCAATTACAAAAACAACATTACGGTAGGTTAGATAAGTCACCTACAACGCTTTCGAACCGCAGCAGTTACGTACCACGCTCTCGGACTGCGGCAGGCGCAGCTGTTGCGAGTTCGATACCACGAAAGGCAGGCGGGAGCGCTGTAGGGAGGCATGCCACGGTTCGAATCCATATCATGTTCGGGGGTGTAGCAACAGTGATCCAAGTGATGATTTTACTGTTTAAACCGTAGCAATGATGCCTTAGTAGAGAAAATATTGTTAAACACTATTGAACTAAGCCGTTTTCCATGTTCCAGTCCATAGTATGTTCCTTCCGCGATACGTGAGTTCCGAAGATTGGAAGCATAGTACCTAGCTTCCGCAGATTGAGAATACAGTACGTGACCTTTCTAACCCACCGTGATGCTATTTTTTACAATTTCATGCAAGCAGAGGTTGTTTTTGTTATTACAAATAAAACATGTATACAATTCAGCCAAAGACTCCACTTGTTTGTGCTCGGAAAGATGTTCAATCTAGTACACCTTTTACTGAGCTAATTTTCCCAATCTAAACCAGGAAATCTGCACATCCTGATGTACAACATTTTTATCTGACAGTCCGATCATGAGAACCGACCGCAAACAATTGAAACAAGAGATTCCGTACAAACCGTGTTTTCCCAAATGAGCAGCCCTTGACGCACGATGATGATCAGAGACAGTCGATTCTTGATCGAACCGACGGCAGGGCTTTCAATCAGTTCCAATAGAGACACAGAAGGATAGTTCCAGACGAACATTTCCAACAGATGAAAACCGCGACTTACCTTCGAAGCTTTTTTTTTTTTTGGTATTTCAGGTATATACAATGTTCTAAGTAATTCCTGGACAATAGAAGAACTACGGCATTAGTGGATATGATACACGTAGCTACATACAGTACTACGGTTACTCTAACGAGTGACAAAAGTGGCGGTAACGACACAAGATAACATCAACCGTTGACACGGGAATAACACGGTTGATGCTATCTGTGCGGAATGCTTCGTTTTCCTTCACATTTTCACAGCTATCTTGTTCAGCAGGATCCTAGATTGGAGACTTGGGATTGGGTTAGTGCCAGTGTGGAGCAGAAGCCCTGCATTGGATCAATTAGATGGTTTTAAGTTGTATACAATGCGCAAATGTGGTATACAGGAAGATTGCTGTGAGATGACAATATTTTACATTTTGATAAGACAAATGTTATCGGTGCTCATGATCAATTGCTTACTTTGGCTTTCTTCCACCAACAGACAAATTATTGGGGTTTGGCTTGCTCGCTATCTGAGTTGGCTGGCGTGGTGGGGGAGGAGGCGGTGGTGGCTGCATAATCAAGTGAGCAAAAAGTCAGATCCAATTTCTAGAGACTTAAAAAATTATGCATCCAATCATGAATATTTTGTAAATGCCAATGATTATTGTGCAGTAGCAAAATAAAAGCCCTTACATTGGGTGCCCTCCTTCCAGTCTGCAAAGAAGTTACATTCTTTGATGCGGATACTCGAGATCGCACTGTCTCCTGAATGCCCTACAAAAAATAATGATAATCAGTGTTAGAGATAGGAGTTCTTTTGTATTTTCTTATCTGTCTTTTGTATTGTTTTATCTGTATATGATATACACCCCTTGTACACCCTATATATATATTGCTCATCGGGCCTCAAAATACATACACACAATATTCATAACATGGTATCAGAACAAATGTTCTAAACCCTCCAACTGCTTCTGCTGGCCGCTGCTCCCGGGAGGAGCAATCTCTGCTCCTGGGGGCGACCACATTAGTTGTAGTTTTTTTGCATCGTAGAAGTAGCAACGCTGATTCGGTCCTCCGGTGCGACAAGATCGATCTACCATCGCTGCAGCCCTCATGGCTTCTGCTTTGCTAGTCGCATCAAGTGTCTTCTGGCCGACGGCCCCCTGCCCCTGATCCGTCGCCAGCGCCGCCCCTACGCCTCCTCTGCTCCGTGCGCGCCCAACACCCTATCCCCACCGCCATCCTCACCGGATCTGGAGGCCAAGCGGCGCCCCTCGTCTCCCCGACCGTTAGACGCACTGTCGTCTCGGCACCCCGCGCGTCGCGGCGCAGCTCTTCTCCTCCATGGACGACAAGGAGGGCGAGGTCTTAGAGGAGGAGGTGTCCAACCGTGACGATCTGCGCCGGATCCGGCGACTCCAAGCTCTCTTCTTCAAGGGAGGGAGGAGGATCCGGCGACACCAAGCTCGGTCTTCCCGTTGGAGCTTCGCAAAGGGTGGGAGGAAGAAGAGAGCAGCAATCGCGATGGGAGTCAGAGCCGACGTCGAAACAGAGGCTTGGCTTGCTTTATCTTTTGCGTTGCCCAAAACTGCCCCCACGTTGGTCGTGGCAGTTTGCCGCTGCTAGTTATGCTTGACTATTTCTTCCGTTGCGTCCATCCAAGTCCATACTACTCTATCTTTGAGTTTGTCTAAGCTATGTAAGTCCATAAATTTATTGTCAGTCATAGAAGCATAGAAATTGCCTTATACATGGCGGTAGCCGCCGCCGCTTCCGCTCTTTTTTTTGAGCCGCGTGCAGATCGTAGAAGTCGTTATGATACCGTCGCTTCTCTCTTAGTCGTCGCTCCGAGCTTCTAAGGGCGCCGCGCTTCTTTCACGCCGCCGCCATTTTGGACTTCGATCTGCATCGCCATGCTTCTATCTATTTCTCTTCGGTTTGATTCGATAGTTTTCTCTATATTTGTCGGTTTCATCATCCTCTTCGTCGTGTTGTCGCGGTCGACTTTGCTCCCGCTTGCTTCTACTTTCTTAGCCCTTGCACCTTGTGCTTTATGGGCTGACGCACGACCTCGGATGGAAGATCTTTTGTTGACATATTTTCCAAGAACTACATGTTACGACGACATTATCAAGACTCGAACTTTGTATTTTCCATATTTTAGTGTCAACACTTTTCAAATGCAATGCTATTGCATACGCCTTGCATTTGAGAGGGGTGTTAGAGAAATGTTAGAGATAGGAATCCTTTTGTATTTCTTTATCTGTTTTTTGTATTGCCTTATCTGTATATGGTATACAACCTTTATACGCCCTATATATATTGCCCATTGGGCCTTTGAACACATACACACAGCATTCATAACAATCAGCACATCAATAGTATTTATTCTTGCAGTTTCATTCTCTCATTACAGCTGTACTTTGTCTCTGATAAGATTAATTGCCATAATTCAGTGGTATAGGTCAGCTTATACTACTATGATGCGAGGTTCTAACGTTAGCTGCCTGGAAAAGGCTATGCAAAGTCCCAGAATATGGTGTAAGCCTACTCTTTCCATAATGTAATGGCATCATCAGTTTTAAATTTGCTCACAGGCTTCCCTGCGGCACCTGGCAACTAATTTCCACTTAAAAACGATTTATCAGTGTAGAGGGAGTCAATAGAGAAGCATCCAGGAAACGGATAAAACAATGTCATGTAATTAACTTAGTAAAAAAGCGCCAGGCTGTAATAATAATGACAAGGACACCAACGTTCAACAATCTAGGATCTACTAGCAAGTGGCACTGTCACTGCAGTACTACATGCATGTATACTGAACAAATAGCACGGACCAAAATAAGCTCAGAGATTGTTACCTCTTCGGTTGGCTTTCTGATGCTTTCTAGGACTCGGCTGGCTCTTACACGGGAAGTCAACATTTTCCTTGGAGGAAGGTTAACAGAACTAAAAAATAAGATAAACTGTGGTTAGAGCAATAGGATTAAATCAATTTTGACAATCCAAAGCATTCCGGCCCCATAATAGAATCAGCACCTTGATTTTTGTATCCCATCCACTTGATGTTCCATCCTTTCTTTGACATAGCTGCCAAATGATGCGAAAAAGAAGAAATCAAAATCTAAATGCAAAAGTAATTAATTAAGAATCTCTCAACAAGTTGCAACAGTAACCTTTTGATTTCTGGCTTGCTACTTTTAACAAGATTTGGAGTACTCGCCTTTTTGGGAGTAACCTGCATGAGGAACAGAGAGGAAATAAGAAATTCACTATGGCAAACGTTGCTGTCTTTTGTATTCTCCATGGTTGACTGAAAAATAGAGTTAATCCCTTTCAGCATGTTTTATAGTACAATTATTGACATGTTATGGTAAGAGAAGGGATCGGAACGTACTGCTTTGGCCATAGCACCCTTTGGGTGAGCTTGCATTGCTTTCAACCTGAAAGGTGTTATTGGATCCGATTTTAGGGTACTCTCTATGGAGATAGGGCGTCTTTCTCCAGTAGAAGGGCGATGTGGGGTGGTGGCAATGTCAGCATGCTTTGGTGCACTTTCCCTGCTGAGGCGTCTTTCAGGAGTAGAAGGCCGATGTGGGGTGGTGGCAATGTCAGCATGCTTTGGTGCACTTTCCCTGCTGAGGCGTCTTTCAGGAGTAACCTGCATGAGGAACAGAGAGGAAATAAGAAATTCACTATGGCAAACGTTGCTGTTTTTGTATTCTCCATGGTTGACTGAAAAATAGAGTTAATCCCTTTCAGCATGTTTTATAGTACAATTATTGACATGTTATGGTAAGAGAAGGGATCGGAACGTACTGCTTTGGCCATAGCACCCTTTGGGTGAGCTTGCATTGCTCTCAACCTGAAAGGTGTTATTGGATCCGATTTTAGGGTACTCTCTATGGAGATAGGGCGTCTTTCTCCAGTAGAAGGGCGATGTGGGGTGGTGGCAATGTCAGCATGCTTTGGTGCACTTTCCCTGCTGAGGCGTCTTTCAGGAGTAGAAGGCCAGCATGGGTTGGCAACATTAGAATGCTTCAGCGCAGTCTCTGTGGTGACAGGGCGTCTCTCAGCAGTAGAAGGCCTGTGTGGGGGAGCAACATTGGCATGCTTTGGTGCAATCTCTCTAGCGACAGGCCGCCTCTCAGCAGTATAAGGCCGACGCAGTGTGACAACATCAGCATGCTTCTGTGCAGTCTCTCTGGTGATAGGGCGTCTCTCGGCAGTAGAAGGCCGACGCAGGGTGACAACATCAGCATGCTTCTGTGCAGTCCCTCTGGTGACAGGGCACCTTTCGGCAGTAGATGGCCGACATGGGGTGGCAATACCAACATGCTTTGGTGCCACATCTCTGGTTATAGGGCGCCTTTCGGTAGTAGAAGGTCGACGTGGGGTAGAAATGTTGGCATGCTTTGGTGCTGACTCTTTGGTGATAGGGCGCCTGTCAGCAGTAGATGGCCAATGTGGGGTAGCAATGTTGGCTTGATTTGGTGCCAGCCCTCTGGTGGCAGGGCGTCTTTCAGCAGTAGAAGGCCGACATGGGGTGGCATTTTCAGCAAGCTTCCGTGAACCATCTCTGGCGACAGATCGTCGTTCCCTAGTGGAGGGTCGTTGTGATGCTGCTGAGGAAGGTCTTCTACCAGCTATAACACCAGGTGCTTCTTTTGCCATGAGTTTGCTTCTTCCTGTGGTGTCAACCACATTAATAGCTGCTTTTGCCCTTCGCAATGACTGAATATTTTCTGTCTTGGCTTTCTGGTTTATCCCACTGGGCTTGCCTGATTCAGGTCCCTGAAATTATTCATGAAAAATAGATTATAGTTTATGGAATAAATGCTCAAGTTCTGTAGCATATAAGAAATGCAGAACAGAATATATATTTGTCTGGCTAACTGCAACTTAGGTAGCAGGAAATTGTATAAATCAATCTAGGCAGGCAACTAGGTATTTCAAATGAGAGATGTTAAGGGTAGTAGTGTAATAGTCATGTAAGTGTTAGGGGGTAGTCATGTAATTGTAGTCTAGTTTAGGGTTTCTCTTGTACGCTATATATTGCCCCTTGGACTCTTGCAATAGAACCAACAATTCAGCTCCTATTCCTCTCTTCTCTCCAAAATTCTAACATGATATCAGAGCCTAGATCCAAACTCTAGCCTCTATCTTCTTCCACCCAAGCTGCCCTTGGGAGGAGCAATCTTTACTCCCGAGGGTAGCACTCAATCTCGTTTTTATCTTTAGCATTTGTAGTTTCTTAATGTGAAGCAGTACCAGCAGCTAGCAGTCATCTTGTATGCCTCACTGCAGATCTTTACTCCCGAGGGTAGCACTCAATCTCGTTTTATCTTTAGCATTTGTAGTTTCTTAATGTGAAGCAGTACCAGCAGCTAGCAGTCATCTTGTATGCCTCACTGCAGCAGTAACAGTTGAAAATCCCAAATCGCTCACCTTTTCCACCTTGGGGCGATGATGGAGCAGCAAATCCCAAATCGCCCACCAGATCCGGTGGGATCCTTCGCTCGACTGACTCGAGTGTGACTCGCTCGCCCGACTCTGAGCACCAGATCCAGCGGGATCCTTTGCTAGCCCATCTGCTTCCACCGCCCGACGACACACCAGACCAAAAGCTCGCCGATCCTTTGCTTCCGTTGCCTCCTCGCCAGACGACGCATGAGCTCATCTTCACCGCCGACACGAGCTCATCTCCGTTGCCCCCTTTGAACCGGTGGGGAGCTCATCCTCGTGCACTTGTCTCCTCGTCGATCCTCTGCTTCTAGCTGGGCATCCATTGACGCCGCTCCTCTGCGGCTGCTCTACCCTGTCGCTCGATTCGAGCGGATAGGCCTCTGGCGACGCGGGCCTCCGATGACGCCTTCCTCGGCCAAAGCTCCAGGCCTCCGGCGACGCCTCCCCTGGCCAGAGCTCCTCCCAATCAGGCCTCCAGCGTTGCCGCCCATGGATCCTCTGCGGCTGCTTTGCTCCCGATTGCCCGTGCCTGCTCTGCCTCTGCGACTGCTTTGCTCCCGGCCGCCCGTACTGGTACCAGCTCTGCTTCCGGAGTCGTGACTGGCTCGTGACCTCCTCTACTGTGGCTTTGCTGGTGGCTCCTCTGCACGTCGTCATGCCCGGTCGGGAGCCCTACAACTCGTCTTCTGCACTAGATCCAGCGGGATCTGTCACTGTTTACCTCGATCCCAGTCGGATTCAGCTCATCTTCATCACCGCGGCCATTATTGGCCATCACTAGCTCCCAGCGGGCCTGGTCATTTTCGGCCTCATTTATTCATCTTTCATCTTGTCCTCTTTGGTCTTTCCACTGGGCTGGCTGAGCTACTGTTGCTACCTTGTTGTTGTGTTTGTTCGTTCAAGTATCTTGCTACTAATATCTGCTATTGTTGCTAGTATCCTAAGTCCTTTTCCTTTGATTTCCATCGAGTCCATCCAAATCCGTTGGATCTCTTTGAGTTCGTCGAAGTCGTGCTAGCTCATCATATACTTTGTCGATCAGCCGATTACTTCTTCCTTTTCGGTTTGACGCAGTCCGTCCATTGGATCAAGTGTGGTCACCCCCATCATCGTTGTTGATGCGACTTTGCTCTCTTGGTCTCCTCTTATAGCCATCTTGCTACACATCTTCGCATCATTGCGACTCTTGACCAATGGCATTCTTTGTCGTTATCATCAACTGTCTCTTCGTCTTTGTTTCGTCAGGCGCCAGATTCGACACCGTCACCTCACATCTTGGGTGGGCGGATCTGGCCCATCGTCTTTGCCTTCATCGAGTGCCAGATTCGACACTGCCACCTCACTTCTTGGGTGGGCGGATCTGGTTCGTGTCCTCGTCTCTATCTCTCTCTTCATCGGCTTGATTTGACATATATCTCTATTCTGTTGGTTTCAACATCTCCAAATCAAGACATTCGTGTGTGAAGAGCCGAAGGACAATTTTTGTTCAAGAGTTGCATGCTTCGACGACATCTTCGAGCTCGGACTTCGGATTTATCTTTTATTTTAGTGTTGTCCTCTTCAAACTCAATGCTATTGCATACACATTGAGTTTGAGTGGGGGTGTTAAGGGTAGTAATGTAATAGTCATGTTAGTGTTAGGGGGTAGTTATGTAATTGTAGCCTAGTCTAGGATTTCTCTTGTACACTATATATTACCCCTTGGGCTCTTGCAATAGAACTAACAATTCAGCTTCTATTCCTCTCTTCTCTCCCAAATTCTAACAAGAGAAGCCCTAACTTGAGTAATCTAGTTCCCTACTTCCACAAATAGTGGGTATTTCTTTTGTGCCTTGCATGACTGAGCAGCTGGAGATCATTATGGGGTCCCAGGCCAGTATGCTACTTTTCAGAGAAAAAAGTCTATGCAGATAGCAACAATAGTTCTGCCAAGATAAACACCAAAGCATGATGAAAAACACGTCCAAATTTAGTGTGCCATTACCTTATTAACAATTGTGTGATCGGGAATATTACTAGAAGTCATCTTGACTGTCTTTGGAATAATTTTTGAAGCTTGACTAATCCGGGAGTTTTTCTCGATAGTTCTCTTAGGAGTCATCATAGTCTCATGGGGCATCAACAGATCATCTTGACTACAATTAGCATTTTGGTGCAACATGTCCATTCTGTCAGAACAATTATCACCACTTGCATTTTCACTAATTTCTTGGCCAATTAGTTGTAAGCTTCCAACTGGTGAAGAACGAGTTGATGCAGAAATTTCATTATTTAAGCTCTCATACTCATGATCCTTGTAGCATTCCAGTTCATGCTCAGATGTGGTCTCAGGTGCTGTGTGTTCCATGGAATCATCAATAAGTGTTCCAGATCCAGCAGGAGATCCATGCTCTGCAGCTGGTTCATATTCTCCTGTCTGACTGGAATCACTACCATCGCCACTGTACTCTAGATTAAGTTCAATCTGTTGGTTTTGTTGTTGTAAAGCCTTTAGCTCCCTAATCCTCTTAAAGTATTCTTCAAAGTACGCCTTCTTCTTAGCAACTAATCCATTGAACTTAACAAACTCTTCATGACGCCTGTCGTTGGTAAATACAGACCACTTCTCCCATGCCAGTGATTCCAACTCAAATCTTCCAAAAGATATGGAACCATGATCAAACACTTCTGGTGTTCCCTAAATGAAGAAATAATACAGATAAAAAAGAGTGAGAATATTAACAAAAATGATGATTCTACACTTGCAGAAAGGCGAAAGCAATTAGCTCCTAAGGAAGCCTTTAAGTTAACAGCACTAACTAATACAGACATGCCTAATAACAGTTAGCATGGAAGTTCTAGCAATTTCTATTCCATCAAGTAGAAAGGTACCCACCAATTCATAGATTTATCAATCTTTGCTTCAACTGAACATCATATATGCCAATAAAAAACATATGGTTCTTCACACAGAGATATACCTAATAATTAGTAGTTACCATGGAAGTTCTAGCCATTTTATTACATCTGGTAAATTCTTTGACTGAACACTGTACATACCAATAAAAAGATGTATGGTGGGTGTGTGTGTGTGAGAGAGAGAGATTACCTGAGAACTATTCTGCACAGACGATTCCTCCTGTGGCCATGCAAAATAATTTTGATTGACCTCTGTTGCCATGTTATATTGCTTGCCAATTGTCTAATTCATTATACTTGAAAAAATTACACTAGCAAACCCTGCAAAATCAAACAAGCCATAATCATAAGTAGAAAATCATAATTGAGGTTTTTTGACAATCAAGCAGAAAAGTTTTTGACAAAATTGTTCACAGTTTTTATCAGAAAATTACGAGTCAAAAAACTGGAGCTAGCCCCACCAGAAAATCTCCAAAACCGACCTACCACCCTGGTTTGAGTCCAACTTATGAATTCTCGCATAACAACAGGCGCTGTCCCACAAGGAAGAATGAGATCCTTGCGTAGCATTTTTGACAGGACTAATATTGAGAAGTAAAAGCTCAAACACCATGTCACCATGCACTGAAAATGATATAAATTCCCCCAAAAGTCCACTCTTTCGTAATTAACAATTCTGTCGCCGCAAATTAAATCATGATACATTCATGAATCATGATCACTTCCAATCGCACCATCGGGCCCTTAACATCGGTCTCAACACACCTACCCTCAGAGGCCAATAGTTCACCAACACGAAATTTCAGCACTCCATACGCCAACTAGTCAAGCAAGTAAATATCGATACTAACTAGGCCGCCAAGAAATAGCGACATCGCAAATAAAAAACAAGATGAAAGGGAAGAGTATACGACCCCATGAAACATCTGAGATATAGGTTTTAAAAGAAAGGTGAGAAGAACTACTACAGCTGCAAAGAAGTCACACTAAACTAGTACAAGAGAGCTGCAATGATGAAAGCTTGTTGACCTACCCTCACTCCCTCAGAAGCCAACAGTTCACCAACACGAAATGTCAGTACTCCATACGCCAACTAGTCAAACAAGTAAATATCGATACTAACTAGGCCGCCAAGAAATAGCGACATCGCAAATGAAAAACAAGATGGAAGGGAAGAGTATACGACCCCATGAAACATCTGAGATATAGATTTAAAAAGAAAGGTGAGAAGAACTACTACAGCTGCAAATAACTCACACTAAACTACTAGTACAAGAGAGCCGCAATGATGAAAGCTCGTTGAACTACTGAATTCCTAAGCATTTGCAGGATTCGGCGAGGCTGGCATAAGAAAACAACACCAGGAGAATAGCTACGACTTGCGAAATTTAAGCCTTTGATACGATCAAAACAATAACCTTTTAAAGGCAAATTTGCAGAAATCACGCCCTAGATAAACGTTCTTGCCAAGACTGGTGAAAAAATAACCAGGAGAAGAAAAGGGAAAGCGTGAGAAAAACTACCAAAATCAGAACAAGAAAAAATGGATCTTTTCAAAAGCACCAGCAACCTTCAAAGCGAAGAGAGAAATGGGAAAAAGGGAAAGCATCGCAAGAAACGAATCAAGAGACCCCCCCCCCTCCCAACTCAAGAACCAAGAAACGCGGCAGCAAGAACAAGCAAAGAAACCCACGCGATTCCACCAGCATTGCCGAATTCCGCATTGCTCCCCGAATCCAACTCGCGACTTCATCCCAACCCCCCAAAAAAAAAAACCTACGAAGAAACCCTCAAAAACTCCCATTCCTCCACCCCAAAACCGGCCAAGAAAACCCACGGCAAACGGGCCAGTCAAAACCATCCCTACCTGGAACCGCAGGCCACCAGTCGGCCGCCAGAGCATCGGATCCGGCGAAGCCCAGCCCGGCGCGTCCCTCAGATCCAAAGCACAACAGCTCGGAGAAGAAGCACTGTGGCTTCTCCCTCCCCTACTCGCAGCGCCTGCTCTGGCTTTGCCTACGGTTGGGTGTACCAAAAGCTGTCTACTGAAATGTCCTTGATTTGACTTGATTTGCTTCTACCGCGGCTGGTGATGGATGGTATAGCACGTATGGATGGTGGTGTTAATTGCTACGGGGATTCCTTTCTTGCGTACTGCACGCTGGATGAGGTGCCGATTAGCGAGAGGCGGTGTGTCAAGTTACTGCTTGAATCACTGCGCTTTGGTTGGGTGGTGCGGCCGAAGAGGCATGGGGACAACCGGACAAGGGGAGCGGCCGGCTACCTACTATGCCAGTGAAGTCCTTTTCTCATTTATTTTGACAGTGGAGTATAGAAAACAAGAGGGATGGAGGAGAAAACGAATTCTCCAAATTATTGAATCCCATGGGCGGGGAGCCGGGGACGATGACAAATACTAAGAAGTTTATGTTTCTATATAGTTTTCCCTTATGATTAGCTTGTGTGCTCTTCACTTTACTTTTCCTTTTTCTGTTTGGAAAAAATGCCTTTTCAATATTCAGTGGGGCATTTTTGTTTGTGAAGTGGTTCTTTTGTAAATGCTGAAACCTTTGCAAACATCGTATAAGAAAATGCATACGTCTTTAAGGGATTTTCTACATCCTACCTGTTATTACTTTATTACTTGTACAATCTTGAAAACGCTTCATATAGAGAGAGCCTTGAACGAATTAAGTGTGTGTAACATAGCAGTTAGCTTGTGAATCCTATAAAAATCTTTGTTTTTTATGTCAGTTATTAGTAGCGGAGCTAGGTCTTAAACCACTAGAACAATAACTCGAGAATAAAAAGTCTATGTAAACTTCCCGAAAAATTATAACAATTCGAGTTAGACCCAAAAGCAGTTAGGTTGCCCAACTTCACTCGTAACCAGCTCCACACCTGTTACTACTATGCACCGTGTACATATACACGCATTAAACAAAGCTTTCTACACTAATTAACACTATTGCAATCTATCTATATCCCATCGTGTACACAATACACGCATTATACTAAGCTTTCTACACTAATTAACACTATTGCAATCTATCTATATCCCGTGCCTGTCGATGGAAACTAAAATTAACTTCGCATATCACACCTCGTAGCACCGTGAAACCTCACGGATCAGGTAAAAACCTACGCGGTGCGTAGTAAATACGCCCATATGCTATGCATGCATGTACGGCGACCGCTGTGAAATCAGGAATTTTCGGCAGATACAATCATACAACACATTTTCACGTCGTACTTGTAGGATTGATTTACATATATATAAGTACCTTTGTTGTACGGCCACCGGCCGTACAGCAATGTCTCCCTGCCTACCACATCGCATGTTTCCCATACTGCCGCAGTGCGGCAACCCTCCCCATGCACCACGTCACCCATTGTCAACGGTGGCCGTCTTGAATGCAATCAACAAAAAAAATTTCCTCTTTTCTGATTTTTAAAAATAATTTATGCATACTTTTGTAGGAAATTTTAAATATAGCAAATTTTCTCTAAAAATTATGATTTTTTTGTGGAGCCTCTTGACACAGTGTGTTTGTGTAATTTTTTTAAAAATTTATCTGTTCTGAATTTTTCTCAAAAATTCATTTAAGTATAATGTTTGTAGGAATTTTGTAATATAGAAAATGAGGTCCAAACATTATGAATTTTTTTAAAGGCTCCTTACACAGTGGACTTGATTGTGTAATGTTTTCCAGAATTTCATATGTTCTGAAAACGTCTCAAAAATTAAGGGTTTAGGTCTCGAAAATTAGGGTTTCATGATTTCATGTGACTTGGAATGTGTGAAGTTTAGTACCACATGGACCACTCTCGGTGCAGCAGGATTGATATAGCAGTAGTGACAGAATTTGAACTCCCATAGTAATACTAATCTGTAACACCCAGGTTTTCTGAGCCTTTTTGAAAATTTTCAAAATAAAAAGAACCATTTTGTTTTGATGAGAATTCAAAACTTAACTTGAGATTTTCATAATTTGGGTGTTTAAAATGACTAAATTGAACTTCAACTAACCCTAAAGTTTGGTTCTTTGGAGCTGTTAGAGCTCTTGTGTTGATTTCCCTTGCCTCCGCTTATTCCACTCTTTCCTTGACTCACCCTTTCTTTCTAGACCTCCTCTTGTTTGACCTCATGGGACCTCCTCGCATTCTGTTCGGATTCCTTTATTTCAGACCACATCTTTGTTGGCTTGAATCTCATTGGTCTAGACCTCCTTAGGTCTAGACTTCCTCTCTAGTTTCTCTTCGGCTTTGACCACTCATTCGGGTCATAATTACCCCTGAGATGTCCTAAGCTCAGCTTTGTGTTTCAAATATCCTTGGTCTCTGAAATCTAAACTTTGGATTGAATTCCCCCTTCTGGACCTTTCTCATGTTCATTTGGATCACCCTGTGTCCATTTGAACCTTCCTTTAGTTCTTCTGGACCTCTCTCTTGTCTGGGCATTCCTTTATGCCTAGATCTCCCTCTTGCTTGGCCATCTCTTGGAGCCCAGATCTCCCTGTGTCTGGAACTCTCTTGTGTGTCTAGACCTCTTTTGTGTCTAAACTACCCTTGTATTTGGACCACCTCTTTGTTGGTTTGAATCTCTTTAAGATTTAGATCTTCTTGCTGCCTCGGCATTTCTTTTATGTCCAGACCTCTCCCTTGCTTGGACACTCCTTTGTGCCTAGACCTTTCTCATGTTCATTTGGACCACCCTGTGTCCATTTGAACATTCCTTTAGTTCATCTGGACCTCTCTGTGTCCACTTGAACTCCCCTCTTGTTCATGTAGACCTTCTGTGTTAACCTACGCATTCCGTGTGTTCCTTTGGACCTCCCTGTGTTCATTGGAATCCCTTCTGTATCCATTTGAACCTTCCTAGTGTTCATTTGAATCTCCCTATATCCCTTCGTCCCTTCCTGTGTTCTTTTGGACCTCTTCGTGTCCTTCAGGACCTCCCATTTGGAGATCTTAACCATTTAGACCTCCCCTTTGTTAGATCTGACCGTTAGGACCTCTCCTTTGGAGATCTTAACCGTTCAGACCCCTCCTTTATTAAATCTGACCGTTAGGACCCCCTTTGGAGATCTTAACCGTTCAGACATCCCCTTTGTTAAATCTGACCGTTAGGATCTTCCCTTTGGAGATCTTAACCGTCCAGACCTCCCCTTTGTTAGATCTAACCGTTAGGACCTCCCCTTTGGAGATCTTAACCGTCCAGACCTCTCCTTTGTTAGATCTGACCGTTAGGACTTCCCCTTTGGAGATCTTAACCGTTAGGACCTCCCCTTTGTTAAATCTGACCGTTAGGACCTCCCCTTTGGAGATCTTAACTGTCCAGACCTCCCCTTTGTTAGATCTGACCGTTAAGACCTCCTATTTGGAGATCTTAGCCGTCAAGACCTCCCTTGATTAGATCTTGACCGTTAAGACCTCCCCTTTATAGATCTTAGCCGTCAGGACCTCCCTTGATTTGAGCTTGACCATTAAGACCTCCCCTTTGGAGATCTTAGCAGTCAGGACCTCCCTTGATCAGATCTTGACCATTAAGACCTCCTGTAACATCCCAATTTTCAGAGCTTTAAAAATCTTTTAAATAGTTGTAGTGAGAAAATTCATCATTTTGATTTATTTGAATTTAATTTAAAAGCTTAATATTGGACTTTGAGTAGCAAAACAATTTAATATGGCTAAAGTCAACATGAACAATGGTTAAAACTATTTTATTTGGATTCTATGTGCTTGGACATATTTTCTAGAATTTTTCCAAGTTCAATTGCTAATTTCTATCGCCATTTGGAATTTCTCGCTATTTTCTAAAAAGGAAAATGTATTTAAAATCTCAAATCCTCTCTTGGTGAATCTTTTCACTTCAATTCTTCTCATCAGTGAGGCTTCATCTCATGACCCATTTTTCATGGCTTCGTCACCACGTCTTGTCTCAAGCTCTTCGTCAGCCGCCAGTAAGGCCATTTGTGTCGAGCCTTCGTCCTGCCGCCTTCTTCTCCAACGCTTGCCAAGCCTCGCCTCGAAGCTTCATGGCGAACTTCGCCAACGGACGCCCCAACCACCCGTCCTCGCCCTTCCGTCGCGCCGCCACGACGCCCATGACCACACCGCCACACCCCACCCCTCATCCTCGCGGGCGGTTGCGCCCGCCTCCCCGAAATCTTCGCCACGATCTCCTCATCGCCACGCCGCCTGGTGCCTCCGGCCCTATAAAAAGGCACCCCGGACCACGTCGCCCTCAGATTCAACCCCAACCCACACCTCCTCTCGAGCCCCAGTACGCATAATTCAAACTTTTAGAGTTTCGCCACCGTTGCTTTCTTCATTCGCTGGCCAGGTGACGCTTCGCCGTGGAGCACACCGCCGTCCGTCATCACCAGAGCTACCTCCAACGACCACCCATGCCGCCGGAACCTCACCGGAGCTCCGTCCGACACAACCCGCCGCCCCTCCGCTTGAGCTCGCCACCGACCGCCACCATCGTCTTCTCGCACGGTGAGCACACCAACAGTTCGCAATAGCGCCTCTACCCATTGGTACCACCCACCGCCGGGCAGATCGCCGCTGTTCACGGCGACCATCGGTCGAGCCAGCGCCGTTCTTTGCCCCACGCCGTCGCCACCTCACCTCTATGCTTAAGTGGCATCCTAAGTGGCGCCGTGTCAGCCGCCACGTGAGCGCCCACGTGGCAGTCCAGGCCAGCCCAGATCCAAAGGCTCAGTGGACTTAGTCCACCGTGAGCCGTGCCTCTAACATGTGGGTCCCACATGTCAGATTTTATTTTATTTCTTTTAATTCCCGGAAATCCCTTGCTGACGTCATCAGTGCGCAATAATCCGGGTTTTCTTTTAAGAAATAATTCGGAAAATTCGTATAATATCAAATTTTAGGGTTTTTCTTTAGATTCAAACTTCCAAACCCCATAACTTTTGCATCCTAACTCCAAATCAGCCCATTCAAATTTCTAAATTCGTCTAAAATCAAGATCTATCTATTGGAGATTTTTATTTATTTTTTTGGAGTTATTTGCTTCTGTTATTTATTTAGTTTGTTTTTGTGCTTCGTTTGAGTTGAGTTGACTTGATCGCTTCTTTGGAAGAGTTGAAGAAGAAGGAGCTTTCCAAGACCAGAACCAGCACCTAGACCTGTTCCAAGGCAAGCTATACCCTTGACCATCTTGCTTCCCAGTTTGCTAAAAGTATTTTAATTCAAACTCATTTTAATTCAAGTAATTATTGAAATGCTTTTGGGATTAGTTACTAAATCCAATCATTATGCCTTCCTTGTATAATTGTTATGCCTTGATCCTTTGTCACCCTAGTTGATATTTAGTTGTTAATATTGTAGCACCAACGTGGGTTGGTTAGTGCGATTAGATTGCTTAGTCATGCCGCTAATCATTTATTCATGTGAAATTTGCAATTATTAAACCCGACTAAGTGAATATGCAATCTTGTAATAATCTGTGTGTACTATGTGTCTTTGTGGCATGTGTTGCACTTAAATCAACCGTGGTAAAAAGGATTTGGGTGAGGCAAGGGGTGGATATCTTGTGTGAAATGGTGGATCAGTGTGAGTGTGTGCACGGAATTAATCTGTGGCATAGTAGCATATGGTAGTCTTGCCTTGGTCAATTAAAGACCTCACCATGTGTGCCATTGAATCTGAGCCCATCTGCATGCGACCACATGCTGTTATGGGATGGGCCTAGCATAGTAAGATGAAGTTCAAATGCTTTGTTATGATTAGTGCTAGCTACACTAATTATATCTTGTGGGTAAAGTGTACAAACTCTGCAGAGTGTAATTTAATCTATTGAATAGCGCGTCATGATCATGGACAATGCTCGGGATTTCACACTAGGGGTAGATCTTCATAAAAGCTGTGTGGGAAGGAGTCATGTGATTTAAATCATATAGCTATGTGAATAATCTGCTTAGGTGTGTGTGTGTCTTTGTGAAATCAACTATTAAAATTAGTACTGTCTATTTGTTTTACTTGTTTTCAATCTATTACTAGTATTCAATTGCAAACATTGTATTTCTGCAAAAGAACCACAGAATGCCTTTCCCTTGTAAAAAGCCAACATGTATATTGCATTTCTGTGGTGTGTCTTGCGAGTACGGTGTGTACTCACGCTTGTTTTGACGAATCAAGCAGAAGAGGAGGAGTCTTCACCAGCTTTCGAGGAGGAGTTTGTCGAAGGTGCCTGATCGTGAGGTCTAGATCCCAGTCGGTTGCCTGTGGTGAATCGATAGGACACCGCTGCCGTTTTTGTTTCATTGCTTTATTTCTCTGTTAGCCTGCGTGGCAAATAAATGTAAACTCGACCGTAAGGTCAAACCATTATTTATTAATCAAATTATCGTTATGCTATTATTAAGCGTGTGGATCGATATCCACCTTTGTTGACACTTGTGTGCACTAGCGTGATCTGGACTAGTCACGATAAACACGAGGGTCGAGATTGAAATTTTGGGTCGGCGGAGGTGGTATCGAGCATTAACCTTTCTCGCACGCAGTAGCGTGCGGGGCGAAACGCGGGCATATGGCGCGTGACGCATGTGGTCCCGGAGTGGACACACGGCATGTCATATGTGCGGACTTTGGGCGCCTGAGACGTGTCCGAGGGGTGGTTACGGGCATTTGCAGTGTATGCGGTGTCTTTGAGGCGTCGGCTCTTGAGGAGGGTGAATATAATACTGGCCTACTCGTAGTGCGGCCCATGTGGCCCGTGACGAGTCATGTGGTGGGATTAGTCCCATATTGCTTGTCTAAAGTGAGTTGTAGTAGTATATAATGCTGTTGGGTCCAAACTTAGTACCTCGGGTTAACCCTTTTACACGCGAAGCGAGGACGAAAGTGTAAGTGGGGTGCTATGTGTGCGTGGTCCATGCCACGGTGGTTTGGGCATTGAGCGGATTTTGGGCGAGTGTTACAGATGGTATCGAGCCATCTTGTTGTAGGTCTAGACCTTAGTTAGATCGGTCGTTTAAATGTCCAAATTATTTTCTAAAAGAAAATTAACTTTGCAAGACTAAATGAATTGCTTAACTCCTCTCATATCTCTTTTGACTCATCTATTGCTATAATTTCTCCTCTCCCCACTATTTTAACTTGGTTCGTACCTCTTGTCTGCCTTGCCGATGCCTTACCTTTAGACCTTCGGAGATCGCAATGGAGGACTTGCCGCAGAGTGTGGAAGCTGCTGCAGAGACACTTGGAGGCTTTGACTGCCCAATGTACCGTGGCAGCGAGTACATGGTCAACGGACGAGATCGTGGAGTGGTCTGTAACCTGACGGTCTACTCCCGGAGGAACACTAGAGGCAGCCAGCCTTTGGACATCTCAGTCAGGAGGATCACCTTCACGCAAGGAATCCAGGAGTCGTCACGCCTAGCCATGCTCCGAGTCTGCCACATCTACGCGGAAGAACTGCAGAACACCGTCTTCCGCTACCATCCAGAGCTGCTTCAGGGGAACTATCTGCGCGCTTTACGTCTACAAACAGGGAAGGCAATGCCACGATGGTGCATCTTGCCGAGCTCACACTTTCGGGAGAGGATCGGCGGAGATGGCCGCCACCAGCCGAGGTGCGCCTCGAGCCCGGGAAGAAGCCGAGGAAAGGATCGCCGTCCTAGAGCAAGCTCTCTACGGTCAGCATGAGCTCGAAGATGATCAAGAGGAAGATCCGGAGGAACCAGAAGCACCAGAAGAGGATCCCGAGGAGATTCCAGAGGACCTAGAGGAGATTCTAGAGGATCCAGCAGAGGTTGCACAGCTTGAGGGACCAGCAGAGCAGCACTGACAGGAGGAGCCAAGCAGACTGCACCCAAAGACCTCGCCTCTACACACGGTCCCCAGACATCGAAACCGATTCGCGAGGATGCGAGCTCACTTCAGAGTCTACACCAGGCAGGAGTGCCGCCGTGGCTTTGGAGGCTTTCTCGAGGAGTAGTTCATTTAAGTTCGATTTAGTCGAGCTTAGCAGTTTCCCTTTGAGTCGCCCTTTAGGCGGTAGCTTGTGCTTAGGTTCGCTTTATTTTCTGTGTGCAAGTATGAGTGCAAAAGGCCCTTAGGCGATTCTTGACCATGCTAATAAGCTATTAATAAAGGTTATTTCAATTGAGTTTCTTGAGTCATGTTTATTGGGTTTAATCTATCCCCTGTCTAGTTCTTAACTCATCTTGTGCTTGCTACCTTATCTAACCTATGGAGCTTCACGGATGGTTCAAACTTCGCCACACCGCCGCAAGTGGATCCCAAGCACCCAAAGATCCGAAGGAAATGATCAAATCCTTGAGGGCAGTGCCACCTCAAGCACCACCTCTTGACTTGCGAGAACTTTGGAGCCTTTATGGCGGCACAAACGCAGATGTCTTGTATGCTATGATGAACGGATCAAAGCTATGAACAACAACAACAACAACAACAATCATCGGGAGGAGCCCCAGTCGCTCATGGTCATCAGGGACCATCCAAGTTGGCCGAATTCATGAGGACCCGTCCGCCAACTTTCTCTGGACATGTCACACCAATAGAAGCTGATGATTGGCTTCGCGTAATTGAGAGAAAGCTGCTGATCACCCAATGCAGTGATCACGAGAAAGTTTTGTATGCCACTTATCAGATGGAGGGCGTAGCTGCTGAGTGGTGGGAGAATTTTTGCACGGCGCATGAGGCACCGCAGAGTATCACTTGGGAAGAATTCTCCGCCACTTTTCGCCAGTATCATGTACCTGAAGGGATCATGGATTTAAAAAAAGATGAGTTCCGTGCTCTTAAGCAAGGGGCTATGTCTGTGACTGATTACCTAAATAAGTTTACTCAGCTAGCTCGCTATGCTCGAGAGACGCCGCTCGACAAGTCTCGTCGAGTCGTTTCTTGAAGGATTGAACTTCGAGGCTCTGAGTCAATCGCTTGCCCACACCTTCCCGATTTCGAGTTGATTAACAAGGCGTTGGTTATGGAGGGCAAACGTAAGGAATTGGAGGACCGTCGCAAGCATAGGATGATTCAGCAGGGAAGCCACCAGCCACAACAGCAGAGGGCAAGGATAGTGCCACAGCAGTTTAATCGTTTCCGACCACGAGTTCTTCGGGGCGCTTTGCCCGCCTTTCAAAGACCTTGTCCAGTTGTTCGAAATTCGCAACCCTACAAAGATCAACCCCACCCCAGGAACAACGGCGGCAGAGTGAAACAAGAGTGTGTTACAATTATCACAACGTGTCACTTCGCCAATCGGTGTCCTCGGAAGGAACTATCACTCGGTCGCTTCAACCTTGGAGCAACACCTGCCAAGACCCTAGTGCAGAGCAACGAGGGAGTTTCTTAGGGAACCAATCAACCAGGAGGAACGCCTCAGTCAATTGTCAGAGGTCGTGTTAATCACGTCACTTTGGAAGGAGCCCAAGAAGCACCGGACGTCGTCTTGGGTAAGTTCCTAGTAAATTCAAGACTGCATCCGATTACATTTGATTACGAGTTTCGCATTCGTTTGTTTACGAAATTTTGTAACTAAGAACAAATTGGAAGTTATGCATCTTAAGCGTACTCTGTTAGTCCGATGCTTTGGAGCGAGCTAAGTTCTAATATGGGTTGTTTAGGGCTAAGTTACTCATAGTCGAGTTGAGTTTCTAGCTAACCTAGTTATTCTAGACACCCAAACCATAGATGTCATCCTTGGCATGGATTGGTTAACCAAACACAAAGCGCATAGATTGTGGCGAAGAGTCGTTACAATCGAGGATACCAAAGGAAACAAAGTGGAGTTTCTAGCTACCTCGATGCGTAATGGACATCTGCTAGTCAATAGCACGAAGACCGTTGCTTTGGAAGACGTGCGGTTGTCCGAGAGTATCCAGATGTGTTTCGGAAGAGTTACGGGGAATGCCACCGGATCGTGACATCGAGTTTGTCATCGATCTAGCAATCGAACGAAGACCCATCTCGAAGAGACCTTATCGGATGCCACCGATGAGTTAGTAGAAATGAAGAAGCAAATAGAAGAACTTTTGGAGAAAGGTTTTGTGAGGCCTAGTTAAATGCGCCATGGGGAGCGCCGGTCTTGTTCGTCAAAAAGAAGGATGGAAGCATGAGAATGTGCATCGACTACCGATCGCTCAATGAAGTCACTATCAAGAATAAGTACCCATTGCCCGACTAGATGATCTGTTTGACCCGGATGAAGGGGCCGAGTGTTCTCAAAGATCGATCTGCGATCGAGTTACCATCGGTGAAGATTTGTCCCAAGGATATACCTAAGACCGCTTTCTCAGCGCAGTGCGGACATTCTGAGTTCCTAGTCATGTCCTTTGGTGCGACTAATGCCCTGCCTATTTCATGAACATGATGAATAAGGTATTCATGGAATATTTGGATAAGTTTGTAGTGGTGTTTATCGATGACATTTTGGTTTACTCCAAGTCAGAAGAAGAACATGCAGAACATTTGAGATTAATCCTAGAGAAGCTCGAGAGAGCATCAGTTGTATGCTAAGTTTAGCAAGTGTGATTTACGGAAAAAGGAAGTAGATTTTCTTGGTCATGCGATGGCAATTGCGAGTGCAGATTGACCCCATAAAGTTAAGGCGATATTACATTGGGAAACGACCCAAGACCGCCACTCGATTCGCGATTTCTTGGGATTAGCGAGGATATTATCGCCGTTTCATTGAAGGATTCTCATTGATTGCTAAACCTCTTACGCAATTGTTGAAGAAAGAGAAAAAGTTTACCTGGACCCCAGCTTGTGAAGAAAGTTTTCAAGAATTGAAGAAGCATTTGACTTGACCCAGTCTTGATTTTGCGGATATTCGCAAGGATTTTGATATCTATTATGATGCTTCGCGTCAAGGATTAGAATGTGTCTGATGCAAGAAGGAAGAGTCATCGCCTATCGTCAAAGCGATTAAGGCCTCATGAAGAGAATTATCCTACCCATGATCGGAATTAGGCTGCGATAGTGCATGCTTTGAAGATTTAGCGTCATTACCTCATCCAGAATCGCTATATACAGATCATAAGAGCTTGAAATACATTTTCACTCGATCGGATCTGAATATGAGATGAGAAGATGGCTAGAGTTGATAAAGGATTATAATCTCGGAATCCATTACCATCTGGTAATGCCAATGTCGCTGCCGATGCTTTGAGTTTGTAAGAAACCAACGCAATGCTTTGAAGTGAAAGAGCTTTGCTCGAACTTCAAGAGGAATTCTAGAAGTCAAGCTAAGTAGTATCGATGGATTTGTGGCGATTTGGAAATCATCTACTTTGGAGAAGCAGATTCATGAGGCTCGACCAAAAGATTGAGTTTGCGGACATCAAGAAGAAGATGGCGAAGGGAAGTTCAAAGAATTCACATGAGATGATCAAGATATACTATGGATCGATGGGCGTGTCTGCGTGCCGATGTTGATGGTGAGACGACTAATTTTAAAGGAGGCCCATGACTCAAAGTATTCGATTCACCTGGTAGTACTAAGATGTATCGGGATGTTAGGAATAAGTTTTGGTGGCCAAACTCAGGCGAGACGTCGCGAGTTCGTTGCCTTGTGCGGCGTGTGTCGAAGGTTAAAGCGAGCATCGAGACCAAAGAGGTCTATTGCAGCCGTTGAAGATTCCATAGTGGAAGTGGGAAGAAATCGAATGGATTTCATTACGGATTACCCAAGACTCAATCGGGTTATGATTCGATTTGGGTAATAGTGGATCGTCTGACTAAAGTTGCCCATTTCCTGCCAGTCAAAACCACGTACTCAGGAGATCGTCTGGCAGAGTTGTACATGGCCAGAATTGTCAGTTTGCATGGTGTGCCCAAGAAGATAGTGTCGGATCGAGGATCTCGGTTCACCTCCCATTTTTGGCGAGTTTGCATGAAGTCTTAGGGACTCATCTGAATTTCGATCGCATATCATCCCCGACAGATGGACCAGTGAAAGAGTCAATCGATATTGGAAGATATGTTGAGAGCACGTGCTCTAGCAAATACTACCGTTGGGATAAGAGTTTACCATCTGTGAATTCTCGTACAACAACAGTTATCAAGCCGTTTGCAAATATCGCCGTTTGAAGCTTTGTATGGTCGTACTGCAGAACCCGTTGGCTGGTCGAGACAATGAACATTCGGTCTTTGGCCCAGATATTATTCAAGAAGCAGAAGAGCAAGTGTCTATGATCCGAGAGAGACTAAAGATAGCTCAGTAGAGGCAGAAGAGTTATGCTGATAATCGTCGTCGTGATCTCAATTTCGAGCCAGAGGATTTTGTGTATCTTCGAGTTACGCCCCTCAGAGGTGTGAAAAGGTTCCATGCCAAAGGGAAGCTTGCCCCTCGATATGTTGGTCCGTTTAAGATTTTGAATCGCCGTGGAGAAGTAGCTTATCGCTTGGGCGCCCACGATCGCTAGCGAGTACATGATGTCTTTCATGTCTCTCAGTTGAAGAAGTGTCTTCGCGTGCCAGAAGAACAAGCCCCGTTGGAGTCAATTGAACTAAAGGAAGACCTCACCTACAAAGAGCAGCCGGTCAAGATTCTGGATGTCGCAGAACGTCGGACGAAGCAAGGCGATTCGTGTTTGCAAAGTGCGGTGGAGCCACCACTCGAGCGTGAAGCAACGTGGGAGCGTGAAGAAGAGTTGAAAGCCGAGTTCCTAGCCTTTTCTCCATTAGCTTTGAATCTCGAGTCGAGATTCCTTTAAGGGGAGAGGTTTGTAACATCCCAATTTTCAGAGCTTTAAAAATCTTTTAAATAGTTGTAGTGAGAAAATTCACCATTTGGATTTATTTGAATTTAATTTAAAAGCTTAATATTGGACTTTGAGTAGCAAAACAATTTAATATGGCTAAAGTCAACATGAACAATGGTCAAAACTATTTTATTTGGATTCTATGTGCTTGGACATATTTTCTAGAATTTTTCCAAGTTCAATTGCTAATTTCTATTGCCATTTGGAATTTCTACTATTTTCTAAAAAGGAAAATGTATTTAAAATCTAAAATCCTCTCTTGGGCCGAATCTTTTCAGCCCAATTCTCTTTCCGTCTTGTGAGGCTGCCTCATGACCCATTTTCGCTCGTCGGCCCGTCTTGCGTCCACTGCTCGCTTCGTTGCAGGTGGGCCCGCCTTGTCGGAGCCTTCGTCCTCATCGCCTTCTTCTCCAACGCGCCGCCCGCAACCGCCTCGGAAGCTCGCGGGCGAACTTTGCCAATGGACGCCCCCAACCGCCCCGCGTCCTCCGCACGTGCGCCACGACGCCCCACGACCACACCGCCACACCCCACGACCCCCTCATCCTCGCGGCCGGTTGCGCCCACCTCCCGCAAATGCTGCCGCCACGATCTCCTCATCGCCACGCCGCCCTGGTGCCTCCCGGTCCCTATAAAAGGCACCCGCGGGACCGCGTCGCCCTCCGCAACTCCAACCCCCAACCGACACCTCCTCTCGAGCCCCAGCGCCGCCGCAATTCAAACTTTTAGAGTTTCTCGCCACCGGTTGCTTTCTTCGATTCTGTGCTGCGCCGGTGATGCCTGCCCTATGGAGCACACCGCCGGGTCCATCATCACCAGAGCTACCTCGAGCGACCACCCACGTCGCCGAAACCTCACCGGAGCTCCTGTCCGACACAACCCGAAGCCGCTCCGCCGCCGAGCTTCGCCACGGCCGCCATCGTCTTCTCGCACCGGTGAGCACACCAATAGGTTCGCAATAGCGCCCTCTACCCATTAGTACCGCCCACACGCCAGCGGATCGCCGCTGGATTCATGCAGCGACCATCGAAGCCTTGCCGCGTTCTTGCTTGACGCCACGTCGCCGCCTCGCCTCGTACTGCGTGGCAACCTAAGTGGCGCCGTGTTAGCCGCCACGTGGCGCCCACGTGGCGATCGGTAGGCCCAGATCCAAAGGCTCGGTAAGCCCAGATCAAAGGCTCGGTGGACTTAGTCCACTGTGAGTCTTGCTTCAACATGTGGGTCCCACATGTCGATTTTATTTTATTTCTTTTAATTCCGGAAATCCCTTGCTGACGTCATCAGTGCGCAATAATCCGGGTTTTCTTTTAAGAAATAATTCGGGAAATTCGTATAATTTCAAATTTTAGGGTTTTTCTTTAGATTCAAACTTCCAAACTCCATAACTTTTGCATTCTAACTCCAAATCAGCCCATTCAAATTTCTAAATTCGTCTAAAATCAAGATCTATCTATTGGGGATTTTTATTTATTTTTTTTGGAGTTATTTTCTTCTGTTATTTATTTAGTTTGTTTTTGTGCTTAGTTTGCGAGTAGACTTGACTATTTCTTTGGAAGAGTTGAAGAAGAAGGAGCTTTCAAGACGAACCAGCACCTAGACCTGTTCCAAGGCAAGCTATACCCTTGACCATCTTGCTTCCCGTTTGCTAAAAGTATTTTAATTCAAATTCTGCATTTTAATTCAAGTAATTATTTAAATGTTTTGGGATTAGTTACTAAATCAATCTGTTATGCCTTCCTTGTATAATTGTTATGCCTTGATCCTTTGTCACCCTAGTTGATATTTAGTTAGTAATATTGTAGCACTAGCGTGGGTTGGTTAGTGCGATTAGATTGCTTAGTCATCTTGCATGAATCATTTATTCATGTGAGGTGCAATTATTAAACGACTAAGTGAATATGCAATCTTGTAATAATCTGTGTGTACTATGTGTCTTTGTGTGGCATGTGTTGCACTTAAATCAACCGGTGGTAAAAAGGATTTGGGCTGAGGCAAGGGGTGAATCTTGTGTGAAATGGTGGGTATGTGAGCTGTGTGCATGGGAATTAATCTGTGGCATAGTAGCATATGGTAGTCTTGCCTTGGTCAATTAAGGACCTCACCATCTGCGCCATTGAACCGAGCCCATCTGCACGACCACATGCTGTTATGGGGCCGGGCCTAGCATAGTAAGATGAAGTTAAAATGCTTTGTTATGATTAGTGCTAGCTACACTAATTATATCTTGTGGGTAAAGTGTACAAACTCTGCGAGTGTAATTTAATCTATTGAATAGCACATCATGATCATGGACAATGCTCGGGATTTCACACTAGGGGTAGATCTTCATAAAACGTGTGGGAAGGGGCGTGTGATTTGATAATGGGGTATTACGTGCCATTATTCGTAGAATAACGGTATGATGATTTGTTTGAATCCCTTAATCAATAAGACCCACTTGTCTGCGGGTTCATTTGATTATAAGGTGGTCGTGGTGACCTAGTCGTAGAGGAATCTACGACTATGAGGTAGTCGTAGCAAGACTTACGACTATGGGATAGTCGTAGCATAACTTACGACTATGGGGTGGTCGAGAAGAACTTACGACCATCCATTTGGTTCTTCCTTCATAACATTAAGGGGTACACTCGGGGTTCACATGACGTCATATTTACCTATAATAAAAATTATAGATAAAAGGTAAAATGAGGATTATTATATCCTCGTCACATCTATCTGATTGCAATTACACACGTGATACAATATGGCTCACGTCTGAATCACTTTCGCTTTCGTTCATGCGCATCGTAAAAGCGTCTGGTTTTGCATTAAGCATGTCCCATGGGATACGTTAACCAGTCCGGAGAGCATGTATCGGTTCGGATGGGATATGGAGACCGTTGAGTGGGCGGAGGTGCATAAGCAAGCAGACTCTGACCCAGGTGAGTCTGTCCAACCTCAATGTTGTCCAGCTGAGTCATGCCAAACTGGTTACCACTTGCAATCATGTCATTAATGAAGGAATCAAGAAATCCACACCTGGATCGTCCGCGCCCCCAGGTACGATGTCTACAAGTCCCTTCGTATGGAGGAGCTCTGGCCTTGACCATACGATGTGCCAGCGACCGGAAGAGCTCTGCCCATGGTATTGTACTCTGTACTGGTCAACATACGACAGGGGTGGGTGCCCTGGTTGCCACGGTCCAAACTCTGGCATCGTGTACTGCTCCCTGGCAGTAGTTGGGATGGTTGTATCCTCATCGGTTGACAAATGGCCATCACCCCCATGCTCAACTGAAGGATGCAAAATGGAATGATGTTAGGCCAAATAAATATTCAGGACCTAAACTAAACATGTCGTACCTCTCGGATGTGCAGTGCAGATGAACGAGAGGGAGCGCTAGTCTGAGTATGGGGTGCAGACGGCAGAAGTGATGCATCCTGACGGACGTGTGGCTAGAAGATGACATGATGTTAGCACAACCTAAGGCGTAGTAAAAAACAGGACATAAATTTATATACAACTTACCTCCCCGCCAATCGGCAGCGTGGATGACCGATGGGGAGCGCTACAATGCCCACCGGTCTGACTAGGCCGTGCTGACCTAGCAAGTGAGCATGATCGGCCCACTCGGCGTGCAGCGTATAGGACGTCATCTCTCGACCGACCGCAGCTCATGTTCTTTATTATATTCTTCAACCCCGCGAAGGTGTACTCCATAGTTCTCAGAAGCCCTAGTACGGTGTGCTCTGGGCTACGGATGGCGGTCTCAGATGCGCTTGTGTTCCGCTGCAGCCTCTCGAATTGAAGTGACAGACAACACTTGCTCGGTAACAAATAGTACAAATATGATCAACGAAATGAGCAAAGGTTGTCAGTGTTTTATGGTGTCGTCATGCCGCGAAGCACTGTGTCGATCGAACGAATGACAGAGCCTCTCGATGTACTGATGGTATGTCCGTACGTTGTATGGTTGCTGCTCCTGTAGGATCTAGCCGTCCAAGCCGTAACCCACTCATGCTGGATTGCTTGCCAATCCTCGGCATGTCGGCCTGCTCTCGATTACCTGCATTCGAGAATGATTGATGTTAGAACAGCGGATGTAGGTATGAAGTGTAAACATTACTCGGATGGAGTTGGACTCACAAGTGGACGGCTCGCTGCAAGATCCTGCCATCGGGATGAGGCACAAGTTGGTACAAATCGAACTGTCGTATTACGCGCTGCGGCACGTAAGGCTCCACCATATGGGTAAACACCAGGTGACAAGTCATCGCCCATAATCCGTCGTTTTGCGTGTATTGCAGGGACAGTCTGTGTGGCGCTACCATGTTCATGTAAACTAGGCTCCACGGAGCCCATAGATGTCGTTGTCATGCAACGACTTGACCTCGTTGTGGAACAACGAGTAACACCTCGCCGGTTTGTCCTTGGCTCAGCGTAATTGGGTAGCAGTCCACCGGTAGCCCATGGTGGGCTCGTTTATTGGGTCGTGCAACTCGGGGGTACGGGTGCACTGCTTTCCCGAAGGAGGGCCACCCAATAGGGAAGTGCTCCTAACTCCATAGCTGCAGGAGCACATAGCAGATGGCAAGGGTCGGTTTCACACCGGTGTCGCACCATGAAGCGTCACATAAACCCCTGTATGTGGTGCAAAGGACAGCTGATCCCCAACTGTACTGAGGTATCGTCCCAGTCTTCGCGTTAGCCAAAGACTTGGCGATGCGGATGAAGTTGACGTACACCCAATTGCCCTAATTGGTGGAAAATATGGCCCAGCCGAAGAGATAAAGAAGGTAAGCGATGAGGTGCATCCTAACAACCTCGTCAGGTGCATCTGCCAAACATTGACTGAAATTCCTCAGCCATGTCCGAGGGACACCACGGGCACTATCCGGGACAAGTATGCCAAACTGATACTCCAACTGAGCCTTTCAGTCTTCTGGTGGACGACATGGAACAAGTGGCTCACCCTTGATCGGGAGACCGGTCAAGAATGTGACATCCTCGAGAGTGACCGTCATCTCTCCCTCCGAATGTGGAAGGTGTGTGTCTTGGGTCTCCACTAGTCGACAAGTGCCGACATCAGACTGCAGTCTAGGGTGAAGTAGCGTTCGACCGAAAGCAGCCTCGCAAAGGGCAACAAGCCCGTGTCCCGAAGGATTGGGACGTAGCGAGCGTCGAGCTGATAGTATTGCTTCTCGGACCGAAGCATGAGGGGTGGAGGGCCATCCATGTCCCCGGTGATTCACAATTTGCACCGGTGATGCTCGTCGTAGAAGGGTTCCGGTAGCTTCGGTAGAGGCATGACTTGCAAGAGATGAAAGACATATTATTAGTGAATAAATTAATAATGACGATGAATTACTAGAAACTAAAAGTTACGACTAGATATAGGCAATAAATTAATATACACTAATTAATTACGACCAAATTAATTACGACTAATAAGTATGACCAATTAATTAAGTAGTAATTAATACTTAATTAATTGCGACAAAGTAATTACGACTAATTAAGTATGACTAAATTAATATGATTAATTAAATACCACTAAATTAATTAGGACTAATTAATTACAAGAAATGAATTAAAAATAGAGAATTACGACTTAATAATGACAATTAGATTATTTAGGACTAAATTATTTATGATGAATTAAATATTATTAAATTAATTATGACTAGTTCATTACCATATATTAATTACAAATTAATAACTAGAACTTAATAAAGCCACTAAATTAATTATGACTTAATAAAGCCCTTTGAATTAATTACAACGGACTAACTACGACTAAATTAAGTATGACTAATTAATTAATTAATTAAGACTTAATTAACTAAAACTAATTAATAACGACTAATTAACTAACTAATTAATTATGATTAATTAATTAAGTAACTTATTAACCATGCCATGCATAAATATGTAAGATTAATTTAACTATGAGTAATTAATTACAACCTAATTAATTGCAACTAACTAACTAACAGATTTAATTACACCTAAATGATAATGACTAAATTAATTACGCCTAAATAGCTACAACTAATTAACTACGTCTAATTAACTAACTACACAGTTAATAAAGAATATACATACGAGAAAAAAATTACTTCCTAATATGATGGCTCTAAACAATCTTTAATCGTTTGCGAAAACGAAATCGACCGAGGATGCGAGTGACAAAGCGACCGAGAATGAGAGAGTGAGCGAGGATGAGAGTGAGCGAAGCGTCTTGCAGTCGACTCGGAATTTATAGCCCCCCAACGCAAATCGCGACCGATCGCGGGTTTATGAGAGAATCGATTCCCTCCCATGCGGATTGAATCGCGAAAAATGCATGGCGGTGATGGATAGACGTGACAAGAGGTGACAAGACGTGGCGGGGATGGAGCGAGTCCGGCGCGGAGGAGGAATCGGCGGCGTGCGGCGTCTGTCGGGCAAGGGAGCGGTCGGGCGCGGAGGAGTGGAGCCACGTGGGGCGTCCGTCTGCGGCATCCGGCGGAGGAGGGGCCAAGCACGTGGCGAATCCGGGCGAGGAGGGGCCGGCAGACCTGCGTCTCCGTGCGCCACGTGTGCGGTCGAGACGCGTCTAGGCTAGGGGCGACCGGACAAGTCTTGTCCGGGTTAGGGACGAGTGGCAGAGGTTTCACGTGTGTGGTCCGGGCTAGGAGGAACGGACTTGGGATAGCCAGGCCTAGGGAGGTGCGGAGGTGGCCATGTGTTGGGAGGATGTAAGTTCGGACACCATATGTACGACATAGATGAAATCCGGGCACGGGAGGCACGGTGTTGGACACGTGTCGACTAACATCATATCTATGGTGTCGTTTTTAGCAATACGGTGCTGCAAAGAAGTTACTTCTAATAGTGATATTTAGGACAAAAACTCGCATGTTGACATGTCGCATGTCCACATGCATGCACGGATCTGCATCCGCGTGCAGATCAGATCTCCGACAAGGGGAGGAAGAAGACGCCTCCTCGCCTCAGCCATGCGTTTGTTTGTTTGCACATTCTCTCATTCATGCCCGCTGCCTGCCTCCACAGGCCGAATATAACGTGCATGCCGGCGTGTCTGTGGCCAAAATAACGGAAGAAGCTGCATGTCGTGCGAGGATGCTCTGCTTGATCGGCGAGTGCATGGGAGCTAGCTACTAGCTCACATGGCCTTCGTCTTAGAATACCCGTCTCATCAACCTTTACGTGACATGTTGGTGATTGGCTTCAGCATAAAAAGAACGATATCATGACGCGTCTTGCCTGAAAAACGTAGAAACCTTCTAGGATTTTCGTAAGAATTTTACACAAAATGGTGCGATTCCTGCATGTACTTACGAAATTCCTGCGTTCCGAAACGTGGCTTGATACATATATGCAACGGATAGCTGGTCCAACGTGTTCTAGCTGCTGCTAAAGCAGCTAGTTCTTAGCACCGTTTTTAGATTAGAATAGATGAGAGTGGGCACCAAACCATCGTGCATGGTTAGGAAACGATGATGGATGCAAAGAACAGCCGTTGCAAAAGTAATTAAGTAGCCTTGATAAAGGCATCCGATAGATCCAATTAGCCTGGGCCCACTTGTAAGTGAGAGCTGAGAAGCGATCAAGAGGCCGTACGAGTACATGTGGTGTACGTAGAAGGCAGGCACTACTCGGCGCACATGAAAGCCACATGGTTTGGCCATTAAGATGCACAGCATGATGATTAATTAGAGCCCATACGTGGAACTTAACTTTGGAATCTTTCGTGGAGGAACAAGGACGGATAAGCTCATCATGGCATGGCCAAACCGGAAAAAAAACATCGCTTTGACTTGACCACCAACTGATTAAGAGCAAGCTTAAAATAAAGACTTTATTAAAAAAAGAGTAAATTACAGAAAACCCAGGTTTTGAGATATTAGTAACACAAAAGATCATATTTTGAGATTTTTTAAAAACCCTCAGATTTTGAGGTATTAGTAACACAAAATCCCATGTTTTGAGATTTTTTTCCCGAAAACCCCATATTTTAGAAAACCTCATGATGTGGGGTTTTGTGTTACTAATGCCTCAAAACCTGGGATTTTGTGAAAAAAATCTCAAAACATGAAGGGTTTGTGTTACTAATGCGCTGCTTCAAATCGTGCTGCCGCCAAAGCCTAGCGTCGCCGCCTCGATCCCCAATCTGGACACCTCCGGCGACCTCATCGGGTTCCACTCCCGCCACCGGCACATACGCTAGATCTTATGGCCTTGGATCTGGCGTGGGCGGGGGAGATGGTGACACGAAGAGGGAAGGGTGTCGGGGCAAGGGAAGGCGACAACGAAGTCGACGGTGGACGGATCCAGGCGAAGCAAGGTGTGCGGTGGCCGGATCCGGGAGAGACAACAAAGGCGGTGCCCCGGGTAGACGACGATGGAGGCAAGTTCCGCGGAGGCCAAGTCCGGGCGAGGCGAAGGTGACATCGGCCAGTTCTAGGTGAGGCAACGTCAGCGGTGACATAGGCACGACCTAGCGCACGAGCGGCATCGCGGGGTCCGTCGAGGGACGTCGGCCATGGAGGTGGCCCAATAGTCCTAGGGGCGGGGCGTCGGCGAGGGGGCGGCATCGTGAGTGGGGAGGAGGTTGGATTGGGTGACAGCATTTCGAAAGAAGTGCATGAGTGGGCCGACCCTTAAAACCTATTGGATCATGCAGGACATTGCAACTGCGCCAAATAGATCAACCCATGACCACGCAAAGATCCTCTGGACACTATAGATAGATCAGGTTCGGATAGAACCGCACCGCACCGCAGCACCCACTCCCACCCCTACTGCTCGGTGATTAATTAGACATATGTGCATGACAACATTGATGAAGTTGATATACGTCCTGATCCACGCTACATGTACGGCATAGCTGTGCGCTACACCTGTCCATCATAACTGACCGAAAATATATCATGATAGCAAAGGACCACATGATCAAAATAGGTGAGAGTTCACAAACAGATTACTTCATTTGTGCTCAGTTCGAAGAGAGGGTATTAGAGCTCCGACATTTTCCACTTTTAAGTCACAGTTTTGGAACGGATATACGGTACTCCCGTTTTTGTTTAGTCGGCACCGTTGACTTGAACCAGTCAAACTTCGTAATCTTTGATCAATAATTATTTTCTAAATATTTAGATTGATCATATTAAATTGGTATTGTTAGACTTGTCATAAAAATATTATCACAAATATTTTACTTCCGTGATATTTTATAAATATATTAATGTAAAATTAGCCGTCAAAGTTTAACCTCATAAAATCCCCACGAAAATTCCACTTTCCAATGTGGCCAATTCTGTCTAAATTTTTGCCTTTTATCAAAACATTCGATGTTTGTACTAATAAACCAGCTTGAATAACCGAACGATAGTACATTTATTATTGGACAGCTCTGCTCAACTACTAAAAAGTCGATGCAAAATATGTCGCAAGCTTCACAGAGTGCAAAAGCTCATCTTGGCAACAGAAGGTTAGCTTTGCACGAGTGCCCTATCATTGAGGGATCCAAACAATGCTCCTCACCTATCCTCTCCCCAACTTTAGGTTTCTTTCCCTTTCAACTTTTCATCATTAATTGTCAGATTAGGGAGAGCAGCGGCACGATCGATTTGCAAAGCCATCCAACTAAGCGGGCAAATTAAGACGAAAGTGTTACAAAAACTAGTTATAGACAAACGACTAAATTGTTTCAGGAGGACTTTCACCCCTATAGACTATATATATGAGGACCTCATGTACAATAGAGAGGGAGATGAATAAAAATCTTAGATCCTCCTCTATACACTTGTGTCCATCTTGCTCTCATTGTGTTCATGTTATTGCTCTTGTGTGGATTGATCTAGGAGTCAGTAACGTGACGACTACCGAAATCTCAACACATTATCAGCACGATTACTCTTCATCGGTTCAATCGGGTATGTCGTTCTATATTGTTGGCAATTAGATCGATTCTTTTCATACTATAATCGTTTGATCTATGTGCATGCGGTGATGGAAATCATGGGATCGTGCGTACGAGGAACACACAAGGAACATGCACGCATCATAGAAGCCATTCGGATCCAAGCATGCGCCAATCTTCATCGTGTCTGCTCAAGACGGCCACACCGTCGTCCTAGCACTGCTGCACACACCGCCTCTAACGAAATCGGTAAGTGCGTGCAAACAAGATCAACCAATCCATTACAACCTCGTTGATTCGTGTATATGGATATAGCACTATTCATAGTCCTTATCAATAATGACGAAAAAAGGAAAGAAAAAAAGAGAGGCCTTGTGTTGCCGCCGGCCCAGCCGATCGCCGCCATTGCGTTGTTCCGCCACTCGATAGCTAAGCCACGCTGGCCTCGCTAAATTGCTGTCGCGCTTCGCCCAGCTTTGTCTGCTGCCCGTCTTGCCATGAGATGGCCACGCGTTGCGATCACGCCGCATGATGCCGCCTGCTCCTCGCGTCGCCGCCGCCGATGAGTGGCTCTAGGGTTCGCTCCCCTTTGTAAAGCGCCGAGCGGGCCGAGCCGCATTTTGGGCTGGCCTGGCCCGTCATTTTTTTTCCAGCAAAAAAGGGGGGAAATTCTGAAATTTTGTGGAAGTGCCCTCGGTAATTCTGAACATTACAAAGAAAACTTGTGGATAAGAAAAATTTGTGGAAAACCCTCAGGAGTTTCGGGAAATTATGCTGAATTCGGATATTCTTGCAGAATAACCCTTTGGGATACGATTTTTGCAACAGATCGATATGTTTTATGATTATTTTATAACCCAGACCCTCGGCTTGTGGTTATTTGATTTAATATTTTTTATTTTTATACAATAACCTTGAATTAAATTAATCCTAGAAACTGAATTTATATGGTATATATGCTTCCATATTTTTGTGAAACCTTAGACCTAGAGACCTAGTACACCTCGGAAGCATCATATTTTTATTGGTTTATTTTTACGTGGTATTGTGTGTTTGGAAAATTAATTAGTGGGTTTTTTAATTCTAAAAATTACTCTCAGACCTTCATAAATTATCAGAAAAATCCTAAAAATACCAGGAAAATTTTGAAAAATGTATAAAATTATCTACTGAATAGATAAAATTAATCTATACCATTTTGCACTCATTTCATGCATTTAAAATGCTTTACCAGTAGTAAACATAACAAATTGTATAAATTATGTAGGATATGTTAGACATCACTAAATGTAATTTGCTTGCCTTGGATGGCAGTAACTATATCACCTTGGTTTATCTCCATGTCATACCATTGCTGACGTGTACACGCTAGGGGTGGCCCGATCTTCACGGCGTAGATTGAAGAACAAAGCGAATCTTGCTGTGGACAGCGGGGATAACTAGTTGTGAGCAGCGGAAAAGGGTAACTAGCTTTAACTTACCAAGGTTGGATGCGACCAAGTGTTGGGAAGAGACGATCCGAAGCCTTCTGGACTCCGACCCGCTATCCAAACAATCACAGAACCACAATCCGGAACTAATCCACACAAATCGCCCGGAAGCGGCGAGCACGAAGTAGGGAATCCCAGAGGAATCTCCTTGTGAATCCAAGAGAACTCACAAGAACAAAAGGAACAAGGCGCTCAGCAGTCTTGCTGCAATTTCATATATTGGTTTGTTGAAATATCAAAGGTACCTCCATGGATGGGAGTAGAGGGGTATATATATACTAGGAACAACCCTCCTAGCTGGGTATGAACATAAGTGACCATGTTTGGAAGGTGGAAAGCCAACTGGTTGAAGCATTCAAGGAGTCTTCTCGAATTCTCGCGCGTCTGCTCAACTTCTGCGCAGTCTTTAGTAAAATAGCAACAACTCTCTCCTCGGAAGTCCAAATGATGAACCGTTTGTTGGAGGTGAAAATAGACTTGATTATATTTCCATCCATATAGGATATGCACAGTGAAACGTGACAGGTTGGTGCGCAAGCACTTAAGAAGTCTTCAGTTTTCGTGCAGCATTTATCAGCATGTGCAGCTGTTACTAAAATGACCATAACTTTCATTACACAACTCCAAATAATGCACGGTTTGAAGCGTAGGAAAATAGACTTGACAAGCTATCCAATGGTCTGGTGTATGCTGGCTGGAAACATCATAATTCATGCAGATAATGATTGTAAAACTCGTTAGTTTTTTGGACCTCCTTGTTCCTCTCCAATGCACCCGAGTTCAATCAAAGAAGAGGACATTGGAAGCACTACTAAGTTATTGAGATCTGGAATAAGTTTTAAGTTAGCGTTCACCTGATCAAGTATTTGTTTAGTACGTCTTCTCGTGATTGGTCCTTGATTTTGTTGGTCCTTGAGAATATCTTGGTCGCGGAGATGATCATCTTCAGCGTGGTCATTGAAGGTTGGGATGTCCTCATCAATTGCTGAGCTTGCCATTGGCACACCTGAATCTACTGCCGCTGAAAAGGCAAAGACTTTGCAGTTTATGAGGTATCGCCTCTACTTTGCCATTAAGAATGACGACATGTTGACTAAGTGTGACCCGTTGGCTCTATGGTTTTCTCTATAAGAACGCTTGTAAAGTCCAATAGTGCTCTTGTAGACACACGTGCCTAGGACTAGAAGTCTGTAAAAAGCAATTATAAGCATATGGCATGTTCTATGGAGACCTGTAGAAATCTCGTAGTTATAAATTAACCTTGTAAATGTGTCGCTTTCCTGCACGAGTCGCATTAGTAGTATACATTCAGCTCTTGTCGAGCTTGGCCCTACTCATGAAGAGTATCTCTTATCTTTTGTTTTAGGCTGAAACCTTATGCATTAGATTGTTTTTCCTAAACGCCATAAATAAAATAATGGTCTAAGTTTTTCTATTAAAGTCTTATCTTCTGTTGAATAGTTGATTAAATTTACTTAATAGAACATATTGTCAGGAGCATACCTTACCTGTAGTAAATTAATCTTGCACGGAATAAATTTTGTAAACAATATGCTTGAAAATTGAAAATACTTTGTCATGCCTTGGTAACATGTGCTATTGATATCTAATAAGCATCAATTCACTAGTTTGTAGTGCTCGGATACTCAGATGGTAAAAGAGAAACTATTTTTCTCAGTGGCACCATAACAAGCCTAGTCATATATTGATATCCGATGGACCACTTTGGCTAGAAAACACCATGTTCCTCAAATAAGTATAGAATCACTTAAGCCCTAAGACTTGGAGTCTATATAACATTATCCTCCACCACACCGATTTCTTAATTGAAGAACTTTGTAAGCAGAATGTTACAGAGTATATATTGGTTTCATGCCAACAAAAATTGTACTCCTGTTAAAGTATGATTGCAAATCTTCAACTCCGAGTTAATTTCAAACAAATGCCTGATGCACACGCTATCACTTGGGATTTTGTAGTTGGCATGAAAAGGGGGGATAAATTTGGGCATGTATGGGATATTGGAACCTAAGTGGCATCGAAAAATATTCAAAACAAGAGTCATGGTAGGCACAGTGGCATATCCTAGGTCAAAACCAGAAGCAAATGAGCCCAAATCAATAAATTACTCTAGTTTATTTTTGGGAGATAATTAAAGTAAATTGCATGATTATTATCCTTATCCAGTCGATATGGAAAATTACATTTGCGCCATTACGGATACCCATGCTGTTGGCAACCACAATAATTGCTACCCACGAAAGGCAATTGATTTACGTCTTTAGCAATATGTTAACTGCCAGCAAGCGGGAATGCACACGGCAAATTGACGGCAACCTGGAAGGATTTTTTGATGAGGCATTTGCATATCGTTGTCTATTGCTCAAGAGGGAGTGTTACGAAACCTAGTTATGAGCAAACTACTAAACCAATCTTGGAGGGCTTTCACCCCTATGTGCTATATATATGAGAACCCCTATGTACAACAGAGAGGGAGATGAATAGAGATCTTGGATCCTCCTCTATACACTTGTGTCCATCTTGCTCCTATTGTGTTCATGTGATTGTTCTTGTGTGGATTGATCTACGATTCAGCAACGTGACAACCATCGAAACCTTAACAGAAAGAACGAGACATGCATGCACAGTGCACGCCAAGTCGCCAACCATGATGCATACAGTGTCTATCCAAGCTCTTGTGGAGGGATTCAGATCTTCTGCAGTACTGCAAAGGTCCACCATATGAACAATATTTCGTGTGAGAGTGAACAATACTGTCATAGCAAAATAATGTCATACTTGGTCTCGGCCTTTGATTTTTGATTGGATGATGGAAATCGCTCCTAATGCTCATATACGATAGATCATCTGCATTGACAACTTTAATGTAAAAGATCCAATCCCTTCATCCACTGTGGAGTACTTCGCACAGTGGGATGCCATCTCCCAAATTGCTCTAGACGCCGCCAGAGAGGACACGATCACTTGGATCGGGGCAGCAGATGGCCAATACTCAACCTCCGTGGCGTACAACCTGTTTTTTATGGCGGAGGAGAGGTCGGCCCGCGACGAGATAATCTGGAAAGCAAGAGCGCCTGCACGACTTAGGTTTTTATGTGGCTAGCCATCAGCGACGGGGATGGCCGCATGAACCCTCATCGGTCCTCTGCTCGGCGTCACATGAGACTTGCTATCACATGTCCGTGCACTGCAGCTACCCCCAGTTAGTCTGGACCTATGTTCGCGATTGGATCGGTGTCTCCTTTGCTACACCATCACTTCGGGATTATGACATTGAATCATGGTGGTGCGGCGTCCGGAACTGCTTCCCCAGGCTGCTTCGCGGTGCATTTGATTCTCTCGTCGTCCTTGTGATTTGGTTGATTTGGCAGGAGAGGAACACGAGGATTTTTCAATCTGAGTTCAAGACGTCGTTGGAGTTTGTGGATATCATGGGGATATGTACATGATCTTAGGATGATGATACAATCGGCAATGGCATTTACGGTTTGTCGAATTTCGCGTTTTCGGCAGAGTTTCAGTTGTGTCAGGTCATTGGCGGTCAAACCGGCCATGTCTCGAGGGATTTTCTGGTTAAGTCCCAGGGACGGTCATACCGCGAGCGGCGGTCTGACCGATTTTGACTTGATTTGTCGAGTTGTTTGGCGATGCTTGTTGGGTTAGCTTAAGGGCATAGGCTTCAGTGCATATGTGTTGCATGTTGCATGTTTTCACTAACGTGGGTCAAGTTGTGAAGAACTTGTTCCCAGATTCGATTTGCTTGTCTATTGGTGTGCATGTTTCTTGGAGGTCAACGACGGTCAACGGCGAGAAGGATCAGGACTAAACTTGGAGAGCTGAGGTCCAGAACGATCAAGGATGCCGGGTGAGGTCAATGGACTCAAGTGTGGCGCAGAATGGACAAGGATGACCGAACGGGCAGTTCGGTGCGACTGGTTGATCAAGCGGCGCGGGAGTCGGTGCAAGTGCCATGATGGTCCGGTGGGAACCAGATGGGAGAGCTTGCCGACACGATGAGAGCCGCCGATCAATCAACCTACGTGGCGGCATGAGAGTGCCAGCGGCTTGAACTTCGGTCTTGGAAAAGATCGAGAATGGGTATTTTGGTAATTTTACCAAATACCACCTTGGTGACCTTTTGCCAACCCACGGCGCAAGACGGAGCGTGGTGAAGCGGATTAGGTCAAGAGAGTTGAAGACGACGCTTTAAAATACGTGCGTGTGTGACCCGTTTGTGTTGGGCCTTAACGGGAGCCATTAGGGTTAACTCTCTAGAAGCTAGGCCTCCATATAAATAGGGGTGGCTGCTGTCAAATAGCACCCAAGCACTTCATTTTTAAACCCTAGTTTGGTTTTAGGGTATTAGAGAAAGAGGAGAGGCTTAGGGCTCTAGGGAGATGATTTGAGTTGTGTGCTCATGGATTAAGCTTTGTCCTCTATAGATGGAGTGGCTGTAAACTCTCTCAACCTCAGATCAATCTATGGATGATTCCCAAAGATGAGTCTCTTTTGTGTTCTTGCTCTATATTTGTGATCTTTGGTCTTTTCTTGATCCTTTGGTTTTTGGTTGGTTTCGTGCCTTCTTCCACCTTGCTGTGACATGTGGGAACTTATCTAAGATCACCTAGATCATCAATCTCCCACGAGCAAGTGTTGGATCAAGTTTTTCGTTTTGCTCGGTTTTGTACCCTACTTCGGTAAACTGAAAAAGATCAAAACTTTGATGTGGATCTACTCAATCGCTGCTTGGAATATGTTCCAAATATCCTTAGGAAGGTGTGTTCCAAGATTGGTCAAGTTTGGCCGTGTAGATCAAAAGTTTGATCGATTTTCGTTTTGGATCCCGAGCTATCTGCACTGTTTCTGGTCAGGGCCGGTCAGACCGATTTCCTAACGCCGGTCAAACCGCCCGTCGGTCTGACCGAATTTTTGCCGGCGGTCTGACTGATTTCCAGATTACAGTTTGGTCTTTTTGGTTCTCTTCTTTGGGGTTTTTGGTTCAAGTCCAACACAAGCAGGGGCGGAGATTGGCCTCGGGCCGGTTGGGCAACGACCCGAGGCCCAGAGAAAATAGTAATGGATATTTTTAGCAGCTATACCCAAAAAAATTGATGTGTAGTAGGGAGGCCCTAGGCCTACCGGCCGGCCCGAGACAGCCGGCCCAGCAGAGCAACCAGAACCAGGCGCTAGCGCGGAGCGGCCCAGGTGCCAACGCCCCTCCCGAGCGGCCCGGAAATGCAAAGAAGCAAAGCTGCAAAGGCACAGGAGGAGGAGGCAGGAGCTCATTCGATCGTCATTTCCCAATCTCTTCTCAATCTTTTTCTTTCCTCCTCCCACCGGTGGTCTGGTGACCGTGCCTCTCCCCGGCCCCCCGGCGCCTCCGGTGGCCTCTCGCGCCGGCCCCCCGGCGGCCGGCGCCTCCACCTGCTCCTCCCACCCGATGCCTCCGGGCTCGGCCGCTTCGCTGCCCACCCCTTCGCTCATGCCTTCGCTCACCCTCCGGCCCTCCCTTTTAGCTTGCACGCCTTGCCCAGCTCGGCCAGAGTCTGTATTCTGCGCCCGGTTGCTCGCGCCTTGACCACCCAGTCCAGCTCCCTTGCCGGCGTCGCCGCCTCCCTTGTGGGTTTGTGGCATGTGGCTCGACCTTTGACCAAGCACATAGCTTCTTGCCTGGCCGGCTGACCCGGGTTCTAGTAAGTTAATTTAGCATATTACTTGTTAACCGACACTGGTACTCTGTAGAGATTATGCCCTTCCGCGGTTCATCAAGATATATCTTTTGGAATCTGGAGCTTTACTCCAGCCAAATAAGAAGTCCAAGATGCATGCCGAGAAATTAACTACTCTGGATGAGCCTTTGATTGGGTTTCATGCAATGACGAGAGCTAATTCTACACTTGATGATTTTGTGCATATTCTTTGATACCTCTACCAACCTTAATTGCACTCAGCTTTCTCTAAGACTACTCATGTGCTAACACTGTCCTATTGTCTTTTATCAAAGTTGTCGTGATTTTGTTTGTACAACAAAATGACTGAGGTCACTTAGGGACATTAGGTTCATGTCAAAATATGACAAATTAACATCGAGTAAGATTTGTACATTTGATTTGTTTATCTTGTGAAATATGATATGGAACATGATCTATGTTGAATCTGATCAACACAGGTCTTGGATTATTTATTGTGTACACTGACTGTCTTATTTACTGGTATTTTTGTCTTTCTTCTCAATTACTATCGTATTACGATCTGGTGTTGGAAAGGAATAAAGAAGCTTTCAAGGAAGCATCCTTGTCGACATGCTTGATCCCTTGATGATCTTCTTCAATGCCAAGGGTTGATGACAAATCGGTTAGGAACTTTCTCCTCTATTCACTTGTAATTTGTAAATATGTAAAACATTCACCATATCTGATTGAGTTAATTATTTATTTTATCTATTTTTATATTGCGAAAAGAATTCAAATCGGCATTCATATTGGTCTCTAGAGAGGAAGCTCACAAGCATTATCAAGAAATGAAAAGGTCCGTAGAGCCATTTCTTAGATCATCTGTTGGATTTGCTGAGATTTGTTGATCCACCATGATAAAATAAAGAATTAATTTAATCTCTAAGTATAACAAGGAAACTTGAAAGAGCAGATGGCAAATGTTAAGCAATACAATTTCTAAGGGGAATTGGAGCTCGGTAGCTCGCATTCTAAAATGTGAAGTAATTAAGGACCCAAAATTTTGGAACCTATTTTTCAAAAACAAAATTAAATCAACTTTTTTTTGCATCAGATAACCTTTCTCCCCTTGCTACGTTTCTTTTTTTTTGCTATGTTTTATCTATTTTGTTGTATCGTTAAACATCAAATTTAAATTTTATTTCGATTGTGTATTTGTGTTGTACTTTTGTTATTCCTCAGTTGATAGTATTTGATGTTAGTTATAGACTTATAGTCCTTTAGCTTTAGGCCTGAGGCTCTCTCAAATCCTGGCTCCGCCACTGAACACAAGTCTTTTGTTGTTGATCCTCATAGTTCTCATAGCTATTGGGGTGAATCTGGTGTTGAATCTGAATGAGGTGAAAATTAGGTGAGTTCCTATTCACCCCCCTCTAGGCGTTTTTCCGGTCCTACAATTGGTATCAGAGCATGTTAGCTCTTCTCATAGATCTTAACCGGCCTGAGGAGCCATGACATCTGACAAATATTCTACCAAACCACCTGTGTTTGATGGAGTCAATTTTTCATACTGGAATGCTCGTATGCATGCCTACATCGAGGCTCAAGGGCACTCAATTTGGCTTAAGGTTAAAAACCCTTATGTAGTGCCAGCCAATGACGATGTGATCACACCTGATGTGGAGGCAAATAGCAAGGCTCGAAATTTTCTGATTCAAGGGCTTAGTGGATCTGAGTTTGAGCGTGTCGCTCACTTGAGGTCTGCTCACGAGATCTGGAAGACCCTCGCTGACTACCATGAGGGCTCTACCGCGATCAAGGAAGTGAGACAGAACCAACTTAAGAAAGAATACTCAAAGATCGAACAAAGACCTGGTGAATCTTTGGATGAGTTGCTGGGTAGGTTTTCAAAGATCATTCATGACTTGCGTGTTGTGGATGTTGTTTTCACTGAGTCTGAGAATGGACGCCAGTTCTTGGGTGCACTGGACGTGAGAGTTTGGGGGATGAAGATCACTTCCATCAATGACAACACTGTCATGAGTGAGCTTACCATGGATAAGCTCTACTCGAGGTTGAAGTTGCATGAGATTGACTTCATCTCACGACTTCCCAAGACAGATGTGATGGCTCTAGTGGTTGACCCTTTTAAGGGTAGCTCTTCTGATTCTTTGAATTTTGGCTCATCTGGTTTTTCTTTGTCCGCTTTGCATTATTTGAGCGATGAGCAGTTAGAGAAGCTACCTGAGGATGACCCAGCCCTCCTATCCACAAAATTCACGAGAGCCTACAACAAGGTGAGGTTCAGGAAGAGAGGTGGCCCTATTACCTGCTTTGAGTGTGGTGAGCCAAACCACATTCGGTCCAATTGGCCCAAGCTTAAGGGCAAAGAGGAGAAGAACTTTCGGAGGCGTCCTCAAGCTCGAGATGCAATAGTCAAGAAGCCCAACTACCAGAAGTTCGTCAACCGGGTCCTTGCCGCTCTTGAGAATGTTGACATGAGCGATGTGGACTCGGGGACGGAGGACGACGAGGATGATTCTCATGGCAAGAAGAAGACCCAGGACTTCACCGGTATGTGCTTCATGGCTAGGGACAGCCACGACGTCGACTCCTCCAACGACGACGAGCTCTTCAGCGATCCCGGCGAGGTATGCCCCTCACCAAATGAGATGAAACGTGCATTGATTGCTGTTGAACGAAAACTAAATAAGCAAGCTAAAATGATTAAGAAACATGATTTCATGATTGATAACTTGAACCTAGAAGTGGTTAGGCTCAAATCTATTAATCCTACTGATGATTGTGATTCTTGCTCTAGTTTGCTTAATGAACTAGCAAATCTGAAATATGCTCATTCCTCTATTGCTAATCAACTAAAAGTTGCTTTTGATGAACTAGATTCTCTCAAGTCGAGTCATAGTCATGTTTGCATGGATGCTATCGCTCTAGATGTGACTGCTGTAAATGCTATTCATTCATCTTGCTCAAATTGTGCATTACTTGAGTTGAAATTGGATAGTGCTACTAAGGAATTACAGAAATTTGATGCTAGTCACACGTGTTCTCATTGTGAGGATAGTAGGATTAAAATGAAGGAGATGACTGAAATGGTTCTTCATTCTAAAACTGCTTCATGTGAAAACTGTATTAAACTCACAATTGAGAATGATGCTTTAAACAAGACTCTAGAGGAGAAATCTAAAATTGAACAATCCATGTCTATGACTGCTTCCAAGAAAGTTGTTGATTCTGCTTCTTGTGTTTTTTGTGCTGAAGTTGGACTAAATGTAGATAAGATACAAGAGACATTTAGAGTCAAGTTCGAAGAGCAGTTGGATAGAATTAGGAATGCTTCTGTGTGTCTTGTGAGGCTTTGAAGGTTGAGACAGCTTGTTATAAGGAAAGGTATAATATGGCTATCAAGTCAAACAAGTGTGTCTCATGTAAGGAGTTAGCCAATGAAAATGACTATCTTAAAAGGACTCTTGAGAGATTTTCTAGTGGGAAGAAGAACCTAAACATGATTCTTGATCAATCTAAGATGAGTGTGAACAATAGTGGCCTAGGATTTAATTCCTTTGAGAATTCTAAGAATCACCCACCTAAGGTTGTGAGAGCTGTTATGAGTGGCTTATTTGAGGTAGAATCTCCTAAGTCATCTAAGATAATTTTTAGATCTGCAGGTTTTGCCCAAAACCCTTCTAGCAAGACAGATGCTTCTAAGTCAGTTGATCAAACCTCTCAGAAGGTCAAGTATCACTGCACTTTTTGCAAGAAGGATGGCCACATAGTTGAGTTCTGCTTCCGTAGAGCTAAGAGTGAGAGGAAGGATAGAGTGCATGTTTTGAGGTCCATTAGAGGAGTTTCTTCACCTACGACAGTCTCTAGACCTAGACAGCCTGTCTTTCCTACTAGACATAGGCCTAGGTTTGTAGATGATTTCTTTGACTCCTTTGGTGGCTCTAGGCAGCGTTTTGGGTTAGGATATTGTGAGGAGAAACCACGAGTAGCATTTAGACAGGGGGAGTACCGATCTTTTGGTAGATCGATTCGGAGAGGTCTAGGTGTTGCTCGTGCGCATTCTTATGATTATCACACTAACCATTTTATTGCTGCTTCTTCTGCTGTTCCTAAGCATCGTGTGGCTCAGTACTGGATTCCCAAGTCTTTTATCACTAACCCTAGTACTGAGGTACAGATGTTCCCTGCTTATGCCCTGTAGGTCCATCGTGCGAGGAAGGAGGACATATGGCTTGTTGACTCTAGATGTTCTCGACACATGACTGGAGATTTTAGATGGTTTTCCTCCCTCACACGTGCATCCAGCAATGAGTTGATCACATTTGGGGATGCTTCTACGGGGACCGTGACATCCAAGGGCACAGTGCGCCTCAACAACAACTTCATGCTTAAGGACGTCGCTTTGGTAAGTAAACTAAGGTATAATCTGCTATCTGTTTCTCAGCTTCTTGATGAGGGTCTAGAAGTGAGGTTTAAGAGTGGTGAGTGTAAAGTTCTAGACTCCTCGGGTGTGTTTGTCTTTAAGATATCTAGGTTTGAGAAGATCTTTTGTGCTAATTTCAGTATCTCTTCTGCTTCCAGCGCTAGGTGTCTTGTGGCTTCTGATTCTCATGATTTAGTGTTGTGGCACCGTAGGCTTGGACACATAGGCTTTGACCATTTGACCAGGATCAATAGCAAGGACTTGATTAGAGGGTTGCCTAAGCTTAAGTCTGTTAGAGATCTTGTGTGCACTCCCTGTAGACATGGTAAGATGGTTTCTGCTTCTCATCCACCTCTTACTTTAATGATGACCGATGGACCTGGCCAGCTCTTGCACTTAGACACTGTTGGCCCTTCTAGAGTTCAGTCTGTAGGAGGGAAGTAGTATGTGCTTGTCATTGTGGATGATTTCTCTAGGTATTCATGGGTATACCTTTTGGTTTCTAAGGATGAGGCTTTTGGCTTCTTTAGGGAGTTGATTCTTAGATTAGCTGTTGACCTCCCTGGAGCTTTGAGAGCCATTAGGAGTGACAATGGGACAGAATTCAAGAATTATTCCTTTGCTACCTTCTGCACTGACAGGGGACTAGAGCACCAGTTTTCTTCACCTAGAGTTCCCCAGCAGAATGGTGTTGTAGAGAGGAAGAACAGGACCCTTGTAGAGATGGCTAGGACCATGCTAGATGAGCATAGCACTCCTAGGAGGTTTTGGGCTGAGGCAATCTCTACTGCTTGTTATGTGTCTAATAGGGTTTTCTTGAGATCTGTTATAGGCAAGACTTCTTTTAAGCTTAGATTTGATCATAGGCCTAGAGTATCTCATGTCAAGATTTTCGGTTGCAAGTGCTTCATTCTTAAACATGACAACTTGGATAAATTTGAATCTAGATGTTATGATGGCATTTTTCTTGGATATCCTGCTCATTCTTGTGGCTATCGCGTATTTAATTTGGATACTAACAAAATTGTTGAGACTTGTGAAGTCACTTTTGATGAGGCTAGTCCTGGTACTAGACCCGATGCTGCAGGTACACAGGTTCCTGATATTCAAAAAAACATCTTCGTCGACGACGACTCTGAGGATGAGGACCCAATCCATCCTTAAGGCACTACTGAGATGGTTGGAGAGCCTGCTTCTACATCACCAACTTCAGGAGAGCAGCCTCCTCCCACTTTCACCGGCGCGACGAGTGGCTCTGCTCCTACCTCCACAGCCCATGAGGTAGAGGCCACATCTGCACCAGGACCTCCTCTTCATATTCAGCGACAACATCCACCTGAGAAGATTATTGGGGATCTTCATGAGCGAGTCACTCGCTCTAGGTTTATTTCTCCTAATTCTCATGCACATTCTGCTTTTGTTGCGCCTTTTGAACCCCGAGATGTCACCCATGCTGTATCTGATTCCTCTTGGGTCAATACCATGCATGAAGAACTTGAAAATTTTAAAAGAAACAAAGTCTGGACCTTAGTTGAACCTCCACCTAATCAACATATAATTGGAACAAAATGAATTTTCAAAAATAAGCAAAGTGAGGATGGGTTGATAGTTCGCAACAAGGCTAGGCTTGTAGCTCAAGGTTATTCCCAGGTAGAAGGCTTAGACTTTGAAGAGACATTTGCTCCTGTAGCTAGATTAGAAGCCATTTGCATATTGTTAGCTTTCGTGACATTTAAGGGCTTTAAGCTTTTTCAAATGGATGTCAAGAGTGCTTTCCTTGATGGTTTTATAGAAGAAGAGGTCTTTGTCAAGTAACCTCCTGGTTTTGAAAATCGTAAATTCCCAAGCCATGTGTTTAAGCTCTCTAAAGCCTTGTATGGATTGAAGCAAGCCCCTAGAGCTTGGTATGATAGGCTTAAGAGTTTTCTGCTTGAGAATGATTTCAAAATAGGAATGGTAGATAAAACCTTGTTCACTCTCAGGCTTGGCAGTGACTTTTTATTGGTTCAGATTTATGTGGATGATATCATATTCGGTGTTTCTTCTCATGCTTTGGTTTCCAGTTTTTCAGATTCTATGAGCAGGGAATTCGAGATGAGTATGATGGGCGAGCTGACTTTCTTCCTTGGTCTTCAAGTCAAGCAACTCTAAGAAGGTATCTTTATTCATCAAAGTAAGTACACAAAGGATCTTCTTCGACGCTTCGACATGGGAAGCAGCAAGCCAATGTCTACTCCCATTGCCACTTCTACCGTCTTTGGATCTGATGAGGATGGAGAGCCCGTGGACGTATGAGTACCGCAAAGATGATCGGATCCTCCTCTACCTCACGGCGTCGAGGCCGGACATCTGATTTCTTTGTGTCTGCGGCGCTTAGATTTCGAGCTTCCTCGTGCCTCTCATCGTCAAGCAATACGTTGCATATTCAGGTACCTCCAGGACACTCTTGACTTTGGACTCTGGTTTTCTTCTGATTTTGCTCTCTCCATTCGAGCTTTTTCTGATGCTGATTTTGCGGGGTGTAGAGTGGATAGGAAGAGTACTTCTGGCACGTGTCATTTCTTAGGCACATCTCTTATCTCTTGGTCTTCTAGAAAGCAGTCCTCTGTTGCACAGTCCACCGCCGAAGCTGAGTATGTAGCTACAACGAGTAGTTGTTCTCAGGTTCTCAGGATCTTATCTACTTTGCGGGACTATGGGTTGTCTTTGGATAGTGTTCCTCTTTTCTGTGATAACACTAGTGCCATAAACATAGCCAAAAACCCAGTGCAACACTCTAGGACCAAACACATTGATATCAGGTATCACTTCCTTAGAGATCATGTAGAGAAGGGTGATGTTGTGCTTCACTTTGTAGAGTCTGAGCAGCAGGTTGCGGATATTTTTACTAAGGCTCTTGATTGTTCTCGATTTGCTTTCTTGCGGGGAGAGTTGGGAGTTATTAGTCCTTTTGGCCTGTTTTGAGGGGGAGTTTGCTCTTTTGCATTCATTGTATCATATTGCATTCATATAAAAAATCCAAAAAGATGCATTGTAATATAAGAATTCTGCTTATCTTTTAATTGATGAAGCTTTGCTTATTACCCTTTTGAGTTTTAGTATTTCAATTCTTGCTCAATACCATGTCTAGTTCTTTGACTTGCTAGAATTATCATGCTTTCACATGTATAGCTAAGTCTTTGCTAAACGAGCTAGAACATTAAATCAACTTGAATGAAAAACTGCAATTTGTGGATCTTTTTGCTAGTTGCGCAATTAGTGCTCCTTTTGTGACACTGGCCCTGTCAAAATTGCTTTGTTAGCTCTTAAATCTAGTTTTGATCATTACTTGAGCTTCTTGTTCTACTGAGAATTTATAACTGCTCTTGTGTAAAAAGAAAAATCGAATTGCAAGATTGTCTTTGTTAAAATATGCCAAACTACTCTCACGAGACTGCATGTCCAAGACAAGAACTTGGAGATAGTTTGATGATCCAGACAATCTCATGGGGACTGCTTGTCAAAATTGACATGAATCTCAAGATTTGTCGCCCGGGTAGAAGCTTAGGAAGAGGTTGTGGATGGCTCCTAGTCCAGGATCTTCTTCACTAAGATATACCTTTTGGTCGAAACTTAGGAAGAGTTTGTGGATGGCTCCTAGTCCAGGATCTTCTTCACTAAGATAGACCATTAATCAACTTTAAAATTCTTTGCAAATGAAAAATTGTTGAAAAATGGGCGTTTGAGCTAAATTGAGCAAATTGATTCATTTCAGGACTTGTTTGTCTCCTTAAGTGGTCTTTACTAGCTTTTTGGTCTCACAATGATATTTTGACATGGCCATTATCATTTTAGGATCACTGTTGATGAACTTGCTAAATCTGACACATTGTTTCAATTGTTAAAATTCATTGCTTTATATTGAGCTTTCATGCTTAGCTTTGATATATATGTTTTAACATGATCTTGCTAGCACTGATAGGCTTGATATGATGGTTGTGCAATATTTAGAAATGTAGCTTGCTCTTTTGGGTAATCTCTAAAGCTTCTTGTGCTTAAAAATTGAAAAATGAAAAATTGAAGCCACTCCATTGCATTTCATGCATGCTCTTTCTTATGCTTCGTTCTCACTTTCTGCTTTTGTTGTGATTCCTTGATGAATCCATTGTCAAAGGGGGAGAAGAAATAGCAAAAATGTTAAGAAAAAGAGTGTGTTGGATGTAGGGGGAGAAGAAAATTTGGAGATTTTGAGTTCTTCTAAAAATGGAGGATCATAGTGAGGGGGAGTTTCCTGATTTGCTTTCTTTTGGTCTTATTGCCAATTCTGAACTTGATTGCAATCTTTGGAACCTCACAATGATCAAAGATCAACTTGAACAGTTGTTCTTTCATGTGGACCTTAAGTGAGATTTTGGAATTTTCTGGAAATTGAAGCTTTCTTGCGTTCTTTTGCCTTATCTCACTTGCTTATGCTATTCTGGAGCCAGCTTGGTCATTTCCTTTGTTTTTTTCTTGCATTTGGACCAAGTTGTGCCTTTGAGCGAAAACATCGAGTAATTACTATTTCAAACCTCAAACTTTGCATTTTTGGGAAATTGCCAATGTGTTCATCAAGGGGGAGATTGTGGATATCATGGGGATATGTGCATGATCTTAGGATGATGATACAATTGGCAATGGCATTTCTGGTTTGTCGAATTTCGCATTTTCGGCAGAGTTTCAGTTCTGTCAGGTCATTGGCGGTCAGACCGGCCAGATCGGCGGTCAGATCGGCCATGTCTCGAGGGATTTTCTGGTTAAGTCCCAGGGACGGTCAGACCGGCCAGAACGGCGATCTGACCGATTTTGACTTGATTCGTCGAGTTGTTTGGCGATGCTTGTTGGGTTAGCTTAAGGGCATAGGCTTCAGTGCATATGTGTTGCATGTTGCATGTTTTCACTAACGTGGGTCAAGTTGTGAAGAACTTGTTCCTGGATTCGATTTGCTTGTCTATTGGTGTGCAGGTTGCTTGGAGGTCAACGACGGTCAACGGCGAGGAGGATCGGGACTAAGCTTGGAGAGCTGAGGTCCAGAACGATCAAGGATGCCGAGTAAGGTCAATGGACTCAAGCGTGGCGCAGAATGGACAAGGATGACCGAACAGGCGATTCGGTCGATCGTTGATCAAGCGGTGCGGGGTCGGTGAAAGTGCCATGGTGGTCCGTGGGAGCCGGATGGGAGAGACTTGCCGACACGATGAGAGCATTGGATCAACCTACGTGGCAAGCATGGGAGTGCCAGCGCGATTGGACTTCGGTCTTGGAAAAAGATCGAGAAGGGTATTTTGTAATTTTACCAACACCGCCTGTGGTGACCTTTTGCCAACCCACAGCGCAAGACGGAGCGTGGTGAAGCGGATTAGGTCAAGAGAGTTGAAGATGGTGCTGTAAAATACGTGCATGTGTGACCCGTTTGTGTTGGGCCTTAACGGGAGCCCATTAGGGTTAACTCTCTGAAAGCTAGGCCTCCATATAAATAGGGGTGGCTGCTGTCAAACAGCACCCAAGCACTTCATTTGTAAACCCTAGTTTGGTTTTAGGGTATTAGAGAAAGAGGAGAGGCTTAGGGCTCTAGGGAGATGAGTTGAGTTGTGTGCTCATGGATTGAGCTTTGTCCTCCATGGATGGAGTGGCTGTAAACCCTTTTAACCTCAGATCAATCTATGGATGATTCCCAAAGATGAGTCTCTTTTGTGTTCTTGCTCTATATTTGTGATCTTTGGTCTTTTCATGATCCTTTGGTTTTTTGGTTGGTTTCGTGCCTTCTTCCACCTTGCTGTGACATGTGGGAACTTATCTAAGATCACCTAGATCATCAATCTCCCACGAGCAAGTGTTGGATCAAGTTTTTCGTTTTACTCGGTTTTGTACCCTCCTTTGGTAAAACTGAAAAAGATCAAAACTTTGACGTGGATCTACTCAATCGCTGCTTGGAATAGGTTTCAAATATCCTTAGGAAGGTGCGTTTCAAGTTTGGTCAAGTTTGTCCGTGTAGATCAAAAGTTTGATCGATTTTCGTTTTGGATCCCGAAGTGCATGCTTGCTTACGTCGGGGCGGTCGGACCGATTTCTAACGCCGGTCAAACCGCCTGTCGGTCTAACCGAATTTTGCGGTGATCGACCGATTACGGATTCTGATTTGGTCTTTTGGTTCTCTTCTTTGGGGGTTTTTGGTTCAAGTTCAGCACAAGTCTTCTGCTGTTGATCCTCATAGTTCTCATAGCTATTGGGGTGAATCTGGTGTTGAATCTGAACGAGGTGAAAATTAGGCAGTTCCTATTCACCCCCCTCTAGGCGCCTTTCCAGTCCTATAAAGTTTGTTTTGGTTGATCAAAGAAGACCGGTGGGCCAGGAAGACTACAAGTTTATTCAAGTCTGCGCAACGACAGCAACTTTCTTAGATAAATTTTAAAGTACATTCTTCTAGTAGACCTTTTGTTTGTATTTGTATTTTTTTTCGTGAAGATATTATCGACTTTTTCAACTGGAGTTGAAAATATTAATCTTTTGTCATGTAATCCCTACATAGACAATTACAATTCTAACCTATTGAGATTCTACTACTCATACTACCAGGTGTAGTATAACTAAATCATAACTAATCTAAACTATCGGATCAAAAAGAATGGATGGCATTTAAAAGAGCTCCTTTCTTAAGCTTGTCGAGCAGAAGCTGCACGCTTAGAGGCAGCCTTTGTGTTTTGTTTTGATTTCAGTTTTAGTAGCGATGCTATCAAACTCCCTTTGTAAGCTCCTTGATCTTAATAAATTCTAGCCCAGGTTCGTGTTAGATCTAAATAACGAGTTGTGTTAGAGTTAGACTCTACTTTGAGACTATAAATAAAAGGTGTGGGATCCTACGGGATACACACAATATTCCAAAAATCTACATGGTATCAGAGCCCCCCGTCCACCACCAAATCCTAACCCTAGCCCTCACGTACCTCAGCTGCTGCCACTGTCGTTCCCCTTCCCCTTTGCATCGGACAAATCCGGACAACCGCCGCTCGGGCCGCGCCGCTATTGCGCCTCGCAGGCTCGGACCGCCGCCACCGGTCGGGTCGTGCGGGCCACCGTCACTCGGGTCGCATAGGTCACCGTGTCGCACGGGCTATGATGGAAGCCGCCACCGCGAGCCGGGGACCCGCTGAGGAGGAAAAGGGGCGAGACCCGCCGATTCGGGAGAAGAAGAGATCAAGAGAAGAAACTCTCGGGAGAGAAGAAACTGAGGCAAGAGGAGTCTCTCGAGAGAAGAAATTGAGGAAAAGTTGGTCGCTAGTCTCTCGGGAGAAGAAACTGAGGAAATGTTGGTTGTTTCTGTTTGAAAAAAATGAACCGAAGATTGAAGAATTGCTTCTGTTCGGGAGAAAAAAAAAGACCGAACTGAAGATTGAAGAATTTTTTATGCTACGGCTTTACATGATTTGGGTAATTGTGAAGGCAGTCATCCAGGTTCGGCAGAAGGTTGATGCGTGAAGAATTGCCGTGATCATGGGAGATACATGCGTCATATCTTAGCAGTAATTGGCATTGCTCTGGTTGTTTAAGAAGATGACCCGTGAGGAAATTGAGGCTGTGAGGAAGGAGGATGAAGAAGCCGCAATGAGGGCAGTAGAAGAGAGAAGGAAAGCAGTTGTTGATACTACTTCCCCGCTAGTAACTCAAGGTGACACGAGAAGCATGTTACATGACCTATTTGTGACAGGTTTGATAGGTCCGAAGGTTGGTGTAGGGTCATCTGGCTTAAAGCTAGAGCTGATGCCGAATGATGTAAAATTGGAAGGGGGTAAGAATTATCTGAGTTGGTCTAGAAGGGCTCAGCTAATTCTGAGGATGAAGGGGGTAGAGCACTACCTGCAGGAGACTTATGTTGAGCCTGCAGACAAGATGAGTACGGATTGGAGGATGTGGAACACCACCAACTCTGTGGCGGTAGCTTGGTTGCTAACTTTGATGTCTCCATCCATTGCTCGGATGATGGAGATGATGTAGAGTGCATCAGCGATGTGGAAGACGTTGAGCAACATGTACTCCAGGGCAGGAAATGTGATGATGATGACGGGGGTCCAGGGCAAGGTGGAGGCCTTGAAACAGGAGGAGAAGACCGTCTAGGAGTATGCTAGTGAACTGCAGCAACTGTGGGCAGATTTAGATCACTATGGTCCAGTGTAGTTAACATGTGCTGGTGATATTAAGGCTGGCAGGGTGTGGCTACAACGCAGATGAGTTACACACTTTCTAAAGTGACTGAACCCAAAGTTTGAGAGTAGAAGGGCTGCTATGTTTCACTTGACAAACTTGACTACTATGGAAGAGGCTATCTTAGCTATGGTGCAGGAGGAGGTTCGACTACGAGTAATGGGAGACAACATCCCGGTCAGATCTGCATACGCCATACTAGATGATAGGGAGTGCTACAACTGTGGGATGCGAGGACATCTGAGCCGTACTTGTCCTTCTCCACAGTATGGAGGTCGAGGTGGTCGTGGAGGCCGAGGTGGAGATCGTGGTGGTCGTGGGGTGGAGGTCGAGAAAGGGGCCGAGTTGGCCCCAGGGCTAATGTGGCCCTGACAAAGGAGATCACGTATGTTACTTTGACAGGCGAGCAAACTATGTAGTGGGAGAAGTGGCGGTAGGAAAAGGCATTGGAGACTTCTCATGATTCCACCTCCTTTGGTAACTTTGCAAACTACGCCCACGTGGGCGAAGGTACTTAGGCACATGCACTTGCATCCACATATAAGTACTCTCATATTGATTGGATCATAGATTCATAGGCATCTAAGAATGTCACGGATTCGCTTAGTGCTTTTGCATCTTACACCCCGTATACTCATTCCGAAACTGTCCAAACAGCTGATAGAACCTCCCAGCTTATTCAGGGTGTAGGATCTGTAGAGTGCACACCATCCATTGCTTTATCCTTTGTTTTGCATGTTCCCTCATTTCCAGTCAACCTTCTTTCAGTCAGTTCTATTATTGACCAATTCAAATGCACTGTTACATTTGATGAGGATTCGTGTTTCTTTCAGGAGAAGAGAACTGAAAAGAGGATTGGGACTGGAATAATGCGTAATGGGCTGTAGTACATTGTTTAGGTTGATGCGGCATTGGCTGTGGCTATAGGAGGAATCGAGGGAGAAGTTTTGTTACATGATCGTTGCTTGAGACATCTATCATTTGAGAGTTTGAGTCAGTTATACCCTGATTTATTCAAAAGGGTAGATAAGAGTACTTGTATGTGTTGCTTGTGAGTTTGGAAAGCATACACGGTCTACATATAGTAGCATTGGTCTTAGGAGTTACGAATCTTTTATATTAATACATTCGAATATTTAGGGTTCGTGCTTAGTTACTTCTGTGAGTGGTTTCAAATGGTGTGTCACATTTTATTGATTGTTATACTTGTATGACTTGGATTTATATCATGAAGCATAAGAGCGATGTCCTTCGATGTTTTCAGAACTTCCATAGGATGATTGCTACTGAGTTTGACGGAAATGTTCGGATTCTTCGAACAGATAATGGAGCTGAGTATGTTAACAAGGAGTTTGCATCGTATCTCTCAGAAGAGGGGATACTTCATCAAACTACTTGTCCAGGAACCCCACCTCAGAATGGAGTGGCTGAAAGGAAGAATAGACATTTGTTGGAGGTAGCACGTTCACTCATGTTTTAGATGAATGTGCCAAAGGGATTATGGAGCGAGGCAGTGATGACAACAGCGTATCTCATTAATCGTATGCCGTCTCGAATACTTAGAATGATGTCTCTAGCTAAACTTCTTTTTGGTCAACGGGAGTTCAAGGTGCCTCCTAAGGTTTTTGGTTGTGTGTGTTTTGTACGAGATCACCAACCAGCGGTTGGCAAGTTGGATTCACAAGCATTGAAATGTATCTTTATAGGCTACTCATCAAGTCAGAAGGGCAATAGATGCTGGAACCCAGTTGAACGAAGATTGTTCGTGAGTATGGATGTGACATTCCGAGAGTTTGAGCCTTACTACACGAGTGGAGATACTCTTGATTAGTTTTTGGAATTCTCTCCTATCACTGAGGGTGACAGTCGAGAGCAGAGGAACAAAGAGATCCAACGAGAATAAGAAGTCATTGTGGGGATAATTCCATACCCAAACCTGACGGAAAATGCGGGAGATGTAATAGCCCCAAAAGAATTGAAGCTTTATCAGCGAAGACACTTTGGGAAACAGGGGGAGACGTAGAGAGACAAGCAGCCAGCACCTGAGCCACCAATAGAGCTTTCAAAACAGCTGGAACAGGCACCGCCTGAACAGCCGGCCTTGCCAGTTGATCCAGTCCCAAACCCCTCCTCGGGTCTCTCTCCATCAAGTTCCTTGTTTCCCCTTGGGGCGAGTGGTAATGTTTATTCTAATCACTCCCCTCTAGAGTTACCACTTGCACAACGTAGGAAAACTAGAGCTAGTGCAGGAAAGCCTCCAGTCTGGTATGGCTTCGAGCATGACATTGCAAATTTCATCTCATATTCCCATATCTTGCTTACATACAAAGCATTCATTGCATCTCTTCAGACAGTGCATGTTCTAAAGGATTGGCGAGCTGCTAAGTAGGATCCTAAGTGGAAGGATGCCATGAAAGAGAAACTTAGTGCACTTCAGAAGAACAAGACATGAGATCTTGTTCCACTTCCAGTAGGAAAAAAGACAGTAGGATGCAAATGGGTGTTTACGATTAAGCAAACTCCTGAAGGTAAGATAGAGAGATACAAGGCACGGTTGGTTGCAAAAGGTTATAGTCAAACATATGTGATAGACTATGATGAGACTTTTGCACCAGTGGTGAAGATGAGCACGGTAACAACGTTGATCTCCTGTGCAACAAACTTTGGATGGCCCCTACATCAGTTGGATGTAAAGAATGCTTTTCTACATGGTGATTTACAAGAGGAGGTATACATAGAGATTCCTCCAGACTTTGAGAACAGGCAAACTGAGACAAAGGTGTGTAAACTCAAGAAGTCTTTATACGGTCTGAAGTAGTCTCCAAGGGCGTGGTTTGATAAATTCAGGCGTGCAGTCTATAGTATGGGCTATTCTCAGTGCAATGGAGATCATATTGTGTTTTATAGACATAGAGGATCAAACATCACCATATTGGCAGTCTATGTTGATAATATTGTGATTACTGGAGATGTGATGCCGAGGAAATCGAGTCATTGAAGAAAAAATTGGGAGAGGCATTTGAGGTGAAAGATCTTAGTTCCCTTTGATACTTTCTTGGGATCGAGATTGCTCGTTCTTCAAAGGGTATAGTTCTCTCCCAAAGAAAGTATGTCCTTGATCTGCTGGCAGAAACATGTATGCTTAGGTGTCGCTCTATTGCTTCACCTGTTGATAGGAATCACAAGCTATATGCTGAGTCAGGAGATCCAGTTGACGAGGAAGCTTATCAAATGCTTATTGGGCGTCTCATCTATTTGTGTCATACAAGACCCGATATTTCATATGCAGTGAGTGTGGTCAGTCGATATATGCATGATCTTAGAACAGGATACATGGATGTTGTCTATCGAATCCTGCGATATTTGAAGAGTAGCCCTGGGAAAGGCCTTTGGTTCAGGAAAAATCAACACATGAATGTGGAAGGGTATTGCAATGCTGATTGGGCAAGCAGTGTTGATGACATGATGTCTATTTCTGGATATCGCATCTTTGTGGGAAGTAACCTTGTGTCATGGAGAAGCAATAAGCAGGAGGTTGTGGCTCGGTCTACTGCAGAGGCAGAGTACAGAGCAATGGCATTGAGTGTGAGTGAAATGATATGGATGAAGGGTTTATTGTCTGAGTTTTGAGTATAGAGGAATAATCTCTTAGTGTTACATTGTGACAATAAATCTGTAATCAACATTGCTAACAACTCAGTTCAGCATGATCGTACCAATCACGTTGAGATTGATAGGTTTTTCATCAAGGAAAAACTCGATAGCAGAATATTAAAGTTGAAGTATGTCAAGTCTGGTGAACAGTTGGCTGATTGTTTTACTAAAGAGTTAGGTCATAGTGAAGATACTACAATATGTAATAAGACGGGTATGATTGATATCTTAGACCCATTATAAGTGTGAGTGTTGAAGAGTTCGTGTTAAATCTAAGTAACAAGTTGCATTAGACTTATACTCTACTATGAATCTATAAATAAAGAGCGTGGAATCCTATAAGATATAATTCAAGTTGGCACCAGAATGCAGCAAAAGGTGATGCATTCAGGACACGGACTCTCAGTCTCAGGGCTCAAGAATCAAGAAAGTAAACTGAGCAGGAAAAACTTCCCACGTTGCAACCAGGGCTTGCAACAGGGCTGGTTGTTGCATTGTTTTTCAGCCACTGCATCTTTAGTTGGGCCGGGTCCAATGCAAAGCCCATATATGGGATACCTATTTCAGATTTGGTACATATGGCCGCATGCGTGTCCAGTACAGATACGGATATGCAGTACACGAACTTTAGGCTCGATCGTACGCACGCACGCCATCGTACTGTCGTTGACAATACTGTCACGCTTGACTCATTGACAGCGTGCGTGCATGGCATCCATGCATGTCTAGATGCGCTGACAAAATGACACCAAATATATACGACTAGTCCACGTCGACGTGTGCGCACCCCAACCTCACCATTCGGTTGGTCCAATAATGTCCATGTCAGTAAACGTCTTGGACGAATGGACGTTACAATTCTAGGTACGTCCGGTGGCCGTGGACCATTGATTAAATTTTAGGTTTGACAAGACGAATCGATGATATTAGACGAGATAAACCAATGATATTATATAATAGTTCTATATATGTCCAGTGGTGGTGGATCATTGATTAAATTTTAGGTCTGACAAGACGAACCAATGATATTATATAATAGCAAAGCAAGATATGTCAACACTCGGGTTGAAATCTTTAATACCTTCAGTTTTTAGTAATAGTTTTGGATCTTTTGGATATTGTGGTTGTGCATCTTCAACATCAACTTACGCTCTGGGGCCACCAGCTACCGCATCAACACAACTTGAACATCATCAACTTACGCTTCTCCGGCTACCATAGCGTTTCCACTTGCGACGATACTTGGGGTCGAGCCAGACGACACAACGCTAAAATAGCTCTTCAAAACTAGCAAATTCACCAATCACAATTCATTTCATTTTCATCTAATTTCTTTAATTCCCCTTGCTTAGTTAGTTAAGTTACCTTTTGCCTTTGGACTTGGATTTGGGAATTTGAGGAGGAGCCATCTCGTGGGTCTCTGCTGCTACGGCCTGCATGCTACGGTGGTGCACACCCTAGTCACCTGCCCCGCCTTATCGGCTGCCGTAGCGTCGTGTCGCCCGCACGGCCACACACCATGGCCTAGTGGCCGCCGCCCATGACCACGAGCTATCGGCCGCCCATGTGCGACGACCTCTTAGCCGGCTCATGGGCGCGCCAACGCGTGACGCCTCTCGGCCCTTGCCGCCCCAACGCCCCTCGTCGGAGTACCGACGCCGCTAGCAGCGCCGCACACCGCCTCCAGTCTCTAGGTTGACGCCACATGAGGGATGAATTAATGTTAAAAACTACAAATTGATTGTGTGGGCCTTCTCACGCGCTATGTGGATGCGATAAGCCAAGAAGCCCAACACCTGAGTGCTATGTTCTTCTTTCTCGTTCGACACGGACAGATAGAGACGCATACCTCCTAGTGATAGGTCATGACGGAAGGGTAAGAAGGGGGGGGGGGGGTCCGACCGACGGGGGATCTCGGACGGCCACCTGACCTTGCCTGAAGGGACGGTCCGCCCTTTGGGTATGTCGCATGCGCATGTGTACCCAGATTTTTGGTGTATGTGTGTATGTAGCTCAGTTGATTCTGCAGAATTGATCTGTACATTTATGCCGACTTGAGGTTTATTGAGGCTGATCTTGCGTTTCCTCTCCAGAAAAGGGTCAGAAGGTGGCAGGTTCTGTGTGCTGTGGAGTAGTCAGGAGACGGGTTGGGTCAAACGTACCGTCGACGTGTGTGTACGTGGTCCGCACAACACCGCGCATTCAGTTCACTCGATCTCCATGCGACTACTATATAGCTTCATGCTATTTTCCCCCAGCTCGCTTGCACTGTTACACAAGTACAATCCCATCCCATCTTTTTTGTTCACAATTCTTTTGACGGCGTGTAACCGGAGATCGTTCGTTCTGATCCCGTTCACGAAGTGGAGAATGAATTAATCTGTTGTCTTCCTCAGCCGTGTTGTCTTCCTTATAAGGGCATCCATCCACATCACTCTACTTTGACCGGTAGCCTCAGAACAATTTTTATTAAATAATCAATTTTTAACTTTTATTTTAAAATTAATCTCCGCCGCACTTTATTTTTAAAAATAACCCCTTTGACCACGCCACTACCCGTGGCGTGACCAGCTATCTTGTCACGACGAGAGTTGGCGTGACCAAAATCTGCACGCAGGCCGAGCGCCGCGCCATGGCGTGGAGGCTTTATGGCACCTTTGGTCACGCCAACTCTCGTCAATGATTAGAGATTGTCACGCCATTTATAACGGCGTGGCGAGGGTAATTCCGATTTGTTTGTTCATTTGGATTGATAGATTTGTAGCCAACAAAGAAACTTCGTTTTGAAAGATCATGAACAATTGAAGATACGGTGATGCATAACACCATGTAAATGTAACATTTAACGATGCACAACTTGAAAATAGAGACATATCTCGTAACCAAATATAACACAATCCTTTTAGCGAGAGTAAATAGATATATGGACATGTAATCTTTTTATGCTTTGAAAATCTTTGACACTTCACAATATTTCCAAAGCGTGTCCTGTAGTGATACATAATGCATCCCGGAAAAAAAGGACTAATATGTGGATTGTGTGATACAACATGAGGCACAATTATCTACATATGGTAGACAAGATCATGATGAATATTACATTTTGTAGGTTAATTACATTTAGCAATTCGATTGTATGATGTTATTTATTTTGAAAATAAAAGTGTTGCGACGAGGTTGGTTGGTCTGCATTTGTTATTTTAAGTAGAATATCAAGGGTGCGAAATTTGCCGACCTCGTAATAATATTTTGTGATAAATGCAGATATTGTGGTAGTCGCTAAATTTACAGAGAATTTTGTGAGGACGATTGAGATAGTAATGAGTTGTAAGTAGAAAGGTAAGTGATATTACGATGTGAGGGCGAATGCGAACAGACGACGAGATGTAAACTTGCGAATTAAAATAGACTTCATAACAAAGCTTGGAATGACATGGCGCACAAGGTTTGGTTACATGCATAAGGAACAACATCATGCACAATGCAACAAACCAAGTACTCTATGATACATATCGCCTTTTGAATGGAAAAAATTAGGCGTTCCGCGAACTAATGCGGAAAGGTGCCTCGCGCTACCCACATAGAGTGTTCTCGGTTAGGCGCCTCGGGCGTGGTGGCCGTCGTTGTAGTGCACGCACATATACAGCTAGGGTTGGCGCAGTAGTATGTGGGATCATAGGAACTCCCTATGTTCACGACCTCCTCGTTGCCCCTCTCACGCTGCATCTGTTGGCGTAGGTCGTCATTTTGCTCCTTGAGATCGTCAATTTGCGCCTCCAAATCGAAGATTCGGTTCCACAATACATCCACGTACCTCACAACATAGTAAGCGTGGGGAGGATCGATCCAGCGGGTAAAGTTGCATTTCGCCATCTGCTACAAGGGACGGTTAGTATGGAGGATGTATTAGCAGTAACATGAACAAAACTATTTACCCCAGAGTATGGGCATCGGAAGAAACGCCGTTCGCCATCGAAAGGGCCGTCTATGACCTGCACGATAGCGTCCTCCCCGTGTCCGCATTTCGGCCACTTAGGTTGAGTACGCTTGTTCGGCGTCAACCGGTAGTTAGGGCCGTAGTCCTCCCTCCTTTCCACCTGAAGGTCTGGCTTCGGCGACCCCGGTTGGATTGGTCCCTGAGTGTCTGCCATGGTATGTTAGTGTATGACGGAGAAGGTTCTTCTTCCTACGGTTTGAAGGATCAAGTGGTCATTCCGGAGCGTGGGCGCACATTTATAGCCAGGGGAGGCCAAGGCCCGACGCGGTATTGAGTGGTCCTTCGCGGTGACAAGGCGGATGACCTGCCAACTTTTCGAATGAAAAGACATGACTCTGCAAAGAAAGACGTGAGTGTCGCCACATCCATCTCAAAAGGCTAAACCCTAAGGTCAACCTAACCTAACCCTAAACCGTGAACACGAAAACCTAAACCTAGACCACGAACGTAAACCCTAAAAATCCCTAGACCCTGAACCAATAAACCTTTAACCCTGACCGTAAACCGAAAACTCTTAAAACCTAACCTTGAACTTGTCACGCCACTAGGGGTGGCGTGGCAATAACGTGCTGCCACGCCACAATGGAACATGTTCCAGAGGGTTTGACAGAAATGGCAGCCGCTACCGGGGCTAAGTCCTGTCACGCCGGGTTACGAGGCGTGACAAGGCTGCCTTGTCACGCCGCTAGGGGTGGCGTGGCACTAACGTGCTGCCACGCCACAATGGAACATGTTCCAGAGGCTTTGACAGAAATGGCAGCCGCTACCGGGCCTAAGTCCTGTCACGCCACTTAACCCGGCGTGACAGGGCTGCCTTGTCACGCCTTTTGCACTGGCGTGGCTGTGTAACTGACCTGAAATGCACATTAGCCTCATGCGAATCCACCATCAACATTCAGATTTCATTCCAAAAACAGTAATAGTCAACTATGAACAATCAGATAATGATTTCATTCAAACAACGACCTAAGCAACCATCAACATTCAGATAATGATTTCATTCAAACAACGATAGAAAGCAACTACGTTTAAATCATTTCATTGAACATTCAAAATAGCCATAGAAATTTCCATTCGATATGGATTTGTACAAAATCGATTCGCTTTTCGGCCAAGACTTTTTCCGGCGTGAACCTCACTACCGGGTGTTGGCCTCGCGTGCCCTCGACGATGTTTACGGAACTAATGTCCGCGCGATCACGCCGTTTACGGCGGCGTGGTGGGCTATTCTGAGTCTGCTGTGTGGGGGGCGGTGCACCAACCAGGTACTTCAGGAGCATCTCGTCGGGAATCCTACCAGCGATGTCCTCCTCGTCATCCTCCTCGGCCTCGTCTGCGCCGGCCTCCTCCTCGTCCTCCTCGGCCTCGTCTGCGCCACCCTCCTCGTCGCCCTCGCCGGCCTCCTCCTCGTCGTCGTCTGCGCCACCCTCCTCGTCCTCGTCCTCCTCGTCGGCCTCGTTTGCGCCACTCCGAGCCGGGCCAGGTAGCACGACCTCTTCCTTCTTCTGTAACTGACTCATCTTCTGACGATCGCAAGCATTGGCGGCGAACCAACTAAAAGGTTAAACAAAAAAAAGGTAGTTAAGTATATTGTAACAAATTAAATAACAAGGGATGACATATTAATTTAACGTAGTGGTTTCCCTTGTTTTGTGGCCCCACACCTTCCATCCGCACCCCCTTTCGCACCTCACAGTGTACCTTTTGTTCACATCGGACTGTTGCACTATGAGCAGACGATGGTGCCAAGACCGAGTATTCTTGCGGCCAAACCTTCATGTCCTCCATGGTTGGAAACAATAAGTTCTTCCGTATTATGTCATTCTCCGGGTCCGCAATGCCATCCCTACTCCGCAACCCATTAGCACAAACCGCCTTATCAACCGTACTGACATCATCGAAATAATGCACCGATGGGACCTCACCTATTACACTGCGAAGAACCCTGCCTTCCTCTGCAGAGAAAAGAGGTGCGAGCCTCATCTTCTGGCCGAGCTCCATCCTTCGTCGAGACTCCTCTTCACGGGTTGTTCCATCGCGAAACAACTCCTCCTCAAGCTCGTTGTTCATTCTGACCGCTGAAATCGATCACAGGTCAATAACACGTTGCGGTGAAGATACAAGCAGATCCACCGACAAGGGGTCATGGTTGGTAAGACTCACGCTAACGAACTCTTCGGAAGGTCGCTCTTCCATTGGGGGGGCTCGCGAATGATGGACAGCGGGGTCTTGTTCCTCCGTGTTGCCATTCACCACATCCAAATTATCTGGCAAATCCTCAACGATTGTCCTTTCCACCGCCACCTCCAACACCGGGACCTGAGATGCGAGTACAATTTCCTTGTACATGTCCCAATCATCGACGGACACAATTGGCACCAGAAAGGCGTGCATCTTAGAACCCAGCCCTGCGTCATATCGTCCTTGCATTCCGACAACAACCCCGGGGTCATCCCATCCAAATGTCGACTTAATCCTAGTCACAAGAGTTGTCAAGTCCGGTGATTCACGAAATAAAAGGATTCGTCGCTTCCATGCCGAAGTCGTGAACTTCGGTTTGGCTAATGGCCCCACCATAAATACACGCATACAACCACGACCATCTACATCCAACAAAATATTGCAAAGTGAGTATTGCATGCCATATGAGCGAAAAACGGCAAGTATGAAACATCACAATAAACATTGGACATAACAAAAGCTCGGTTTCACGAGGCGTGCTAGCGCTTTAGCAGCACGAACATATGCATAATTGGCGGGTGTTTCACAGCGACTTGGTGTGTTAGGCCATACACGATGGGCGAATAACACCAAGAAACAAGGAGATGCAAAAGATCCAAAACATACACTACCCGAGTCTCTCGTGCTCGATCCACGCTCGAGATCCCGTTCTCGAGACCGCCCAAACCACGTGTTTGGGACCGCTCGAGCTTGCCTCTGAGTGTGACCTACACTACCTCGATCCACGTGCCCGTGCGCTCGAGATCCGTTCTCGAGACCGCCCAAACCACGTGTTTGGGACCGCTCGAGGCTCATTCTGAGTCGCCCGAGACTTCGCTCCTGGCAGTGCAGAGCTTCTGCGCTCGAGTGCCACAAACCACTCGTTAAAATCTTATATGCGAAAAGGAGGTAAGTCAACCTTTATTTTCGGTTTGCTCAATTAGATTCCAATTATTTTTGCTCTTGATTTCCCGTTTCATTTTTTTTTTACGAGACTTCATTCGAAAAGCCGATACAACATTCTTCAATTTTCAACGATTGCCAATTTGGAATGCTACACAACATCAAGTATTTGCCAACTTATCATTGTTACAATCCGGGTTCGAGAGTCTGGTATTCTCGACGAAACAATCTAGAAATGTAGGCTTCGACTAAATCTCTGTGTTCTCATAAACTAAGCCAGTAAATCAAATAAAAGGAGGTATAAAAATAAGCCATGTAACTCAACGACCACGATTAATACATTCGTACATTTCATATCCAGTGAAATAGTACATTGATTAAAGCTAGATATATACATTGCATTGTGGATGAACCGTACTCTCTCACTCCAATTAATAAGTAATTCGAAAAGAAATGGAAAACTGTACTACATATTCTCCACTCCTCTCTCAAATTCTCTTATGATAATAAACAATTAGTTCTCTATCCCTCTCAAATTCTTTTAGGATAATAGATAATACCGCCATGGTCCCCAGTAGCCAGATGCATCTGCCTGCACAACCATACCTTATACCTCCAAAATAATTCTCTTTTCTTTTTGTCCCAAAGAAAGATACAAAGATCATAATCTTTCGTTATAGTACACTACCAAATATGTATACTACTTCGTTGGTCCCATAGTCATGAAACATACATAAAAGTTAGGGAGGAGGGGGGGGGGCGTGCTACTCCCTCCCAGTCTCTCTCCTAAGTCGAACATCCGGAGACACCCCCTCTCATTGTTTTTCCCCTTTTGGAGATGATTGCATAAGTAGTTGATAGCCGTAATTTTCCTATCACATAAATTACTATTATAAGAGTTGAAACATTGCAAGTTGAGCAAGTAGTTAAGTTTACATGTCTTGACGCGAGAGATTGGACAAAATAATGAGTATCTTGGTTGACCTTTCTTCAAAAAATAAAACTTGCCATCCAATAAACAAAAGAAAAACTACGAGAATAGATTACATGGCCAATTGGGAAAAGCCGGTGTTGCAACGAAGATGCAACATTACTCGCATGTAAAATGGGCAACAAACTACAATTTGAGTTCTTGGATGGAAACAAAGAATCATAAACTAGCTAATTGGTTCTTTGAGGGAGCGATGTTTGACACACCTTGGCATGACTTTTATGATCCTAAAGGGACATCATCTGGAGATCTTATATCCAAACCTCAAGGGTTGAATTGCCCACATATGAACATATGAATGGTTGTAGGCTTGTTGCATAATATGCCAAAGATCGAATGCCAAATAGGAAATATACATCGGTATATCTTTGGGTGGCTTTGTACATTTGTGCGGCTAGTCTTAACATTTTAGATTTTTTTCTAAATGAAAAGGGTTTTGCATGCCATATCTGAGTAACCCATATTGGGTTGACATAAAAAGATTGTCCACAAAAGTACCATGTACAATCTATATACAAGTAATTTTGAATATGGCTTACAAATAACAACTTCTATTATGCAAAGTATCACCTAAAATCTCTATGTTACACAACACAACATCTTGACAAAAGAGCATTATACTCAATTCTAATCACATCAGGTAGCATGATCACATCATTCTACTCAATTCTACGCAACAAAACAGCAGCAGTAGTAGGAGAAGAAACAAATTTATTCGTACGTAGATCGTTGTCGCCTACAATCACAAGCTATACCTCGAAGAAGCCGGCGGGGGAGGCGGCGCCGGGGTAGGAGGACGGCGGGGGAGGCCGCGAGAGGAGGACCGCGGTGGCACGGGCGCCGCGCGTGGAGGAGAGCCCGCACCGGGAGGAGGAGAGGCGGCCTTCCGGCGACGCGAGCGGGCGGCGTCCACCGGCGGCGCTAAAACGGCGGCGGCTAGGTTTCTGACTCCTCGGCGGCGCGGCGATAGTAGAAGGAGGAGAAGATAGGAAAAATGAGGAACGGTAGACTGCCCGACTTTAAGTCGCCATTGTCCTGTGGGACTCATGGCGTGACTATATGCCTTGTCACACCATGAGTGCCGGCGTGGACAAAGCGCCACGCAAGCTCCACGCCGGCAGCACGCGCATTGAGGGCTTGCGTGGCGCCTTTGGTCATGCCGACTCATGGCGTGATAAGAGTATGGTTTGGTCACGCCACGGAGGTGGCGTGACCAAAGGGGTCAGAATTGGAAAAAAAGTTCGCGAGGGGTTATTTTTAAAATATAATTAAAAAAAGGATTAAATAATAATAAAAATTCGTAGCCTCACGATGCTATAACAGAGCAGCGTAGTTCAGGAAGAGAGAGGGGAAGACGAGTAGAGGAAAAAGGATTAACCTCTAGTTGCCTCGTGCCCACGGTGAAGGCTAGGATGACATCAATGACGACGACAACACCGCACATGGTGACGGCCAGGACGGCAATTGAATCTGGGCAGAGATGAATGGATCTGGTCAGACTGGACTCTGACGATTCGACACCAATGAGCTGCTATTGGATCGAGCGGCGGCCGTGCCAGAATCGAGAGGAGGCGGCACTGGGACCAAGTGAGTGCAGCGGCGATGGGATCAAGCAAGGGATGTGGCACTAGGCTAGGCGATGAGAGCGGCGGCGCCAGACTTGGTGAAGATGATAGAGGCAGCGGTGCCGAATTTGGGCCAAGACGCTGACATTTTGAATGGGGACGGAACGAGGAAGAGAGGAAGGTGATGGGTGAGAGCAAAGGTGAGTGAGAGTGTGAGACTGGCCCGTGGGCCATATAAGAATAAACTTTTAATTTTGCGGAACTTTGCAGCACTTATATGATTCAACTAACAAACCTTGTTCGGTGTTCGGAATCTGCATGATGTCTTTCTTCTTCTCTCTACCTTTCACTTGAATACTCTCTTGATGGACAGAGAATAGAAATGTGTATGTTTCTTAGTTGTGTGTGTATCATGCTTTTGCAGGGCTGCACTTCTTCTAATATTTTGATGCATCAGAATCACTATTATTTATAGTGTATGAACTGATAAGCAACAACTATTCACACACACACACACACACACACACACACACACACACACACACACACACACACACACACACACACACACACATATACACACATCAAGCTAACAAGGACTTATCTATGATACCCATTTGATTGACATGGCCACAAAAAATCTTGGGTGGCAAACCTTTGGTCAGCGGATCCGCTATCATTAATTCAATACCTATGTGCTCAATTGTCACCCTTTGTTTTTGCACTTCTTCTTTGACATACAAGAATTTCAAATCCATGTGTTTTGCACCCTTCGAATACTTGTCGTTCTTTGAGAAGAAAACAGCTGCGGAGTTGTCACAATAAATTTTCAAGGCTTTGATATTGTGTCAATAAGGCTGAATCTTGAAACAAAATTTCGCAGCCATAATGCTTGAATTGTGGCCTCAAAGCATGCCACAAATTCAGCCTCCATGGTGGAAGTAGCGATGATGGACTGCTTCGCACTCTTCCATGAAACTGCTCCTCCAGCTAACAGAAATATATAGCCAAATGTAGATCTTCTTGAGTCAATACATCCGGCGTAGTCCGAATCAGAATAGCCTAATACTTCAAGATGATTCGACCTTTTGTACGTGAGCATGAAATCTTTGGTGCCTTGTAAATACCGAAGAATTTTCTTTGCAGCTTTCCAATGATCCATACCAGGATTACTTTGATATCGGCCAAGCATTCCTATAGCAAAACTGATATCCGGCCGAGTGCATGTTGAGGCATACATTAGACTCCCGACAACTAATGCGTATGGAACTGATTCCATCGCCTTTCGTTCCATATCATTTGTGGGACATTGTAATTCACTAAACTTGTCCCCTTTCTGAATTGGAACCAATCCTGCAGAGCACTTGTCCATTCTAAATCTCTCTAAAACTTTATTAATATATCCTTCTTTGAGACAATCCTAATAGACCTTGCTTTACATCACGAATATTTATATCCCAATCACATAGGATGCCTCTCCCATATCTTTCATTTCAAAATTCTTAGAGATATTTCTTAACATCATATAACAAAGATTTATCATTAGCGACAAGAAGAATATCATCGACATATAAGACTAATATAATAAACTTGCTCCCACGTTTCTTCATGTATATACAACCGATCAACAGTGTTTTCTACAAAACAAGTAAGATGTAATGGTATTATTGAACTTAATATACCATTGTCGGAAGCTTGTTTCAACCCATATATCGATTTCTTTAACTTACACACTAAATTCTCTTTTCCCGGAGTTATGAAACCTTCCGGTTGGTCCATATAAACTTCCTCATCTAAATCACTATTTAAAAAGACAGTCTTTACATCCATTTGATGAAGCTCTAAATCAAAATGTGCCACCATAGCTAAAATAATTCTTAAAGAATCCTTCTTAGAAACAGGAGAGAAGGTTTCTTTATAGTCAATGCCATCTTTTTGAGTGTAACCTTTAGCGACAAGTCTGGATTTAAATCTTTCAATATTGCCTTTTGAGTCGCGCTTGGTCTTAAAGACCCATTTGCACCCGACTTGTTTTGCACTTTCAGGCAACTCGACTAATTCTCAAACTCTATTGTCATCCATTGATTTCATTTCTTTCTTCATTGCATTAAACCACTTTTCAGAATCATCACATTCCATAGCTTGCTTAAATGAGACTGGATCTTTATTAATACTCAAGTCGCATTCTTGTTCAACTGAGTAAACAACATAATCATCTGAAATGGCAGATCTTTTCTATTGAGTTGACTTACGCAATGTGGTTTCTTCTTGTTGAACTTCTTTATTTTTGAGTTGAATATATTAGTCGGTTCTTGAAATGGAACAATTTGAGGGGATACATTAGTTTCTAAAAGATCCTCCCGAATTTCTTTAATATCCACATTTCGTGGTTTATCACTTCCACTAAATTGACCATTTTCAATGAACCGAGCATTACTAGATTCTACTATTCTCATACTATGGTTTGGACAATAAAATTTGTATCTTTTAGACCTATCAGAATAGCCAATGAAATTACCACTAATGGTTCTTGCATCAAGCTTCTTTTCATGTGGATTGTATATCCTTACTTCTGCTGGGCAACCCCAAACATGAAGATGTCTTAAACTGGGTTTCTTTCCTGTCCACAACTCATAAGGAGTCTTAGGAACTGACTTACTAGGAACCCTGTTAAGTAAATATGTTGCAGTCTTTAATGAATGCATCCACAAGGATAAAGGTACAGAACTGTAACTTAGCATACTCCTAACCATTTCCATAAGGGTACGATTTTGTCTCTCGGCCACACCATTTTGTTGAGGTGTACCTGGCATTGTGTATTGCGCACAAATGCCTTTACTTTTAAGGTATTTTGCAAATGGACCTGGACACTGTCCATTTTCATTAAATTTTCCATAATATTCACCACCCCTATCGGATCTCACAGCTTTAACTTTCTTATCATGTTGCCTCTCTACCTCAATAATGAAAATCTCTAAGACATTTACTGATTGAGATTTTTCATGCAACAAGTATATATAACAATATCGTGAGAAGTCATCAATAAAAGTGATAAAATACTTTTCTCCACTCCATGATGGAGTATCAAAAGGACCACATATATCAGTGTGTATTAGTTGTAAAGGTTCATTGCTTCTTGTGGCTGTATATTTTGATATATGTAAGGATCGTTTACCTTTGATACAATCCACACATACATCCCAATCATCAAAATCCAATTTAGGCAAAATTTCATTTTTAACTAGCCTCGTTACTCTTACTTGGATATGTGACTAAGTCTTTGATGCCATAAGAAAGCAGAACGTTCGTTATTCATACTACGTTTTTTTACCAATAATTTGTTCCACAGAAAACAGAGATCCAGCAAACATAACATCAAGATTAAAACGGTACAAGTCTTCTATTAAAGCACCAGATCCATAACAGTACTTATTCTTACATAAAGAAAACACACCATTTCCAATCTCAAACTTAAAACATAATTTATCCAACATACTAACAGAAACTAGATTTCTAGCACATTGAGGAACATATAGACACTTTTCTAAATCCAAGTGGTAGCCTGTATCCAGGATTAAACGATATGTCCCAATTCCTTCAATTTGCGCCTTCATTCTATTCCCCATATACAAGAATCTTTTATTTATGCTTATGGGTTGGATCGAAAGGAATCCCTGAGTAATATGTGAAACATGAGTAGTAGCACTAGAATCTAACCACCATGTATTATTTGGAACTTCCATAATATTATATTCATGACATACAGAAATATAATACATACCTTTCTTTTTGAACCAAGCTTTCCTTTTCGGGCAATCTTTCTTGAAATGACCAGTCTTCTTGCAGAAATGGCACTTCAAGTCCTTGCGGATTTGGCCTTCTTTGATCTTTGTTGGCACCTTATCCTTCTTCTTACCCTTATGTGGTTTATCATTGTTGCTGCTAGCTCCATTATGATCCATGAAATGAACAGAGTGTTCTTTCATTTTCTTTAACCTTCCTTCCCATTGAATCAACATGGCCTTAATCTCTTGAAGATTCCATTTGCCTTTAATGGTGTTGTAGTTCACCTGGAATTGACCAAACTCAGGAGGAAGTGAGTTCATAATGAACTGCACTACAAAAGAATCACTCACATCTATTCCCATTGATTTTAACTTTGCTGCAAGGTTAGCCATGCTAGTTACATGATCATGAATGGGACATGACCAGTTAAACTTCTTGGTCGTGAGCTCACTCATAAGGCTTCCTACAATGGACTTATCTGCGATGTCTGATTGAGAGTACTCTTTGATCTTCAACATAAACTCCTTTGCATTTTCAGTCTTGGGCATTGATGGCTTGATATTTTTAGCGATCATCATTCGCATTAAGTTCAAGCTCAATCTATTAGACCTTTCCCAAGCTTCATACGTAGATTTTTCTTCATCAGTACTTTTATTAGTAAGTCTTTGCAGTCACGCTCCATAACAATTGCCATGTCCAAGTTCATAACACCCAGCTTGGGCTGGATCATTAAACCCATTCGGTATAGTTCAACCCATTGAACTTAACAAAGCCGCTGCTCTGAGCGTACAAGTTAATAGTGACTGTAAACATTAAATATGCTCATTTGTTAATAAGCAAGAAGAAAATGATTTGAACAGTAAACTTTAATTACATATTTAAGAACATCTTTGGATGATACTTAAACATGTCATTTATTCAATAATGATACATATGTAATTTTATGGATGATTAAGCACACTCAAGAAAATAGAGATGTCATCTTTGGATGAACAAATATATCTCTCAAGCATGTCATCATTCCCTTTTATTCAACTTAATTATTTGTAGTGGCCCACCTTTGGGTGACCTTCTAACGTAATAATTTGCGATCCAAAATGTCATTTTATTACAGTATCAAAACAACCATACACAATTAAATATTTAAACTATTATAAGCTAGGCCACTTTGGTGACAAACAAGCTTTGTCATTCAATAAATATTTAACTAGCAATATAACAATATAATTAGACCAATATGCACATCATACATGCGACATCAAGGCGTAAAAACAGTGATATTTCTTGTGTCCATTAAAATATTTGAATAGCAATAATAAGAAAAGAAAGAAAAAGATGTCTCAAAATATGATCCCCTGTAATATATATAATGGGTCATGGAACTCTTCTGTTATCTGGCAGATATGTACACATATACTAGTTTGGCTATTGCGTATCAAAGGAGGCTAAATCAGCTAAGTGGCCGACAATCGATCAATCCACCAAGAAAAATTTGAACCACGAGACCCCCAAAAAAAAAAACACCCGAGAAGGACTGCGCGCTCACGGCTGACCCCGTACGTCTTTGACCTTTGAAAATTTTGACCATGACCAGAAGACTAGACTGAGAGCACTTGTGATGGCACCGACCATATATACCACACGTGCATATTAAGCATATGGGTATATGACCAAACAAGCTAAGCTGAGCGCTCTGCACATGCATGCCGTCTCAGTATTTTATTCACGCCTAGAGGAAGGTCAACCCCCAGTTGCACGCGCTGACCTCCAATACATGGACACCTATAAATACACGTACACGCCGCAAGTAGTTGCGCCGAACCAGTTCAACTGCTCGGGGCTAGCACGAGTACGTGATCCCACGAGAGCACGATCCAAGTCAAGGCAGACCAAGAACTCGATCCCTAGCCTCGCCGGGATGAGCCGGGCGGCGGGCGGCGGAGGGGACGAGCGGAGGTGCCGGTACAAGGGCGTGCGGCGGCGGCGGTGGGGGAAGTGGGTGTCGGAGATCCGGGTGCCCGGAACGCGGGAGCGGCTGTGGCTCGGCTCCTACGCCACCGCCGAGGCCGCCGCCGTCGCGCATGACACCGCCGTCTACCACCTACGCCGCGGCGGCCTCAACTTCCCGGCCGCGCGGCCGCCGCCTACGGCTACGCCCACGGGGCGCGAGGCGCGGGCCAGCTCTCGCCGCGGTCCGTGCAGCGCGTGGCGTCCGACGCCGGCATGGCCGCTGACGCTCACCTCGTGGAGCTGCGCGAGGGCGCGCCGGGACAGGAAGCTGTCGCCGCCGGCGTTGGCGTTGGCGTCGCGCAAGGCGGCGGTGCAGGTGCAAGAGATCGGCAAGGGGCGTATAGTAACAGTACTGATACGCATTGGTGTACGTATGGGGATGGGAGTAGAAGCAGCTGCAGTACTGGCAGCGAGCAGCTTGTTTACGGGGACTTGAGCGTAGATGATATCGAGATCTTGATGTAGTCATTAGTTGTAGGTACTAGGTACCTGTGCACGCTTTAGCGCGCTCGTTGTATAATCTATCGGGATATGAACGAAGATTGAAATTAGGATAATGATAGAGGAGTGGCTAATTCGGAGATAAAAAAGAAAGATATAATGTTAGTTTGGCTGGGACACTATATAATAAACCAAGAGATAATATGTTATTAAATTGGAAGTCAGAACAAATTGGTAAATAAATTGAGTGTAGTGTAATGGCATAGTATCTATGTATGACGTAGCGGTTTATTGCATCGGCGAAGTAAAAGTGGTATATATCGTTCTGAAATATAGGCATATGTAGGTAAATGTCGAATATGTAATAAGTTTGTCTAAGAAGGGAAAAAGGTATGTAAGACTATAGTACTCGGGATATACATAGGCTCATTCATTTGAATAGAATACTAAGCATCATCTAATGTATAAATTGAAATAAGCAGCAACAAAATAAAACCACTTATAAAGAGGGAACTTTAAGAACTACAGATTATTTGTTGACGGATAGTATAAGTGTAACTAATTAGGCAAAAGAGAACGTGTGCATCTGAGTTGCAAAGTGGGTGAATAACTATATAGATTTATAACAAAAGCTCATGTGCTATCTTACAATGATACACAAACCATTCAGTATTGGGTGAATAAGAACCTCAAGTCTGAGTTACCACCATTTGATAAATGTGTTGTACAGTGTACAGATCATTAAATTCGACCAAGCTTCCTTCTACCATGACTTTTGGCCTATATAGCTATATCCAATGATCGAAGTAATCAAAGCGCTAAGCAGATAAATCAATGACATCACGAGTTAGCTTTTCGAACTTAGGTTAAATCTAATACTTATGTACACATGTCCTTTTCTTCCGATCATTTGATCATCTCTCTAACATTTAATGAAAAAAATGGTGCCTTTGTCAGGGAGAGAATCTTAACTGCATAAATCTGAAATCCAAATAGGATAATACTGCTTTAATGAAATCTAAAACATATTCGTCTAGCAACCCTACTGTATGTCGCAGCCAGAGTCGCATCCATAGCCATCGTGGCCCGCACCCCCTAGAGGCGTTGTTCCCGTTGCCATTACCTACAACCAAGAAAGCTCTTAAATTGACAATACATGAACGTAAATAAAAGCCTATATTAGTTTATGTGTTTGTAGAGTATAATGAACATTTTTTAAAGAATCTGGCTTGGATAAAGAATTACCAGGACATTAGATTCTACAGAGCCAGTTTTAGTAGACTAAAATCAACATCAAAATTTAAAAAAGGCATGGTTGGATACAACACCTACAAGCGATCCAGACTACAGACAAACGAAACAAGCAAAATTTGTTGGACTTTCACCTTAACTATTGTGTACTGCAAATGGAGTTCTTGCAAAAGAAGAGACCTTACACAAATTCTCTAGAGATGTTAACAAATATTTATAAGGACACAATCACATTATGAGTCAGGAAGAGGACAAAAAGCCAAAAAAACAATATATCTTCAAAACCATATCAGAAATAAAAAAAAACAAATATATATACCTTCAATACGTACATTTGTGCATATGAGTCAAGACCCGTATTGGTAATGTACTTCCAAGTGATGTGCTACATCCTTTCTACATCAAAACAATGTCTAATTAACTTTATTTGAATACGTGCAGAAGGTAGTTTTCAAGACATTCGAACTGTGTTTGAAAGTCAATTCATGTTCATTTGTTTACTGCCACCAACAAGTCTACCATAATGTGCAGCTAGGAATAAACCTGACTTAGCCTTTTAGGTAGGACTACCAACTATACAGTCTTGTCTAGCATATGCAATATAATAGTAGTTAGAAAACCACACTTGTTGTTGTTTGTTAACTCTGCAAAAAGGTCATAGTCTGAGTTCATTGTTAAAAGATTTGGGAGTGATGTCAAGTGATGCCAAAGCAATAAATCTGCATCCTTTGAAAAAAAAATCATATACCTGTTTGCTGGAACAATTAGGCTATCCCTTTATCTCCCATGTAAGGCTAACAAGAGCCATTAGCATTGCTAGATAGTGGTGGTATATCCACCTGAAAATATAGTAGAGCATTATGATAAAAAGACCATGCTTTGTAAAAGAAATTGATTTTGCAAGATTGAGAGAACAAACTAAACATGGGCTCTACGCAACAAAATGAAGAGATGTGTTGATGCCAGATCTTTCAAATACCAACAAACTGACCGACATTTGAAAAAATTTGAGCTCACTTGACTACCCAATGGGCATGCGTAAAAAATGGGCATCTGCAATTTGTTACTATAACTTTAAGTAGAGCCAGTTTATTGAATCTAGGTTAGAGATAACGTGTTAGATAGAGATTGTATGCATCAGATAAAACATGAAGGATGTGTTATATAAAAGAGTGCGTTAAATGGATTCTTACCTAGCTGTCTTTTTTAGTTGATTATTCTTTCTTATAAGATGGTGAAATAGAAATGTCCCGAGCAAAGTAACGGTGACTGCAAGAATATAACATATGTATAGTAAGGGTGTAATATAAGCAAGTTGCAATAGATCTGTCTAGTGTGTATGTAGGGAAAGCATATGGAGTATAAAGATTAGAACACTAAATTAATATACTATTGCCAAAAAAAAAAGTAATAGAAAAGATCACAAAAAGTTCATTAACCCTCACCTATGGCAGGAACTGTAAACATTTGGTTTTGAATGGAATAGGTTCCACTATTAGTTTGAGCAGCATTGGCGGCAAGTTAGGGCCTGTTCCTTACTTAGGCTTTTCGCCACATAGATTTTGGGGTTCCTGATTATGGCATCTTCACTTTGCAGAATATCAAGTTTGACAACGATAATGATCCTGAAAGCAATAGGAAAGAGTGATCAACCTAACTGATTAGTAATCCACAAAAAAAATCAACACTTTTTCGAGAGGCCGGCTGAGGGATTGCCGGGCCAAAAAAAATATAAACAATCAAAAGTTCTACATAGGATATTCCTCATTTTAAAAGATAATATGGTTACTTCTACTAGAGGTCGTTCTTCTAGAAAATTAGCTCAGTTCATAAAACTGAAGTAGTTAGGCAAACACTAAAATTTTCGAAAAAGATAGGAAAATACTGTATTGAGTGACACCCCTTCAGATTTTATAGTCCAGCCTATCCATGCTATTGCTATGATTATTGGTGTAGAATTATAGAATTATACATGTTAAGCTACGACCACAAGAACAAACAAGGTTCTAGACTAATTTATGGAAGTCCTACAACTCAGTTCATGACAATATGTGATGTGACCTATTTCATTAGTTTGAGATTGCAATCAAAATGAAAGATTGCAGGTTGTAAGCATTGGCACAAAATGCAACACCTTTTTACTGCAGCAAGCATCATCAATGATGGCATGGACTGTTAAACATCACACACAACACAAGGTAGTACGCAGCAAAATAATTTTTACAGAGGTTTCTTGTCATTGGAATCTTGCTAACAACAAGAAAAACAAAGAGAAATGCATCTCATTGGATCGGAACACGCTCACAAAGTGGAATTGGAAAATAAACCTTTCTTAGAATTCACAGAAATAATGAGATTCCATGAAGGCATATGTATATACTTGGCAAAATGGCAACATTCATTAAGGTAACACTGAGCAACACCAAATTGCAAATTGTCGCCCACTTAGCGAAAGCAATAGTCCATGGAGCTATAACATTGTATTATATATACCACAAGTTCAACAAAGTTAATGCACAGACGGAAACCTCACTACAATTACTCAAAAGCTGCTGGGCATTTCTTCTCTATCCATGTGAATAATGATAGACAATTACGAAAGAAAAAACATCAGTTAGAGTCACCAATGACTGTCACCTATCCAAGCACATAAAAATCCACCAAGAATCAAGGAAAAAAGCAGCCTCATCAACTGCAACAACACTATCCACTACTCGATAACCCAGCAATCATAATACGAGCAATAGGATACTACCGCTTACCAATTACCATGTCATAAGTTTGTAGCAATGATAATTTGCAAACTAAACCAAACACTTGAGGTAAGCTGCAAACTACTAAGAACTAAAAGGAGAGATCCGACAAAGACCAGAGCAGCGAGGACCTTATTTGTTGGCGCCGTTGTTGTCTAGCAGTCGTCCCTACGCCGCCATGACCTTGCTCTTCTTACCTCTGAACCCACGGCCACAAATAAAAATCAACGCTCGAAACCAAGCATCACCGCAACCCACCAAGAAAAAAGAACAAAGACAAACAAATAGAGAGAAACTTACTCTTCACAGGAAGCGAGCGTTAAATTTGGGCAAGCCACATCTGGTGGGGAAGAGTCTGTGTGGCGCCAAATAAGCAACTGTGAGGCACTGGTATGGGGTCGAGCAGGGAAGGGTCGAGGAGAAGGCGCCAAGGAGAGCCGAGCGTGGGCTGAGCATCGAGCCGCACCGGGAGGGAGCAGGAGCAGCCTGTGAGCATGCCGACGCGGAGCCGAGGGCGCAGAAGTTAGCGACACCGCAACGGAGGCGTGAGGAGTAGGAACCAAGACAAAGAGGGGACGGTGGTGGAGGCGGACAAGCGGCAGTGGCAATGCCAGAGTCGGAGGCAGCAAAGAGCCAAGACGAGCATGCCGACGCTGGTGCTCGCCTGAGAGGAGGCCAACACGGAGTCGAGGGCGGGGATGGCGGAGGGGGGCGAAGGGCGGGGCCAGTGGGGGCGAAGGAAGGGGTAGGCGCAGGGTGAAGGGGAGGCGGTGGCAAGGCGCGGCATGGGGCGTTGAAGAGAAAGGGGTGAGGCGGAGGAAGCAAAGGCGTGGGGGCGGTGAAGAGAAAGGGGCCGGAGGCAGAGGAAGCAAAGCGCAAGGGGAAAAATATCTGAAGAAACGAGGAGAGCCGAGCGTGCAAGCGGACGAATCGAAGCAGCGAGGACGAGCTCGACGCATTGGACGGCACCGAGCAAACGACGAGCTCGCGAAACTAGCAACGAACGCAGCGATTGGGCGGCCGCGAATCAAGACGCATAAGATCGGACGGTCTGAGCAAAAGCGGCGACGTGGACGCAGGAGAGGGCGCAAAAAACACGCCCCTTTACCCTTTAGGATTGTTAGAATTGGGCCTAAAGGCTTGTTCATTTATTAAATTTCAAAGCAAGTATAATTTAGTCTTATATTGCTTACTCAATTGGTGGGAGATCAATTTATAAGGTAGATTCATTGCCATCCTTTAAAACATGTCACACATGGTATGATGTGATATGACGACGACTATAACTAAAGTTACACACACGTATGTACGCATGCGTGCGTGGCAATCGCGTGAATTGTGACTTACGACCGTGAACGTGTCGTGAACCCAATCTATATTTCTTTTGGTAACCATGAATTTATCTATCTCCTTTGATACTGGTCAAACTAAACTGGTCGGAAGACCAGTATGATCATTCAGAAAACCAGTGTGGTCATTCGAAAGGCCAGTGTAGTCGAAAGACCAGTGTGGTCACTGGTCGGAGCCATAGACTAGAGTATAGTGAGGAGCTGATAAACACTGCTTAATTACCATTAATTAGTTTTTGAATTAGCAGTTACCAGTGGTTCATTATGTGCTTTATTAGCCAGTTACTAGAGAGTAATTGTCTCGACCTTAAAAGTATCTGAAGACGTCTAGACCTGTGAAGATGTCCAAACTGTGACTAATTGATTTTCTCCCAATCTTCTGCTTCCTCTCTGTTCAACTGTATTGGTGTGTTGTGCTATCGAACCAAGTGTCGGGACCCAAAATATGCAATTCTGGACCCTCTGTGTATACTGCACTAGTCTAGGATCACGCTAGTGCACACACTGGCAACATTAGTGAAATATCATTTCCATATACAAAGATGACTAATAAATAGGCAAATAACAATAAACATCAGAGTAAAGACCTTATGGTCAAAGCTTACAATTAATGCTTCAGAGGGCAAATTGCTCAATGAAGGCTGCGGTGAAACAAGCAGAATAACCCAATGAAGCCCATCCATATGCCCACGAGCAATCGGTGGGAGTAAGCGACCTAGTTCTCCACGATCCTTGAAGTAGACCTTGTTGATGGCGATCCTTCACTACCTTGTTTTAATAAAGCAAGCATGAGTACCTACCTGTACTCATAAGTCATACCACAGAAATGCAATTATAGATGCAGGCTTGTTCCAAAGGAATGGCTTCTGTGGTTCTTTTGCAGAGATGCAACATTTGCAATTTGAATATGAATAATAGATTGGAAGCATAAGTAAAACAAATAACTAATAGTAATTTCATCAGTTGTTTTCCAAAGACACATGTCCTAAACAAGTTATTCACATAGCCATATGACTTAAGTCACACAGCTCCCTTCCCAAGGTTTTCATGAAAATCTACCCCTCGTGTGAAATCCCCGAGCATGTCCATGACCCCGGATGCGGCTATTCGAATAGATTGATTAACACTCTACAGAGGTTGTACACTTTACCCACAATATACGATTAACTCATCATGTCTGCCATGACTCGCCATACAGAAGTATGCGATTGAGCAATCATAACAAAACCTTTCATAAACTTCATCTCAAATATTGATACTCGGTGTGCTTACAAACCGTCGAGACAACCCCACACAGAAGTCGGTCATCCGACACACACCGTTGGACAGGGACACAGCGAACCGCCCCGTGATGTGACTACTTGGTAGCACACCTCCACCCACACCCACAGCCTAACCTACAACCTGAGTAATCAATGTCAAGACTCCATAACTTACTAAGTTAGGCCCGTCCCATACCAGGCATGTGGTTGTACGAAAGGCCCAGTTCAATGGCGTACAAGGTTAAGTCTTTAATTGACCAAGGCAAGACTTCCAATTAAACTACAAATCCCTATGTACACAGGTTATTACGCCCACGCACATAGCTCCACCAAAATAATACGCAGTCCACTTGCCTCCGTCTAAATCCTTTCCCACCCTGTTGGTTAAGTGCAACATATGCCATCAATGAGTAATAGCACATAGTGCACACAGTTTTATCAAATGGTCCCATAGTCACTTAGTCAAGTTTATTATTGCGACTCACATAAAATGATGACTCGTAGCATGGCTAAGCAATCTAATCACATCTAACCATCCCATGTTGGTAATACAATAGCACCAACTAAATAAACCAAACTAGGGTGACAAAAGATTTTGGCATACAATTAGACAAGGAGGTCGTAACAAATTGGATATTAACTAATCCCAAAAGCATTGAAATAAATAATTAAAGTAAATGCAATAATTTAAATCAATATAACTTTTGAAAACTGGGTTCAATATGATCAAAGGTATAACTTGCCTTGGAATAGGTCTAAGTACTGATCTTGCTCTTGAGGTGTTCCTTCTTCTTCAAACCTTCCCGAAGTATCGACGTCTACTCGCAAACAAAACAAGCGAACAATACAAATAAATAGCAAAGGCAAAACAAACTCCAAAAATTAAATAAAAATCTTAGATAGATAGATCTGGAATTTAGATGAATTTAGAAATTTGAATGGGCTCAAACGGAGTTCGGATGCAAAAGATATGGGCTTTGGAAGATTGAATCTAAAAGAAACCCTAATTTTGGATTATCCCAAATTATTCTTTAACAGAAAATCGAAATAATGACGTCGGCTGACGTCAGCGAAGGATTTCCACCGGAAAGAAATAAAAAGAAATCCACCTGACAGGTGGGACCCACTGGCATAGATAGGGTGTATGTGGACTAGGTCTATGCAGATTGGGTCGGTTGAGATGATTGGAGATGCCACATGGCCAAATCTGGATTGACATCGAGATGCCACATGGGATCAAGAGGTGAGGTGGCGGTCCAGCTAGCAGCTGATTTGGCACCGAGCCGAATCGAGTAGGAGGGCGGTGGCCATGGCCGGCGACCAGGAAGTTCGGTGGCGAGGGCGACCGGAGGCGAGAGGGGCTCGGGGAGATACCAAAATGAACCCGAAGCCGAGGATGCTCTCGCGGTGGTGGCTCGGCTCCAACAGCGATGAGACGGCAACGGCGATGGCCTTGGCGGCGGCGAGCTTGCAGGCGACGGTGAAAACGACAAAGGAGGGGCGCCCAACAACAACGGATGGGAGCACCGAGTTGGCGAGGACATGGGGATCACCAAAAGTTGCTCCGAGTGGTCGAAGATCGACGGATGCGAAGGATTCCGGCGAAGAAGCTTGCGGCGGCGTGGAGCTTCTGGGGCCAAATTCGGCGAAGAGAAGAACGAATCGGTGGCGGCGCTTTAGGGTTTTGAGGGAGGAGCACGAGGCGACGAGATTGATGCGGTCGGCTCGCTTAAATAGGCTTGGGGATGAGGGAGTTCGAGGGAGAACCGGCGGCCGAGATGTGCGGCTTCGGGACTTTAGAGTCCAGGTCGGGGACGCCTTGAGGACGAAGACCAGCGATGAAGCGGGGCCACAAGGCAGCGATGCCAAGAAAAGGAAAAAAGCGGCTCGGCTCGGTGGGCCTCGGTATGACGGAAAAAAGGCCAAGTCACAGACGCACGCGCAGGAAGGGATCACAGACCCACGCGAGAGGGAGGAATGGGCGGGCCGCACTGAGGAACGGGCCGGACGGGAATAGGATTGGGCCGGAGTTAAGGAATTCGGCCCAGGCACGGTTTATCTGAGATTTAATAGCTTTTCTTTTTAGAAAATAGTAAGAACTCCAAATAAAACTTAGAAACTAGCAAATGAACTCAGAAAAATTCTAGAAAATTCTAGAAGATACATCCAAGCTCATAGAACCCAAATAAAATAGATTTGATCATTGTTGGTGTCGACTTTAATCATATTAAATTGTTTTGATGTACAAAGTCCATATTAAGCTTTTGATTTAAATTCAAATGAAATCAAATGGTGAATTTTATCCTACTAACTATTCAAAGGATTTTTAAAGCTCAGAAAATTGGGATGTTACACCAAGCCATCCCTTTTCCTCGGCGTGCACCGGGAAGGAGGGTGAGCGAGTATCTCCGAACCATTGTCGCAGAGTTCACCTACACGGGATGGCAATAAGGTTTATTGGCAGCACATTTGCATGATCACTCACTGAGTTGCTTCATCTACATACTGCATTGCATCAAGCCTGCACTGCTTCCTATTCTTAATCAAACCCGATTGTAAGTTGTTTGTGCGATTAAGTGATAATCCTATCTTTGCGTATGATTAGAAGTACAATGTGTTGCCTGCTGTTAGCATAGCCCTATGCTTATCTAGTTATCTGTGATCTTTGCCTCACAATAAAATCAGGAATTAAAATATTGTCTATATTTCCAATAGATATGTCGTAATTTATAAATTAATATCAGTTAAAAAAACAAATTATTAGCCCGAGTTAAGACTAATATGTCGTGATGTTTTTGGAAATTTGATGAATATTTTGCATAAAAGAAAGTTTTGGATGAAAGGCACTTGCATTTTGACTTACACATGTGGTGAATGATGTTAAGATTTGAAATTGTAGAAGAAAGTAGTAGTCGTAGGAACCAATCGCCGATAATAGACAATCAACAAATAGACAAATAGATGGAGACACAATATGGGGAACCTCTTTTATTAATTGATTGATATCTTTCTGAGTACAAGGAGGTCCCATTTAAAGACTTAAACCCACTTGGGGTAGTTTCGGCATTATGTCCATCAACCCCTAATCCAGGGTTTCTTAACACTCCCCTTTGGGTGAATACCGCGTCATGCACATGTCTCGTTAAAAACTCCTCCCAAAAACTCAGTGGGAAAAAAGGGATCAGAGCAAAGACTACATTGCATCCGCAAGTTGTATTGCATTGTTGCCCCGTTAAAAACATTTATGTGAGAAATCTTCAAGAAAAACTCACTTAGGGAAAAAGAGGGCAACATTTTTACCTTCTGGGTTAATCTTCAGGATTAAGGTAAATCTTCAGGATCTTAAGTGGATTATGATTCAGGGGATTCTATGCATGTCCTTCGTCCCACTCAGGATAGTTCCCGGCCGGACTAGGATCTACAAAGGAGAATACTAACAAGATTGAGTACACGAGTGTACTCAGCAAGCATTAATAGCAAAAATGCACTAGATGCCTCATCTCTGTTGTCATTACATTTTCTAATTCATCTTTTTTCTGAAAATACTTTAACAAAATTTAGGTTGCAGTTTTAATTATGAAAAGACTACTTGTCACTCGGAGAGAAGAAAGACCCCTGGCGGTTCCCGTAGACTCCAATCTAGGAGGATGGCATGAATTCATGATTTTGTATAGCACTGCGCAAGCTTGTACCACTTTACCCACAGTTATTCTGAGCTCTAAATGAGCCAGGTCCCCTGCATTTCCTTTTATGCGGGTTTGAGTTCAGAATACAGAATGTTTTTCAGGTTATGTGATCAAGTCTCCACCTATTACTTTCTGTTGGTGCTGATTTAGTCACGCTGCTGACCTCGTCATACACCAAGTTCCAGTAATATTGGTTGGTGCAGCTCTCTACCCCAGCGCCCAACACTCCACCTTGGTGCGGCTCACTTCCTGCTCCCAACACTCCAAAGTGACCCGCTGTGGAGAGCTTAATTACGTAACAAGGTAGCATTTTCTGCTCGCTGAAACGGGAAAATGGTTGGTACTGAATTCACGGCCTCAGACCGAGTAAGAGTTTTGTTTGTCCTTATATTATAACCATATGTAAAAAGGGGCCCACCTCTTACCTCGTCATCATCGCGTTCTCCTGTCCGGGCCCCCCTTTACCAACCTAGTAATTCTCATTTCTTCCTCAACTCATTCTCATTTCCTTATCTTCCCATTTTCATTTATTTGATTTGATTTTGAGAAAACAATTTTGATGCAATAAACATATAATACAGCAATATACGGTTTACATTTAATATAACTATGTTAATGTTCAAGAGAATCGCTTGCCTTCATAATTGCAGGAAAGGTTGGCGTCGATGAATCTATGATCAATTTCTCCTGTCAATGCTGGTTCGTCCTCTGTAGCAATATGGTAGCACGAATAGTATATAAATAAATATATAGTTGATTTTGAGTGATATTATGTGTGGCGACCCGGCCAGGGGCTTCACCCGAGAGGTCCTCTAGGACCTCCCTGGGAGTCCACTAGGACCTCCCAGGAGGTCCCAAGGATCTCTCGGGCAGTCCTCCCAGGAGGTCCAACCGGATCTCCTGGAGGTCCAGGGAACTAACCCGAGGAGGTCTTGAGACTCAGGACCTCCCCAAGAACCATGACCAGACCTGAGGGAGGTCAAGAGACCAACCCGAGGAGGTCATGAGATTTGGAGAAGTCCTAAACCTCCTATAATCCGAACCAGTCCTAAGGATCAATGGCTAGTTCTCACAGCAATTACAAGTGATAACATACATCCACAAGAGACGTTATTAACAGCAAAAGAGTTGATTACAAGGGTTCCGCTTACAAACCAACAAGAGAAATAAACATAGTGGAAACAAAAGTCAAGTCCATACAATACACCACATGCAATTGACTGGAGATCGACCTAGTCATCTTGAGCTTCATCATACTCAAAGTCCTCTCCTGCTCAATGGTTAATCAAGCAAGAGTGAGCACAACAACTGTGCTCGCAAGTTACAAATCAATTAATGAATGACATGTATACATGGATATCACAAGGAGAGCTTATATGGTTAATTTGCGTAAAGCCATGTTTATTTCCAATTACAAGTAGTAATTTCCAAAGCATATAAACATAATTAAAATCCGTTTGCAAAGTCTCATTTTTCAGTTAGATAACATTCATCAATATGATGGTGAAGGATATCCTCCTGCCACAAGGCTCCCTGCCCAACCCATTTGGATAGAAATCCAAAAACCATTTTTAACCAACCATTTTGAAAACAAAATAGAGGTCTAACTTTGAGCAGCTTTGCTAGGATGTCCATAACCGCAGACACGGCTATTCGAATAGTTTTGCACTCTACAGAGGTGTGCAGCTTTACCCACAAGAGGTAATCCACTTATACTATCCACTTACACACTCCCGAAGGCGTGCGACTTAATAACAGATGAGTTAGAGCTATATCAAATACCAAAGCAAATGGATGAGAAAATATAATTGTTAGCCATTAGCATCTAATCTATAAGAGTAAAAATAAACCTTGAGTCAAGAATTGAATTAGTAATTAGTAAGCAATAGTAGGACTTGCCATTGTCAAACTTCAAAATTTATAACTAAGTCAAATCAACTCCAATTTGAGTGGGACCAATTTTGTTGGCTTCCACTTTTAATGTAATTTAACTTGGAATAGGTTTGAATCATGTTATTGTTCCAGAAAATTTCGAAATTGGAATTAATTTCTGGAATGAACTATTTTAAACTAGAAATTGAATTAACTTCAAAAATTAAGTAAGTAATTCATTTGAACTCCAAATGGGATGAATCAATTGGGTTGTTCATATAATTTCATCCTCTATCCATTTTTATAATCCTTATATCCACCTCTATCCTGCAAAATTTCACTAAATAATTAAAATCGGATGAACAGTAACAGATGAGAATTAATTTGATTTTCCTGAAACCTGAGACTCAAACTACTATATCTCTCGCATACTAAATCCAAACGGAATAATTCTTTCATCTAAATTCATATAAAATCATGATCTTCCTTCTGTGAATTTTTCATGATTTTTTGGATGACTTTGAATTTTTGAGTATTCTCGGTGTTATTCGTTCTTATTTGTGCTTCTCGATTCTTTCAATAGGTTCCGACGATTATATTGAATACGAGAGTGATCCTCTGCAGTAAGAAAGTTATCTCCAACAAGGCAAGCAGTTTGATCATAAATGTCCCATTATTTTCAAGTCTAATACTTTGTTTACAAATTGTATGTATGCATGCTTTTGTGTCAAAGTAATTTTCCCGATTAGAGGTAGCTATTCCTATTGCATGGTTGCCCTTAAATTATTATCCCCTGCAACAAAACATAAGTTATTAATATCGCTGGTGAATTAGAGTCCGGTGATTTAATTATGCTCTTTTCTTGTCTTTACGGCGTCATGCTTAGCTACCGATAGAATTGGGCGGTTATCGACTTAGTCGATAACTTTGATCACACAAATTATTTTATTACACTATGATCAGCACCTTGTGCTAAATTGCTTTGAAAACTAAAAGTGCAAATGAAATGATTTAGACTTGGGCAAGTGGTTGGATGGTGTGATATCGGGTGTGTGAATGTCTTGCCTAGGTCAATAAGGACCGAACATCTTTTTTCACTAAAACCAAGCATAATTGCGTGCTAACCACCTTGAGAGGATATGGGACCTCTCTTGACTAAGTACCTTGGGTGGTGTTAATTATGAGCTGGTTGGTGGTTGAAAAAGGAAATGTTTGTGATAGGAGGAACATCGATGCGTCGGCTTGAAATTTGGTGATGTGTCTTTCTCTTTGTTGGGTTCTTGCTCTTAATTAGCATCATCCATTGAAAATGTCTCGTGAGGACTTAGCCGTGCCAACATACCAAAGGAAGTGTGCTAATAGCTTGGCGAAAAGACGGTCCGACGTGTGGGTACATTGGTACACCCCTGTAGGGTATAAACTATTCGAATAGCCTCGTCTAGGTTATGGACACGCTTGGAATTGGATTTGCGGAGTTAGACTCAACATTTTGGAATTCTTAATTAAAACTTGATGTGGGTGGTATGAATGGGAAATTCATGCTATTGTTGTGGTGACTATTGGGTTAGCCACTTCGAGGATGTCTTGTTATTATTGTTACTGTATCTCGCTATTTTTGTCAAATAAAATCAGATTGTAAAATTGCTTTAAATCTATTACATTATTGCAAATAAAAACTTGCTTTATCTTTGAAAATGATTCTAGAGCCTCCTCCACTTAAATAAGCTTGCATGTAGCTATGTATAGGCTGTTACACTACACGTAAGTCTTGCGAGTATATTTTTATACTCATTTGCTTTGCTTAATTAATTGTTGCGAGGTGGTTGGTCCTAAGGGATCGACTATTGTGAGGCCCGACTTAAATGACAGACTTACTAGCTTGGCGGCCCGATCGGTTGCCTTGTGGGTAATGGCAAACCATTGGCTCTTTGTTTATCGCCATCTTATGGCTTATGTTTCCTCTGCTACTTTGGTTATTTATCGTATTATTTGGCCGGTCGGCCCTACTCTTGTATTATGATCTTGTATGTCCTTTAAGTTGTATGCTTGTAATAATTTTGTGTATGGAATGGATGCTAAATTTTTGTATGGGGTTTGTGTACTGCAATTCTGGGAAGTACATATACGCCGAGAATCGGGATATTTTATTTGTAATACTAGGACCACTTTGATGGTTAAGTATTACAAGTTTAATACCCCGGGTTCTCACACATCCCCAACCAGCAGCCCACATTCCCTTCAACCGAAGGCAACCACAAGGGAGGCAAGGAGTCCAGGAGGGAGGGAGCAAGGGAAGCCAAGGAGCCAGGGAGCCAGGAAGAAGGGCGAAGACCGGAGAGCAAGGGTGACGCCGAGACCAGCAAGGGAGAAGAGGAGAGCACCAGCACGAGGTCGACACTACCATCCTCTTCCCCACCTCAAACCGCACAAGAGGTAACCCTAGTTACACCTCAGTAGGCTACACGCATACACATCATTCACACATAGCACCAGATCTCCGTAGCATCATCATATAGCTCTCAGTTCATCAATAGCCAAAGAGATCTCTCAGTAACCATCATAGAGCAAAGGGGAGAAACTGGGTTAGAGAGGAAGGGGGAGGATAACTTAGTGCGTGGTATCGGCAGCACCACCACCACCGGTAGCAACCCACAGTTAGCACCCTCACCATGCATCAACCATCTAACATCAAAAGGGAATTCAACACCATCAGTAAAGCAAAAGCACAACAATTAGTAATAATAGAGAAGGGGAAATGGGAGGGAGGTGAGGCTCGGACTAGGAGAAACACACGACCGTGAGGAAGCAATGGCAAGCCAGCCGAGGCGGCGCCAAGTGATTTGGGCGGGCGAGCCGCATAGGCCAAGGCGGTGCTGGCCACCAGGCCGCACCAAGAGGAGGTCGGGTCGGGGTGGAGGCAAGAGGTGGTCGCGCAAGGGCCCATGGCGGGGTGTCTTTGGCGAGGAAGCAATGCAGTGCCGAGGCAGCCGGTAGGAGGCAGTGGCATGCATAGCGATCTTTGGGAGGAGCTCTAGTCGGAGTTGGGGGCCGAGCGAGGTGGCTACCGGCCAGGCCGAGCTAGGGCGGCTTTGGGTAGCCAAGCAAAGAGCGTGTTGGACCAAAGCCCGTGCAGTGCGAGAGGTGCTTGGAGGTAGGAGGCTGACACCATGGAAATAGAAAGAATGGGGAATGAAGGAGGAAGGAAATGGATGAGAGGGGTGAGGGGTGAGTCGGTAGGGTTAGGTGTTAAGGAGGAAAGTAATTAGGGGATTAGAGATTAGGGTTAGGAAGATTAGTAGGGGTTTGGTGGGTAAAGGGATTTAAATGAGAAAAATGGAAGGAGATTAAGATAAGCACCGGTTATAGTTAATTACCAACCTTTGTATAATTTTGGGCGAACACATTTAATTAAGTCGCGTTCAAATAAATAGTCACAGAGCCGGATCGATAAATAATAACATAAAATGAGGTAGAAAATTAATCGAGACCTTTAAAATGAATTAATCACTGGTATGAATAGCTAAAATAAATAAGATGTTCTAATATTTTAGAAATAATTTAACCAGGTTAGAATAATTGAATTAACCAACCCCGAGTTTAATCAAAGTCGTAATTAAATGCATGTGCACTTAAAATAAAATCGGTTAAATTGTTTTGCATGCGTAGAATTAATTAAACATAGTTGCATGCGAATACATTTAGTATTTTTATGTTCGTGCGATTAAAAGCTAACACCGGTAACCTCAATCCTAAAGCCGGTAGACCGTAGAACGACCCCAGTGGGGAGTGCTAACTTAGCGAAGGACCTGAAAAAGTTAATAAATTAAAGCATGCTAACAAAATAGAATCCACTAACTTATGTATGCATAATGTAACACCCTGGTCTTCGAAGTCTTTGTGTTTTTGCAAAATAAAAAGAACCATTTTGTTTTGATGAGAATTCAAAGCTTAACTTAAGAATTTCATAATGGATTTCAATTGATTAAATCAAACTTCAACTAAAACTCTCTTTGGTTTGTTGGGTTTATTGGGTTTGTTGGAGCTTTGGTGATCTCTTCTTTTCTGCACTGGCTTTGTTCTTCTCTGGTCCGAACCTCCTTAGGTCTAGACCTCCCTAGTGGTTGGATTTTCCCTAATTTAGACCTCCCTTCCCAGGTCTAAACCTCACTCATGTTCATTTGAACTCACTCTCTGTTCTGTTGGAACCCCCTCCTTGTTTATTTGGACCTCCCTGTGTCCTTGAGGACCTTCCCATGTCCTCTAGGACCTCCTCCTTGTTCACTTGGACCTCCCGTGTCCTTGGGACCTCCCATGTCCTCTAGGACCTCCTCCTTGTTTACTTGGACCTCCCGTGTCCTTGAGACCTCCGATGTCCTCTAGGACCTCCTCCTCGTTCATTTGGACCACCTCTAGGTTCTGGACCTCCCTCGCGTCCGTTCGAGCCTTCCGCTTGATCCAGACCCTTATCGCTTGTGTCTGCTTCGATTTGCGTTGGGCGGTTTGATATTGTTGAGACGTTCGGATGGTCAGAATGTCCCACCCTCTCTGAGCCCTCAGATCTTTCTTTGGGCGGTCCGATCTGTAGAGGCGTTAACGGTCCGAACGTCCCAACCATTTTGGACCGCTGATCCGATTCAAGGGTGAGATCTAGCGTTAGCTCTGGATGGTCGAAACGGCCCAATCACTTTGGTCCGTTCGATTGAAATCAATGGCTCCCACTTCTCCGCTTCTTATCTCGCTTCTCGCTCACCTCCCTTTGTTAGATCGATCGTTAGGACCCCCTTTGGAGATCTTAACCGTCGGACCTCCATCTTGTTAGATCTCGACCGTTAGGACCTCCTTTGGAGATGTTAACCGTTCGGACCTCCCTTTGTTAGATCGATCGTTAGGACCTCCCTTTGGAGATCTTAACCGTTCGAGACCTCCCCTTGTTAGATCTCGACCGTTAGGACCTCCCTTTGGAGATCTTAACCGTTTAGACCTCCCTTTGCTAGACGACCGTTAGAACCTCCCCTTTGGAGATCTTAACCGTTCAGACCTCCCCTTTGTTAGATATGACCGTTAGGACCTCCTCTTTGGATATCCTAACCGTTCGGACCTCCCCTTTGTTAGATCTGACCGTTAGGACCTCCCCTTTAGAGATCTTAACCGTTCAGACCTCCCCTTTGATTTAATCTGACTGTTAGGACCTCCCCCTTGTGGATTTGACCGCCAGGACCTCCCCTGACCTCTATGTGATCCCTTCTAGGTCTCTGCAGGACCTCCCCTTGAGCTTTGACTGGCCCCATTTGTCAGTCACAACCTCTTTCTTTATCCTTTGACCATGTCCTTGACACTTGGAAGTCTTCAAGCATTTAATGCCTGTTGTGTCGCATTAAATGCTACCACCTTTTGGCAGCACTGAGCTACCTTTTGTCTTATCTTTTACCAACTCCTATTATTTCCTCCACTTGCTTTAGAGCAAGAGCCCTCGAAATCTCGGTGGCTCACAGCTATAAAAGCTTAAGCAGCCCTTCCTCTTTACCCTTTTGCTCATTTCCACACTCTGGCTCCTCCGGCAAGCTCTTGAACCTCCTCCCTTAAGCTTGGGACCTCCTCCGGCCAAGCTCTAGACCTCCTCCAAAGCTCTCTGACCTCCTCCTAAAGCTTGATCTCCTCCAGCAATCTCCTTGGACCTCCTCCAAACTGACCTAGCCTCTATGTTGGTTTTATTTTGGAGTTTCATTGAAGTTTCTTTGGATCTTATTTGAGCTTTGTATTGAGTTGCTTTCACTACTACGGATCACCCCATCACGAGCGGTTCGAATGTCATCACAGCATTTTAGGACCGTCAGATTTGTTGGTCTGTGATAGCAGGCGGTTATCACAGAGCGGTTCCGCTTCGTCTGTGATACTCACTATCACTGAGCGGTTTTTGTTGAAACCGCTGCAGTGAAGGCTAGTATCACGACGGTTTCCATTAAGAACCATCTGCGATACGTACATATCACAGATGGTTCTATTTAAGAACCATCTGTGATACAGAAATATCACAGATGGTTTGTAAAGTAAACCGTTTGTGATATTTCTGTATCACAGACGGTGCTTAAACAGAACCGTCTGTGATATGTTACGTATCACAGACGATTTTTAATGGAGCCTTCACAGACGGTTTCAACAAAAAACCGTCTGTGATAGTGAGTCATCCTAACTACATTTTTGCTATTTTTTGGCTAGCCTCAGGAATTGCTAGCCATGCCCTCTGAAAACAAGCATGCACAAAAACAGATACATCACAGAAAATCAATTGTTGACAAACTCAAAATGATCATTACTCAAAATAAATTACAAAAGATCGCATCTATTCAAGTATTGTCGCTATAGTTACAATTAGATTACAATTGAGTCAATTGTTTGCGGTGGTTGAGAGGTGTCGTGGGTGATGCTTTGAATTACGGCGACGGAGTGAAAATCTCAAAAAAGTCAACGATATATCGACATGATAAAGGCGCAGAGCTTCTCGAATGTCCGTGATCTCATCCTCAACGAGTCCATCCAAATGTATCAATAAGTCACATCGCTAGCAATAGTAAAGTGGTAAGCATATATATTTAAATTTATAATAAGGAAATAATTATTTGAGATCGACAAACCTCGGGATCCTTCCTCCTAGCTCTAATGATTTGTTGCATGTGATAGCAGCGTAGATTGCACATAACTCATCATTTTTTTCTTGTGACCTTTGCAAAAATAGAATTACATATATAGGTATAGTCGGTTCGAGATGCGTTATTATAAAGTATGATATAGGATTATCGTGTTGTAGCGCGTACCGAAAATTTTGTCCTGTGTGTTAGATCGGTGCTGCTTCCGTTGTATGTTCCTTCATTGGCAACATAGGTGATGGTGACCTCTGAGATTCCAAAAAGTTATCTTGGCCATTTCAAGCGAATGAAGACTACAATGGAGTTATGTATGGAGGAAATGAGTATACCTCTCGATTATTCCTTTCGAATCTTTGAATTTGTGGTTGTTGCGGATTAGGGAATCAAGGTATATCACATGGTTCCTTTTTGGTATAATGACTAAAAGGATCCAGTGGTACCTACTCATGTATGTCGCTATAGTCATTTCCATGGTTTGCAAAGATACCACGTGTGGGTCGAGGAAATCCACCGGTTCTTTCCATTCCCGACTTTTTTCCACATGTATCTATACACAAGCAATGAGTTCGATATTTATCGGTATTACGTGAATGTACAACTTGATTATGCGCGCTTGATGTCAACATCGTGAGAAGCGGCGTCGAGGCCAACGAGGTTGAATAGGTTATATAAGTCATTGAAGCCCACGACGAAGTGGTTCGTCCGTTGAAGAAATGCTCATCGTTGTATCGGCGGTGATTCGATGTGCACCCTTCTTTGCGATCTTCTGCATGTATCAGGCATGCAAAACCTGACAAGCATATCCACAGCGATTATCTGCGTGGGAGCACAATGATTTTCCGATGATGTAGTTCCCGGACATCCTAGACTTCCCGGACTTGGGAGGCGCCTATGCGTTCATCGATTTCGATTTGACCTTAACGATTGGCAGCGTCTTCCTGCGAGACGACTCGGTAACCGATATGGTGGCACGGTTTTGTTGTTCATTCGGCGTCTTCTCCACGGGAACCGATGAGGCGGCCTTCTGAGGCGAAACATGAGGTGGAGTCATCGAGGATCCCATTGGAGAGGAATGGTCGTGTCGGATCATTAACCTTCTTTGGGTCGAGCGGCGTCCTTCTTGGGCCATTGGATAAAAGTGTGCACAGCATCCCCTAGTGTTCTGATGTCTTCGTTCGGGCAAATCTTCAGCGGGACGGTCACGAAATTACCATGTACCATATCCACCTCGACCCTAGTGTAACCCTGCGCTAGTGGCATCAGGTCAGATCTTCCTTGCCTTTTTACGGTATGGATACACCATCCCCATGTGACCTCAATAGAGGGACCCATCCATCCTCACTTGGAGCTTGCAGGGCGTCGGCCCCTACAAAACGATACGCAATTAGCTAAGACGTCCTATAGGTCTATTTTTGGTACATTCCATAGATGTACATTACCTTGATGTCGTCTACCGGTAATTGGATGTCGTCATGTTGAAATTATGCGTGGGCCGACGCTACTCAATGTCGGCGGGGTAGCTCCCAAATTAACAGGCGGCTTCGGATGGCTCGGAGTTGATTCATTTGATCATGCGATCTTTGCTAGCTTTCCTTCAAATTTTTCAATAATCATCTGTACCAACCGGTCCTCATGCTCAGCCTTGGATCTCTTCCTACTCCTATACGTGCGATGAGTCGTCTGCGAATACATGACTCCAAGATACGTTAACCCCAAGGCCTCGCGTGCGACAAGGTGCTCCTTGTTTCCTGGGCCGTGAAGCGGTATATCCTTCTCCTCCATGCGCTTGGAAGGAGCATTGGGAAGTTTGAGCAGTCAGTTCACGCTGCAAGAGGTCATCATGTTATTCTAGACACTATGAAGTTATGAACTTATTAACAACTAGGTAGTTTGACATATTTACCACACGTTGGGACACTTCCTGGTCTGCCGGGTTTGTAAAAGAGATGCTACCCGAAGACGAGACTTTTGCCCTTGCTTGTAACCAGCTTTGGGAGCGCGGGTCTGTGACGTCAGCAAATGGCCCGGTTGCGTTCGCCTCCGCCGCCGCCCATTCCTCGTATTTACCCGCGTACCCAGCGGTGCCGAGTCTGTGCGGGTGAGTGTTTCGTGTCTGGAGAGCTTTGTGTGCCGCACTTTGCTCCTTAAATTCGGCCATCGTCTTCCACGACCACAAAGGCATCCCATGCTTCCGCGTCAAGAATCCATACTTGAAGGCGTCGACCCGTGTTCACGTGCCGTGACAAGAGTGCTCTTGAAGGTCCTCCACGATTTATCCATCATGAGCATCGCCGTCCGTTCCACACATGCCATATGCATTCGGGATAGTGAACTTGCTTGAAAGTTACGTCCACAAGACGCCTCTCGCTTCTTTAAATCCGAGATCCTTCCACCTTGGTGTGGTGATGGGGACCGTTCCTTGCAAGTATTCATGATGGTCGGAATCTACTTGGCGATCTCTTGGGACTCGAGAGGGACCCCAAAGTCAACGACCTCCGTGATGACGATCGGCCCAGGGCATTTTCGATTGTCCTCTGCCATCTCGCTTCGTATCATCTGCGATGTCGGTGGCGTGGCGAAGACAGCGCCTCTACCATCTGCTTGGTGTAATGGCACGACAGCAAAAGACAGTGCCTCTGCCATCTAAACTTACTTGCTATCTATATAAGTTACATATGCAATAAAATGGATTGCAAGTGTCCCAAATTAACATATACATATGAAGTATCCCCATGTCATTTAAAGCGCTAAACATATACCACATGTATATGAATGAAATTGCATAATTAATTCGGACAAGGCATGAGGAGGACCAAATTAACATAATCAAATGTAAATCATTCAAGTCATTTAAATTGATTAAAATGCAAAACATGTATGACATGTATATGAATGAAATTAGCACAGAGCACAAAAATTTAAAATTAATGTGAGCTCTCACATGGTGAGTTGCACAAGAAACAAACTTGGCCATCTCAGCACTAAGGTCTATTCTCTTCATAAATTGGATAAGAAAACTAAAATTCAGATTTTGAGCTCTATCCAAAGCTTAACTAGACTGACATAACAATCACATGTATAACAATCTCTTATGATCTTTGTATAGATAGAAACTAGCTCCTATTCTAACACTTGTAACATTCCAGCATATTTAAATGACCAAATTATCATATACATATGAAATTTCTCCATGCCATTTAAAAAGAAGAATATGCTCAACATATTCATTATAAGAACAACTAAAAACAGCATGAAGCTAAGCAAATAAGATTGCTCAATTGCTCTCAGTTGACTAATTGCATAAGACATAGTCTTTGCAATCTCAGTCCTTTGTCAAAATCTATTCACCAATCAATTTTCATAAATACAAAACAGATCTTGAGCTCAAACTACAACTTTCTCATATGTCAAGTTATCTCAGAGTAGCAGTTAAACTTTCAGTCAACAGATTACAATCTAACTATCTTAATGAAATCAAATCACAAAAACAGCACATAAAGCATTCTCGTAAGCAGAACATCGATCATATGCCTTCAAGATAATTCACAAATTTATATCAACAATAAGCCTAATTGATGATTGAGAATAGAAATGCAAATATCTCACGAAAGATCAATCGGATCACAGAACATACAAGTATAATCTTAATTCACTATAATGAAAAGAAAAGTATAAAGGCTACTAATTATAACTGACCATATAAAGCAATATGACAATATGATTAAGCTCAAGTTTGTTTCTAATTATCTATTTGATTTCAGATTTCGACTATCATCACGAGCATCAACAGAACCCATCACAGAGCAAGGAGGGGGCGGGATAGAGCGAGTAGAGTGGTATACTGGGGAGGCGCGAGGAGTACTGAGGAGGCGCTAGAGCCGGCGAGGGAGCCGTGACAGTAGGAGAGTCATCCTGAGCATCAGCAGAACCCATCACAGAGCAAGGAGGGGCGGGATAGAGCGAGTAGAGTGGTATACCAAAGGAGGCGCGAGTGTCGGAGGAGGCTGGAGCCAGCCTGGGAGTCGGTGATAGGCCGAGAGGAGGATGACAATGCTTGTCGGTGGAGTTGGAGGCGGAGGCGGCCGGTCGTCGAGCTAGAGTCGAGCAGGAGGTGGGCGCTCGTCGGGCCGAGTCGGAGCAGGAGGCGTGAGCCCTAGAGGAGGCGAGCGAGTCTTGAGAGCTTAAGGCGCGGGAGTAGTGGAAGTGACGAGCAAGAGCAAAAACCTAACAATTCCTCCTTATAAAAAGGCTATCACAGACGGTTCTATTATAGAATAAATGCGTGATAAGGAATCATAGACGCTTTTTAATAAGAACCGGTGATATGGGGCGTATCACGAGCGGTTCTTAATAAAATCGTCAGTAATTCCTTATCACAGATGGTTCTATAAGGCCTGAAAAACCTGGTGACAATCTGTGATATCCTGACAAAACCTGGTGACAAGTGATTGTCAAGTCCATATGAACACGTGACAAGTATGATGACAATCATGACAAGTTCATATGAACACGGTGACAAGTATGATGACAAGTTCATAACACATTTGACTTCAAAATTCATATCTAATTCAACTCAACTCTAAATCAAGTGAAACCAATTTTGATACTCCACATTACAATGAACGTCCACATTGACATCAATATCAAAGATGACAAGTCCATAACACATTAACACATGACAATTTCACATTGACATCAAAATATATGAGAGATTACAAGTCCATAACACATGATGTTATGGAATACATTAATTACAATGGAGTAAATTCTTAATTAAAATATAGCCCTTCATGATGATCGATGCGCATATAGCTAGCTTCCTCACTAGGTTCTTCCTTGAGCCTGATGCCGTTTCCGAAATGAGGCAACTCGTCAAATTGATTGTATTCTTCCTCGTCCACTACATTCTCAACTCCGACAATCCTCTTTTTTCTATGAAAAACTACGTGGCGCTTCTTATTTGCCTGGTCGGTTACATAGAAGATTTGAACAACTTGGTTAGCGAGTACGAATGGTTCGTCTTTGTATCTGACACGTTCGAGGTCCACGGTAATGACGCCGTACTTGTCGACCTTCACCTGTGGGAGATGGATCCAACGACACCGAAATAGGGGATCTTGAAAAGCACGTGAGTCGAGCTCCCATATCTCCTCTATTTGACCATAGTAGGAGCTCCTCATTATCGGTCTTGAATGCATCTATCAGACACCATGCTGATACGGGTATGCTCTTCCTATCTGGCAGCCGTATAAAATGTGTACCATGTATGTCGTATCCTTGCCATGTGATAATTGTAAATTGTGGCCCTTGTGCCAACCATAGCGGCATATCATCACTTGATGACCTCTTAGTGATTCGCACCTTTAACCATTTGTTGAGCAAGCGGTTGTGCTCTCTCGTGATCCAAACCTCCGGCGAGTGCGGATTACATTGGCGTACCATGTATTTGTGCTCGTCGATGTCAGGGGACACTTGGGTCATGTGTTGCAAGGCCGTGAAATGGGCTTGGCGTGCGTATCGAGATCGGGTGTGATTGATTTCCTTCCGATGGTCCCGATACCATCCGGTCTCCCCTCATGGCGAGATAGAGGCACACCTATCGGTTCCACGAGCCATGTAGTCGACGCAGAACTCAATGACCTCTTCGGTTGCATAACCTTCGATGATCTTGCCCTCGTTGAGATCGATTCGTCGACGTAGGACTTGAGAATTCTCATGTACCTCTCGAGCGGGTACATATGGCGTAGGAACACAGGGCCGCATATCTTTATCTCTTTCACAAGGTGAACAATGAGATGGACCATGATATCGAAAAACGACGGAGGGAAATACATCTTAAGATGTCATAGAGTCGTCACCACCTCGGCCTGCAGAGCATCTAGTCCTTGGGGATTGAGGACCTTCTGAGCAATTGAGTTGAAAAAATAACACAACCTTAAAATTGCCACTCGAACCTTGTTCGGCAAGATACTCCTAATTGCAACAGGAAGCATTTGTGTCATCAGCACATGACAATCATGAGACTTCAGACCAATTAATTTTAAATCTTGCATAGAAACAAGTTTCTTAATGTTAGCGAGTAACGAGCAGGACTTTCACAACATGCAAGCTCGCAGCACGATTCATTTCTCTCGGCCTTGGGCCAGTGTAGCAAAGCGAGGAAGGTACATTCATCTGTATTGGCCTCTTTCGGTGCTAACTTTCGGTCCTTATGTTCATATCAACCAAGTCACGCCGTGCATTTACACCATCCTTTGTTTTGCCACTAATGTTCAGTAAGAGACCAATCAAGCTATCACATACATTCTTCTCTCGTGCATGACGTCGATGCAGTGGCGAACTTCTAAGTGCTCCCAATAAGGCAAGTCCTAAAAAATTGACCGCTTCTTCCAGATGTTCTTCTGATGGGTTCTTAATTTACATCCCTTCCCAAGCACAACATCGATATCCTTAACCATATCATAGACCTCTTTCCCTCTAAAAGCCATTGGAGCTGAACTGTCCTCCTTATTTTCATCGAATTGTTTCTTCATCTTGCGGTATGGGTGACTCTTGGGAAGGAACCTCTGACGGCCTATATACAGTTTCGTGAGTTGTTCGACCATACACTCTCCGTAGCATCTAAGCGGTCTTGACGGGCTTTGGCTCCTTTTGTCTGAAGCGACAAGTTACCAAGGGCGAAAAATCATTGATGGTGCGAGAACAATATGGCGCGTAAAGTGAAGTTCTCTCGTTTGTACGCATCTCATACCTATACCCCTTCGTTCCACAGTATCACAAGATCTTCCAACAATGGTGCTAGGTTCACATCAATATCATTCCCAGGTTGATTTGGCCCTTGGATAAGTAGTGACATCAAAATGTACTTCCGCTTCATACACAGCCAATGAGGAAGGTTGTACATATATAGATTCACGGGCCGAGTGCTATATCATTTGCTCATGTTACCAAAAGGATTCATTCCATCGTACTCAACCCTAACCTTATGTTCCTCGATTCCGCACCGAACTCTTGAAGCTCCGATCGAAGTTTCTTCACTTAGGCGAAATCGGCAGGTGTCTTAGCTTTCCATCTTTCTTCGCTCCTCCGAAGTGCCAACGCACCAATATTGCCTCCTTTGGGTTCGCAAATAAACGCTTCAAACGTGAGATCACAGGCAGATACCACAACATCTTAGCAGAAGGTCCTTGCTTCATCTTAGCGATATTATGACATTTGTATCGGAAGCTTTGCACATGAGACATGCATGCATGTGCGCATACTCTTCTGATGAGAGGATACAATCGTTCGGACATGCATGTATTCTTTCTACTTCCATTCCCAATGGACAAAGAACCTTCTTTGCTTCGTAGGTGGTGCTGGGCAACACGTTTCCCTCCGGAAGGATATCCGCTAGGAGACCTAACAACGTTGTGAAACTCTTGTCGGACCAACCATTGCTTGCCTTCAATTTAAGCAGTTCAATCACGGTTGACAACCTTGTGTATTCCGGCTAGCAGCCAGGGAACAAAGGTCTCACCGAGTCCTCCATTAAGCCCTCAAACTTACAAAACTCTCTCTCATTGTAGATCCACAAATTCCAATATAATCCGCCAATTATTTTATCACCATTTAACCGGCAAATATTTTGACCAATTTCAATCAGCAAGATATCCCTTAATCAATCATTCCAACATCCAACAAGCATAAGTTTGTATACTCCAATATCCAACACTCATGCAATTCTATAATCCGGTCAAAACATATCTCTATAATCCGATCAAGTTTCCTTTTAAATCCACTTCTCTATTTAGGTATATCAAATTTCAAGTTTCCAACCAACATTACCAACAATTCAAGACTTGGATAAAATTGAATTTTTCCTAAAAATCAAATCGGCTTGCGATTTCTATATCCTTCAAAATCCATCAACATTTTCCTTCGATCATCTCTAATTGCGTAATCTATACAATCCAATTTAACTGCTCTTCTTTAAACCATTCAAAATCAGGGCATATCCACCAACATACTCTTGTATCCACTACAACTCCTTATAATCATCACCGAATCCTAAAATCTTTAATTCCCAATATCAGACTCATCAATGATTCTCCAAGGCTACCTAGCTTGGCATCCAAACGCACTGGTTATTCTTTACAAGAGCAGCTCCCAAGGGCCTGGCGTGTTGCAGGGCTTGAATCATCTGCACTATTATTCCAGGCATCCAGCGCTTGATCACGACAGGCTCGGTCCTATAGAGATTTCAAGGGAAAGAGGATCCATTTGAGATTATAAAACGGTGAAGCTAGAATAAGGTGAGAAAGAATAAGGTCAGAAAGAATACCCAGAGGGAGGTTAGGATGGAAAGATGACCAAGATGAGGAGAGAACAAATTATTTTGCTTGTTGTATAAAATAAGTTTTGAAGTTTTTTTTTCAACTAACGGCCATTCTAACTAGGTCACGACCTCACGATCGATATGGCGGCGATACCACTTTTATGGGACAGGAACAAAAGATCCCGAATCCTCGTGTTCATACACTAGTCGAAATTCCGATGTACGCAGTCAAACAAAAGTGATAATCAAAACATATCACACACTTTATTAATAATTATTCAGTTTATTACAAAGGAGGCTTACAAGCCAACAATAAAGAACACACGGAAGGCGAAGAAGATGTAGTAGAGTCAATTAATCGCCACGAGCAATCGATTGGGAGTAGCGGCCTAATCGTCAAGATCCACACGATGGCGAAGTCCTTCTCCTCTGAAATTTGTTTGCATAAAGCAAGTATGAGCACAACTACCGTGCTACTTAAGTTACACCCGTCAAATGTGATTGAATGCATGCATAAGGTAAACAAGGGGTATTGGCAGGGTTTATTTGCATAAAGCAGCATTTTCGATTTTAAATAATCATATTAATTTCCAAGGCCATTTTTATACTATATCTAAAATCATATTTTAAATGACAATTTTATAGTGTGGATAACCTCCATATTTGAATGGTGAAGGATACCCTCCTATCACAATGGCTAACCGCCCAATTTTCCCACAGGACAAACCATCCTGAAAACATCTGTTGAAAACACTTTTATAAACCAAAAACAAGTCTAACTCCAAGTGGCTTTGCTAGCATGTCCATGACCGCGGACGCGGCTATTCGAATAGATTCTACTCTGCAGAGTTGTACAGCTTTACCCACAAGACACGAATTCTCTAGTTTATCCGGCATATATCTATGCCACCGCTCACTACCTTAGGTAAGCAGTCTAGAGCACGTGACAAGGCCTTTACAATGATCTACCTCGAAGTACTCATGCCCGCTAAGGTTTCGCTCCCCTTGGACTACCCATCCTCAAGAGCCCCTCTTGCACCAAAGGGACTCTTGTCTAACCAACACCCACTCATACAACATGGCACGAATATCTAAGAGGTATCCCAAATTAATAAGCCAGGTCCTGCCCATACAGGACGTGTGGTGGTATGGTAAGGCATAGCAAAATGCAGCTCAAAGACCAGTCCTTAATCGACTTGGGCGTCTTTCAAAACAAACCCTGGGCTTTAATCCTAACCAGATTAAACCCGTGCATAAACCTGCACCCACCATTCATCTGTTTCACCCAATTCCAAACCATTTTTATTTTATTTTGAATAAAACCACCTTTAATAATTCTCCATGGTAAGACAATACCACAGATTCAAATTTTAAATCAATTTGAAATGGTTTGGCTAAATTCCCCAAAATTGGTAGACCACAGTCTAAGCATTTGCTAAGCATGTGAGTTTTTACCATACTAGTTTATCTCTTGGTGACAAAGGAATGACATATCAATATTCAAGATTGGCCATAGAATAACAATTGGAATAACTAAGCATTTAAGCAGGTATTAAAATAATTGACTAAAAATATGCATGCAATAATAATTTTTAAAAACTGAATTAAATAACTTTAAAATACTGGGGGCAATATGGTCAAATTGTATAACTTGCCTTCGTTGAAGTCTTGACTCTCTAAATCCTCCGAAGGATCTAACTCTCGAGGATAAATCAAAGTCTATCTGTGAAAATGAGCTAAATTCAAACAAAATTCTGATGAAGATTCAAATGAACTCCAAATTAAATAATTTTAGTTTAGTTAGCTAGATCTTGAATTTGTAAGAATTTAGAAATTTGAATCGACGAAATCGGAGTTCGTATGAAGGAGAACGAACCGGGAAGTTTACAATTCACATGAAATGATGAAATTGGAATTTTGATTTAATGGAATTATTTTTACGGAGACAAATCAATTTATAGCGTCATCAATGGTTTCCTCCACGGGTGACACATATATGCCACGTGGGCGACCGCGGCGGTGACGGGCAGCCACATGGGCAAAAGAGGTGAGGTGGCAATGATGTGGCCATGATGTGGCGGTGCCACATTGGCATGGCGGCGGCGGCTTCGGCGTCGGCTTCGCGGCCTTCTGGCGCCGCGATGAAACGCCCAAGGGCTCAACGAAGAGAGGAGATGGGGATGTAGTTCTCACCCAAAGGCGGTGGTTGGGCCGAGGCGATGGCCGTGGCGAGTGGGAAGGCGGCGGTAAAGATCGGGTTCACGGTGGTGGCGGGCTCGGTGGTCCTGGCGCCAAGGCGAGGCATGTAGGGGATGGCCCTGAGGACGGAGATGCCGATGATGATGTCGGATGGCCGGGGAGAGCTTGACGGCACCGGAGATGAAGAAAAGCCGAGCTTCAATGGCGGTGAAGAACTCAAATCATGCGGCGATTGCGAGAGAGAAGAATGGTTTGAGGGTTTGAGTGAGATGGAGGAGGTGCACCGGTGCTCTATTTATAGGGGCGAGAGGAGAGGTGGAGGTCGTCTTGGCGTTGTGGCGGCCACAGCGGTTGGTAGCGCGTGGCCGACCCGAAGCGGAAAGTGGGCGCGGTGGAGGGTTGGGGCACCTGAGTCGTCTTGCGTCTTGGCCGCGAATCGGGAATGGCGGTAGCAGAGCGGTTCTGCGAACTTAGCTCGATCAACAATGGAGGCCGCCTTGATCTTGATTCCGTGGGGAAGCGAGGGTAGAAGACAAGTGGGCGGGCCAACTTGGAAGTGAGAGGAGAGAGGCATCGGGTGGGGTCGGGAAGGTGAGGAGAGAGAGGGGTCTTGGCCAGGGCGAATAGGCCCGGCCAGGCAGCAGCGTGGAGAGAGAATGGGCAGGAGCGCATGTGCCTGAGAGCGGGCAGAACCAAGGTTAGGCCAAGAATAGTTAAAGAATTTCTTCGATTTTCTATTTTAGTTCATCCTTAATTCAAATAAGCTTTAGAAAATAATAAATAAAATCCAAAAATTCTAGAAAAATTCACAAAAATTCCTAGAGTTGTTTTGGACTTAAATAAAATAATTCCAACTTAAAATTGGTAATATATTTTGCAATTAAATTTGTTTAGCTTTAAAATAATTTTAGAAAAACTTTTAAAATTCGAGAAAATTCTATAAATTAATTAAATTTTATTTTCCAACTTTAACTCAAATAAAACCTCAAAATCTTTTAATAAATTTTATTTTTAACTTTTAAAACTTCAGAAATTAAATGAAGCAATAAAACTCTTTCAAATTTGAGAAAATCAATAAAATAATAACTTTAATTAATTTTAAATTAGTATGAGAACCTTGGGAACATTACAGGGGGTTAATGGTTAGCTGCCCAAGTCGATTAGGACCGGTCTGCGAGTGTATTTTGCTATGCCTTATCGTGCAACCACATATGCGTATTAGGCGGGACACAGGTGAATAATTTGCAAAGTTCTATCGCAGTTGATCCGACTGGGGTGTGGGTGGTCTTTTATGGCCTGTCTTTCATGACTATGTTATTCCCATATGGCTCAAGAGGGGGCCCTTGATCTCTCGGATTTCTATCCACGGGGTGGGTGAAACCTTAGAGTAGGGTGGATGCGGTGGGATGATGCATTGTAAAGGCCTTGCGGTAATTCTACATTTCAACCTCGCCTCCCTATTGGTTTTCAGGTTTTGACTACTACTGAAAGCTTAAGTGCTTAAAAAGTTAATTAAACCCATACATTTCTAACTACTTGACTAAGCAAGATCATTAACCTAAAGACAAAAGCTGGGTATAAAAATTGATTCTTGTTAGGACACCTACCACAACAAAAGTTGACCGAACTCAAAAGCTAGTCTAGATTCCTTCCAATTAAAACTTCCTATAGCTAACTCAAACATTCAAAAACATTACTAACTACTAGAATTGGTCATGAAGCTAACCTCCTTATCAATTTGACACTTTTAGACTAACATTCATGTAACTTCTCTCTGACAAAAATTTTGAACTTAAGTGCTATTAACTCAACCTCTAATTCAGCGATTCAAAGGGTGACTTAACCTTTTCAAGTTTGATAGTAAAGGACAGTGGTTTCTTTTACAATTGAGTTTCTTGATAAAACAACTTTTCACACCACCCTCTCTTCTCTACTTATTTCTAAACACTCAGACCCAAAAAGGTTTTCAGAATTGGATGCCACTGAGAACTAAATGACCATCTGACTAAAGAGCATTGTAACAGCCCCATTTTTATTAATTAGGATTTATATACATTTCATAAGCATTTCATTTATTTCTGGAGCATGTGCATAAAATATGCATTTGAAAATTTTAAATCAAATGTAAACCTCTAACTCAAACTAAAGTCACAAAAGAAATTTGAAATAAAAAACTCATAAAAATCTATGGAAAACAATTTATTTAAATACTATAATAATTACCATAAATACAAATGAATTTTATCAAATTTATGAACTCAATTTAACCTTGATAAAAATTCAAACTTAAGTAATAAACATCTTCTCTAAGTGAATTTTAAACAAATGAATAAATCATGAACATAATTTTTAGAAAAATATACATAGAACATAAAATCCTAAAACATTTATATAAAAATTTACAATATATTAGAAACCTTCTCTGAAATTTTTATAATTTTTGGAGCCTGATAACTTTATTTAACAATTCACTTATCCATCAGTCATTTTTCTGAAAATCCAGGAACCCTATTTATTTTCTCCCTCTCACTGGCCAGTGGGGCCCGCTGACTAGCTTCTCCCTTCCAGGCAGCTCCTTCGCCGCTGCAGCCCCTGGGACACGCTCCCGCATCTCTGCTGAAGCAAGCACGCCAGCCACGCCATGCCTCGCTGCCCATCTCACAGCTTCTTGATTCATCTGTAGGAGCAACATGCCTCACCTCCTTCATTCTCCTTCCCTTCCCCCAAATCTTCCTTCTTCCCCTCCTCCTGCTCCATGGCACCGCCGTCGGTCCCTAATCAGTTCGCGCTCCCCTCGATTCTTGATGCCGCCTCGATTCCTCCACAGTGGCGCCTCTCAGGCCTTTTCCCAGCACTGGCCCGGCCCTCCTTCTGGCCGCCTCCTCCGGCTCCCGGCTCCTTAGCCCTTTGCTCTTCCCCTCGGCCGTGCCTCGGCTCCCCAGAGCCTCGCCGCCCTCCCGTCTTGTAGCCCCTCCCCACTCTCGTCTTCTTCCACGCCAGCCCGAGACCGCCGCCTCAGCCGCCCTTCCTCACCCGTCGAACCACCGGCCGATTGCTCTCGGGTGGAGCACCCTTAGACCTCCACGGACCCTCCTCCATCACTCACACCGGATCCCCTTCACCTAGCCGCCCCCATGATGAACCCGTCCTTGTTGGTGGTCCTGACACCAGCCCTTGTAGTATTCCTCCTCCCCCGACTATCTGGTGAGTTCCACTTGCCCTTCCGATGCTATTGCTCTCACTACTACCGCCCTTCTGTCACAGGTACTCCGCCGCCATGGTGGCAGTGCCACCGTCGCCGTCGTCTCCCTCAACCCCGGCCAGCAATCATCACAACCTTGAGCCACCTCCGGCGGCTCGGCGCCTCCCTAACCCATGGCTCCTGCGCCTCCTCGGCCCTGTGGTGCTTTCATTGCGCTGGAGGTGTTCAAAATGCCCAAGCCGCCCCGATGCTCCTCTGTTCCCCCACGGTTTAGCTCGGCTCCCTCGTGTGTATGTATTAACATGTAAGTAATTGACAATAGAGGCTACCCTTTAATAGTCAATTAGGTTATGTTAAGGTTAGCTAAAGCTGTAGGAATGTAATTAATCACATTATTTGGTTAACATACAAATTGGTGTTGTGTTTGTGTTTTCAATGGATGATGCAAATGACAACGAGACTAGTGACGATCTGAAACTAATAGTTAGAAAGTTTATTGATTCACTAGCTTAGAAATCTTGTGATTGAATTAGGACCTTGGGTTAGCAAGAAATAGATAGTTGGATGTGAAATTTTGAGAAAACCCACAGAACTCATGTTGGTGAAGTTTTGGACAGAGAAGAGATGGTGTTTTGGGTGAAATCTGAATTATGCAGGGGAACAAGATTGCTAAACCCATTATCCTATTCTATCAAGTATTGTGAATGTCACTAGGCCATTCAAGTGTACTAGCAAAGTTGATAGTTGAGTTTAAAGGGAGTTTAGTTAATACAACTTTAGTTCTTAAAAGCTTGCTGTTGTAGGTGTATGAACAGCAATCTATAGAATTTTGGAATTTGTCAGTGAGCTGTTGTCAATTCTGAAATCAGATCCTTAAGTTTATTGTTTTGTTTAGCTTTTTAGCTAACAGAAGCATCTCAAGTTGATACATCAGTAAAATGCACTTTCTGAAATTAAACAGACGAAGGTTTTGATGAAAATCTGAATTATCTATATAACCTTTTTTCAAAACCATTGGTCTAATGCTACCAAAATTTTGTAAATGTCAACTAGATCTCTTAAGTGAAATAACTAATCTAAAAAGTTGAAATCTGAATGAAGTTGGGCTAGTAATTTTTCAGTCCTTAGAGTTATTCTTTAGTTGGTTGTTTTAACAAGCAAAGGGAACTAAATGCTTATGGAAATAGCAGTCAGTAGGTAAGCTTAATAACTTTTGGAGCTTTCAAAATCTTTAAATCACTTGTTTGATAGCTAAAACCAAAAGTTTAAGATTTGTTTGGAGGTAATTGGTAACCACTCACAACCAACTGAATAGAAAACAATTAAAAGGCCTTGATCTTAGTAGTAGTAGGAATCCACACAGTTTGGCCAAGTTAAGGTTTTAGTAAACAAGAAGTTACTTCACAAACTCATAACTAATTCATTCTAAATCCAAATTAGGTGAAACCAACTTTGTTGGTTTCCATTTCTAATAATACTTTCACATGGCATAAGTGTTAAACATATTCTGCTACAGCAAATTTCAGAATTACAATTACTTACAGAAAAGGATTACTTTTACACTAGAAATTGAAGTAACTTCAAAGTTTCGTAGAAAATTCATATGAACTCCAATTAAACTAAAATTTACACCTAAATGCATCTAAAATCTTAATCTCACTAATATGTGAATCTCATGTATTTTTGAGCATTTTGGATTTGTCGGTTTTATCAGTGTTTATTCGCTATTGTGTTTTCCCTCTAGATGTCGAATTGCACGGAGTGAAATTTTACGTCTCTGAGAGTGAACAAGTGAACTTCCAACAAGGCAAGCATCCTCTTTGCACCATGTTGATCCCAGAATTTTTGAACTGTAGATTTTCAAAATACAGTGATACTGTTGGGTGCTAATTTTCTAAAAAGTATTTGTGATTTGTCAATAGTTAGTTACAACCTAACACTTGAGGCTTACCTTTAATCTAATCATACACTCAAACTTATGGTAGTGCTTCTATAATTAAATACTTGTTTTTAGTTATTGCTTAGCCATGCAGTCTGTAGAACGTTAGTGTTTGGCAAGCTTACCTTGTCAAACTTGGGAACACTAAATGAACTTCATTTATTTTATTCTTTGTTCAGTCTATTTAAATCTGAAACGAAATCAAATTTTGTTTGTTTACACTGATTTTAAATCTGGACAAGTGGATGCTAGTGATGGTGCCTTAGTGCACGAGATTGGGAAATGTGGTTGTCTTGTCTGGATTGATTAAGGACTGAACATTGACTGGACGATTCAAGCCCCAACGTACTTCCACACGCAGTGTATGGGCGCTGTTTGGTTAAGTAAAAGGTTAATGCTATTGAGTTGGAAAACAGGAAAGTAAGGACATATGTGTTTGATCTCATATCTGTATCATATGTTCTTAAGAGGGTGAGGGCGTACATGCGTTCCATCACATGTACGTACCTTAAGGGCTCCGATTGCGAATTAATATGTGCAGCTAGCACAGCTCTACTTTCTGTCATTTAATTTCTATTTTTCGAATCGGCATTCCCGGCACAACATGTGGGCCCCCGGTTGGCAGGTTCTATTAGTAACTTGAACTAAGCGGGATCAGTCACACATGGGTATTCTAGCTCAATAGTGTCAACTTGTTGAAAAACACCAAATCTTAGTTTACCCGGCCGGCATACCAAAGGCAGTGTGCTATTATTCCGGAGGCTTACGGGCTAACTAAGTCGTGTGGGTAAAGATGTACACCCCTGCAGGGTCAAAACTATTCGAATAGCCGTGTCCACGGTTATGGACAACGCTTGAGTTGAATAGATCTTTGTATAGATTTTGAATTACAAACCTTTGTATAGATTTTTGAATTACCAATCTTTGTATTGATTTTTGAATTACAACTTTGGTCTGGATACTATTTCGGCATAAATGTGTTCATGCAATACTTTGGTGTGGCCGGCAGCCACTTAAATTTTGCTATTAATCTTGATTACATTTCCTTTTATGCAAAGCTTTAGTCCAAATTGATTTATAAAATTGCTTTGTCAAAACTTAGTTAGTATAGGACTAAGATGTATCGCTTTGTGCAAAATTGAACCCTTTACAGCCTTTCTTTTGTCAACCTTAAGCATGTATGAATTTTAATCCTTTGGATAGGTTCTATCAAACACTTTCTTTTCATAGTTTGTGTAAGTCTTGCGAGTACCTTCCGTACTTAGGTTTTATAACCTCTTGTTACAGGTAAGGATGGTTATTTATATGAGATGCCCGTTAGCGCCGATCAGGGTGACGCTAACGAGTGAAGCTAATTCTAATCTCCACTCAATAGCCTGAGGGTAATGGGGCCATTGGTGGCTTTTGCAGTTTCATTTTGTTTCCGCTGCTAAATTTTGTTGTGACCAAAGTCACAAAATATTGTAAATCAGCAGAAGTGTAATCCCCTATGTATAATTATGTAAATGTTTACCTTGTATATCCGATGCAATGTTGTATAAGGATATATGTGCAATGGTCACTGATCTTGGGAACTATTGCATGACATATATCCGGGAACCTGAATGTTGGATTTGTACCTAATTAAGAATTATGCTTCTAGTATGATTTTTAATTAAGGACCGGTTGTTCTTGATTAAGAATTATGCTTTTGGTATGATTTTTAATTTGGCATAAACCTCCAATATTCCGGGGTCCTTACAGCGTTGGTATCAGAGCAGGTGTTGACTGTAGGTTAGAATTAGCGTGGTCATTTGCATTAGTGAGTCTTTTGAGAAATTATTTTCAAGTTAGCAAAATAATTTTGGAAAGTTTAAGTATGACATCTTTTATTCCTTTCCCATCTTAGTCTCAAATTCTTACCTTATATCCATTGAATTTGTGCAAAATATTTTTCCATTGCTCATCTATCTGTTCAAAACAATAGACATGTTAGTAGTCACCAAGAAGAGTATTGGCGAAGGAACGAGAAGATGTTGCCTTCCCGCAAAATTAGGATTAATTTAGGGATTATTCTTAGATAGTATATACCCTAATTATATTGTAGGCGCCCTTTCTAGGAATTTATGCGAAAAGAACGATTAACCATTTTACGGGTTCGAGATCAAATTGTTGTACCAGAGTGATCAATTGTCAATTAAGTTTGAGTAATCACAAATTTGTCAACTAGATCTAAAAGCAATTGAAAACAGATGATTTTACTTGATGGCCCTAATGACCATGACCACAGACAACGAGGCGAGATAGGGTTGTCATGGCGGCTCGGGTGAGTATGTCGCCGGCAAGAGGATGGCGTCGGCGCCAAAGCACCTAAATTGGATTGCTTGAGGGCTTCGAGCTCGGGGTGGTGGCAGTCTTGACTTGAGCAGCCAGCCGGGCGAGTCTTGGTGTGGCGGCACCGTGGAGACGAAAAGAGAGGCGCCTTGGAGAAGACTAGGAGGAAATTAGGGCATGCAAGGGTGCAGTAGAGCTCAGGGGACTCACCGGGGTGGTTGCCTTCGATGGAGAAGCACCAAAGTGGGCCGGCGGCGGAAACCTGCGGTGGCGCGAGGTGGTCACCGAGGCGGGGTTGCTGCGGAGCAAAACAACACAAGTGAGTGATCGGGGAAGGTCAAGGGAGACTAGAGGGTGCTCAGTGAGGAAGGAATCGGAAGGGGAGGCGCCGGAGAAGAAGTAGCAGCAAGGGAGGCGGTGGTAGCCGTGGTCGGGGAAGAAGGGCGACGCGAGGTGCTCCAGAGGCTCAAGCCCCAAATTGATGGAGGGGGGTTGCTCCTCGGGATGAATGGCGCGCCGTGACGGGGTTGTGGGTCGTCGGAACTCGCCGGAGCAACTGGGACGACGACGGGCGGCATGGTGGCCGAGGACTTGGCAATTAGCTCCTTGCATTATACCGAGGTCTTTGTGGAGAAAGGGAAGGAAACAGGCGGAGGGCACAACTTCGGTTGGCTTTGTACGAGAGGCGGAGGAGGCGAGGTGGGCGTGGCGCCCATCTGCGCTCTTAGGGAAGAAAGGAGCACCGCGTGGAGAAGATGAGCTGGGCCTTCTAGGCGAGCGATCAGCAGCAGAGGGAGGCGAGGTGAAACCATGGGCGTTGGTCCAAGACCGGGGCGGTGAGTGAAGTCCGATTAGGCGGCTTTGGGCAAGCCTTGAGACGCAGCGTCCGCGTGGCCATGGCGCCATGGTGTTGCTTCCGTGGAGGAGAAGGCTCATGGTGGGGCCCACAGGTCGAGAGGAGAAGAGAAGGTGGCTCGGGCGAGCAGGTTGAAATTTGAGCCAAGCGGCCAAGGGGTCCGGTCGGATGAACAGTAGGAGGTAGCAAAAATAGAGTTTTCCAAAATGGCTGAGGTGATTTAGGGGATTTTTTAGACAGAGCAAACTAGCTCCGAAAATTCTGAAATTTTTATGGAAGGTTCTTGACACTTCCTAGTTTATTATATAATTTTATAGAGTTTTATAATTTTAAAAAAATTTCTCTAAAATTATTTTAAGTTGCTCTTGTGGTGTTTGACTTTTGATTTTTCTTTAGTTGACTGGTTGCTTAAAAACAGTAGTTAAAATCTAGAAATTGTAAAATTTTGAAAGTGAGTTGTTAAAGTGTTCTAGAACCTAGGAAAATTATTTCTAGGCACTGTTCATAAGATTTGCTTGCATTTTAAATTCAAATTCAATTTTGAACATGCAAATTGACAAGAAACCAAATAATCTCCAAAAATTTCAGAAAATCCAAATGAGCATAACAGATCATATCAAATATAAATAACATAATCCCAGCTTTGACTCCCACTATATTTTTAAAATAGAAATCAATTTGTATTTCTGAGCTATAGAAAATATATTTTCAAGTTTGAAATGGAGAAGGAGTATTGGATTACTAGGTTTCAAATCTAGTCTTCAAAATCAAAAGATTTTCTACATAGGGTTTTATACCCTACTCTGAATTAAGTTTTCAAGTTCTTGACAAACTTTTGTTTTGTTTTAGAAATTTCATCTCTAGGTTTTGGAAAACCAGGTTGTAACCTAATTGCTTTGCAACAAAAAGTTTTAAAAAGGTCCAAAACTTCATAAATGCACAGTAGATGCTTAGCTAAACCAACTTAGGGATTTTGGGCTGTTACAGGATGAAATGCTCTCTCTCTCTCTCCCTTGCTTGGCCTGGGCTCGGCTTTATCTCCTACCTGCACTTGATATTTTGGATGGGTGGATGAATGTGTTGCTACCCTTGTGATGTGGCATGAGGAACAGGGGGAAAGGCAATTGCGCGAGAGGGGGGGTTGTGCTGCCTATGTTGGCTTGGGCTACAAAGGTGCTGATGGTGCTGGTTTCGATACACCCTGTGATGCTTTGTCTGAGGGTGGGGTTTAATGGGATGTGCATTGCGGGATTATATTGCGGTTGCTACAATTGAAAATACTGGGTGTTGGATTCTAATAATGCCGGATGAGGAGACCCACGGAAGTGATAGGTACCGAATGACCTCGGGTGAATCTGGACATCTTGACAATCAAGTGCCGACTAACTCCGGTTGGTTTGGGTATCTTGATGGTCAAGGGACCGATGGCTCAAGTTGCTCAGGGTATCCTACTGCACTTTGGGGAAATCTGACGGCCACTCCCTAAATTCTACTGCTCATGAATACTGCTTTCAACTTAGCTTGCTAACCGTTTTCTGATTTTCCTAACGAGCGATGGAAATGGATCGCGAGATGGTTCTATGGACTAGCGCTCAAAGGACAAGGTGGCAAGGATGGCTGCTGCTACATGAATGCAAGAAGTGGGTTATGATTTAATTAATTGTTGTTATAAACATTACAGTTGGTTGTAAAATTAATTTGGTAACAAGTATCGCGTTTGTAATATATTATTTCTATTTTGCAATTGGATTGATGTAACGCTTTCAAGGTTGTAATATTGGTGTATTCCTTGATTGTATTGAATGATGTGAATATATTTCGAGTTCGTGTCAATGTTGCTTAGTTATGCACGTAATGGATTTCTTTTTGTAATTGAATTTTGAATGATAAAGATGTTTGACAAAATTGTTTCTATAATTCTCTTATTGCCAATTGTAATGATTATGCGTTTGATACCAACTCTGAAATTACACTTTGTTCCAAAATTAAAGAATTTTAATTATCGCTAATTACCGATTACTGTTATTTAGTTTAGGTTAATTATGCGGGTCCTCATATAATTTCTGAATGGTTGGTAGAAGCAGCTACCAAGGTTTGCTTAAATGATCGCCAAGATATGGTGGTGCCACCACATAGAAATACAAACCCAGTATGAGATTTGGTACTATGGGGATTAGACAGATAGCCAACATCTGTATATCCCACCATGGTCAAGTCTTGGTTCTTCCGGAAAAATAAGCCAAGATCTTATCTACCTTAGAGGTATCTGAGAAGAGTCTTAACTCCAGCCCAATGCCTTCTAGTTGGAGCTGCACTGTGTTGAGCCAATAGGTTGACTACGAATGCAATATCAGGCCTGGTGCAATTCACAAGGTACATCAGTGCTCCTATAACACTTAAGTATGAAACTTCTGGTCCTAAAACTTCATCGTTTTCCATCCTCGGTCTGAAAGAGTCTTTATCCACATCTAGAGATCTTACTACCATGTGGGTCTTTAAAGGATGAGATTTATCCATGTTGAATTTCTCCAATACCTTCTTGATATAGATAGACTGGTGTACTAGGATTCCTTTAGGAAAGTGCTCTAGCTGTATGCCTAAGAAATACTTGGTTTTACCCAAGTCTTTCATCTCAAACTCCGTCACAAGGTAAGAACTTGCTTCCTTTATGTCCTTTGCGGTTTCCATGATATTCAGATCATCGACATAAACTGAGATAATACAAAATCCATTCCGGGACTTCTTTATAAACTTGCAGGGACAATCATCATTATTTAAGTAACCTTTCTTTAGGAGTAAGTCACTTAGTCGGGTGTACCACATTCTTCCCGACTGTTTCAATCCGTACAACGACCTTTGCAGTTCGATGCTATACATGTCACGATTAGTTTTATTAGGATCTGGAATTTTGACTCCTTCAGGGACTCTCAGACACACACACACACACACACACACACACACACACACACACACATCCAATGACCCATATAAATATGCGGCCACTACATTCATCAACTGCATTGTTAAATTCATGCAAGCTGCCATTGATATTAAGTATCGAAACGTGGTTCCACTCATCACAAGCCTTGCTTTATATCTTACCACCTGGTTGTTCTTATTTCTCTTCTAGATGAAAACTCATTTGGATCCTACAGGGAACACTTTCCTTTTATTTAGCGAGTGCAATTTTGCCTCATTTGCTTCTTTCCATTTGACCCAATCTAAGCATTTCTGACACTCTACCACAGACTTAGTTTTTGGATCTAGTTCAAGAGTTTTAGCAATTTTAGAGGCAAAATATATGTCAACAACTGTAGTATTTCTTTTATATGACTTTCCCGAGTCCACATAATTTGTAGAAATTTCTTCATTTATTTCTTTCAGCTCCTTGTGATTTCCCACAACAGTGGAGTCTGGGTGTTCCGATCTCCTAGCGTCAGATTGTGCGTGCAAATTTTTTGCTGGGGTTACCATCCTCAGGATGGATCACTTCAGGGACTTTCTCAACATCAGGTTGAGGTCCTTCAACTGTCTTATGGAGTGATTTGTCTTGTTTGGTTTTATGTTTCTGTGGACGTCTCCGCAGAATTGAGTCTCGTGTGCCCAAAGGTCTCCCTCTCTTCTTTGCATGAGGGGCATGAGTGGATTCAGTATCCTTCTGGGGTGCTTCCACTCTCTCCGGTGCATTTACTGCATGGTATTTGTGATTTTGTCACTCCCTTAAGATTAGTGAAGGCATCTAATAGATTATTAGCTATTTGTTGAAAATCTATTATTCTCTGAACTTCTAGTTTTGAGTATTTTGTGCGTGGATCTAAGGACAGAATGTCAGTGACATTCCAATCTATTTCTCGGCATTCTTTAGAGTGGTACCTTCCTCCCCAAATACCGGGAAATTGTCCTCACCAAAAATACAATCAGTGTACCGAGCCATGTGCAGATCCCCTGTCATAGGCTCTAGGAATTTAATAATTGATGGAGATTCAAAACCTACATAGGTCCCCAACTTCTAGTGAGGGCCCATGGTAGTACGCTGCGGTGGTGGAATCGGCACGTATACAGCACATCCGAATTTTCGCAGATGGGAAATACTTTGTTCTTTTCCACGCACTAATTGGGTGATATGCAGTTGGTCTGAGTTGGATTAATGCGACAGCGTGTAGCACTATGTGACCCCAACAGCTAGTGGGCAGCCTACAATTCTGTGAGAGTGGCTTGACAATAAGTTTTATTATTTTAATTAATGACTCTGCGAGGCCATTTTGAGTGTGGACATGTGGTACTGAGTGCTCTACTTTAATGTCCAGAGCCAAACAATAATCATTAAATGTCTTTGAGGTAAACTTGCCAGCATTGTCCATTCGAATAGACTTAATCTGTTCATCTGAAAAATTGGCTCTTAATCTGGTTATTTGGGCAATTAACTTTGCAAAAGCACGGTTTCATGTAGACAACAGGCAAACATGGGACCATCTAATAGAGGCATCTAACAGGACCATAAAATATCTAAAGGGGCCCGACAGAGGATGGATAGGTCCACAAACATCACCTTGAATTCTCTTTTGGAAACTAGATGATTCATCTCTTAGTTTTAGATAAGAGGGTCTAATAATTAATTTCCCTTTGGCACAAGAAGGGCACATGAATTCTTCAGGTCTAGAAAAGTATGTAGTTTTTATGTTATAGCCAACAAAATTTTTAATAACTTTTCATATCATACCCAAACCAAGATGACCTAGACGATCATGCGAGATCTTAAAAATTTTTGGGTGCTTAAAAATTGTGTTCATCGCAACATAAACTTCGGGTTTTATATATGTGTAGTATAATCCTGATGAGAAACACGGGAGTTTTTCGACCACTTGCTTCTGGTATCCATTAGACTTAGTCATGAGTAGGTATCCTATACCATTCTCATTATCGGTTTCTACGTGAAATCCATTCAGACGAATGTCTTTAAAAGCGAGGAGAGTGCATTTAGATTTGGGATACAGAATAACATCCTCAACTGTTGTACATGTACCCATAGGGAGAACTATGATGGCCCTTCCAGTGCCGACTATGAGAGCATCGCTTCCTACGATGGTCATGATATTCCCAGTTTTCTTAGTTAATGTCTGGAAATATGTAGTTTCCCTAAAAATTGAATTAGCGGTGCAACTGTCTACAAGACATATTTCCTCATCTGCCATTGGATCGTACCGAGTTGTTCTATATTTAAAACATGATTTATTATCAAATAATCATTCAATAGGAAACATAGTTCAAAAAGAAATAGAACAAACATAAACAATAAAAATAATGAATTGAATAATCTAGAAAAATAACAATGCCAAGAGTTCAACCTAAGTAAAAAATGAAAGATAAATGCTCAACATAAGCATGAATAAACCAATGTTCATCGGGAACTGAAACTAAATTGATTTGCAAAAAATCATGTAAGGAGACTACTTCAGGTCTCCATATGGATCCTAGCTGTCCTTATGGAGGTCCAGGAGCTCCAACCCAAGAAGATCGTCGTGATCCATGGAGGTGCCTTCTCCCTAAGCCGGATAGTCAAGGATCATGTAATCATTCTTCTCGACGTCTTGGCTAGGAGACGGTTCAGTCAGAGTGTGCTGAGCGGCAAAGTGAGCCTCGACTTTGTTCCCCTGAGTCTTCTTGACTCTATCAGTGGATCGCATGTAGAGATTCACCAAATACTGCGGAGTGCGGCAAGTGCGTGACCAATGGCCAGTGCAACCACATCTAAATACGTCTGGGGAGGATGAGCAGTACTGCTGCCTGATTCTTACTTCTGGGGCCTCCCTTTTCCTGATCCTCTACCATGGGATTTACCCCTGCCTCTTTGCATCCCGACCTTGTTCCATTTACCCCCATTCTGTTCTAGACCTTTTTCGTGGTCCTGGCTTCTACTAGCCCGCTGAGCATTGGTGTGTGCTTCAGGCACAGCCATTGTCCCAGTGGGACATAACTGATGGTTTTCCTTCAGAAGTTCTTCATATTTCTTTACTTCCAGTAGAGTGTATATCAGCTCAGAGTACTTCGTATTGTAGTATTGTTGCTGCAGTACCCTCATATTGGGGTAATAGGTGCACAAAGTCTTTTCTATCCTATCAACTTCTATAAATGTCTAGTTACAGAACCTTAGTTTGGATATAAGTTTGTGCATGGCAGAGTTATATGCTACCACGGTCTTAAAATCCTGAAAGCGCAGGTTAGTCCATTCTTGTTGTGCTTCTAGGAGTAGGACAGATATCCGCTGGTTGTAGGATTCCTTCATGGAATTCCACAATGCCAGTGGATCCTCCTCCATTAAGTATTCAAGCTTTAGGTCTGCATGGTGATGGTGCCTCAGGAAGTGCAGGGCCGCATACATGGCGGCCTCAGGGATGGCAGGAGCGACATCTTCTGGCTCGGTGATGGCGGCTCCAAGAGATCGAGACTTTAGGACGATCTTTGTGTCCATTGACCAGGTGAGGTAGTTGTTGCTATTCAGGGCAAGCTCAGCGAATTCTTTCTTTGTGATGTCCAACATCTCCTGCATTAGGTTCATGCAATTGTTCAATTTTACTACATGTAAAATGGAATCTAAAGCATGAATATTTTTAATTTTATAGAATTTTCCTAGCAATTATCATGATTTTCCTATAATTAATGAGGTATATGGATAATTTTCAGACTTATCAATATGAAAGAAAAAACAATTTTAGTAAATAAAGCTAGGAGAAAAATAAAACCCATTGGTATGAAGCTTCCAGGGTGTGCTAATACATTAAATTCACAATTTTACGGAAGCTCATTTGCCTAAAAACCATGTTTCAAATATTTTTTAAGGTTATTGCATAAAAATAAATAATATTAAAGCAAATAACCAAAACTCGAGGATCTAAATTATACAATAACTATGAAACATACTAATCTGTCGCAAAATTTGTAAGAATATATAAAAATCCAAAATCTGCTGTAAATTTCCCAAACTCCAAGGGGTTTTTCGCAAAATTTTCTTATATAGGAAAACTTCCTCGCAATTTTTAGAATTTTAGAAGGCCTTTTTGCAAATCTTTTGGATTTTTTTCTGTTTCCCCGATTTTTCTTCTTTTCTCCCGATTTTTTTTGGATGGTGGGTCGAGCCGGCCCACAAGGCCAAGCCGCCCTGCTAGCAAAGGGGTGGGGAGGGGAATTTAGGGTTTCCCCTACCCTGTGCAGGTGGCGGTGGTGGCACGGGCGTGGCGGCAGGCAGCTCTCGGCTCTCATGTGGCCTTGACAAGCATGACGATAAGGCGTGCACGCACATGGGCACAACTTCGTGCTAGCAGCGGGGCCGCAATGCGGTGGTGTCAGGCCAGCGGTGCGCACATGCGGTGGGCACCTGTAGGATCAAGGATAACCGACTAGATGAAGGTGAATAGGAGGTTTTTAAACTTTTTGACTAATTAATAATTTAAGCCAATTATGAACTAAGTCTAAACTAGATACAATTCTAGCTAAGCAATTCAACACAAGACAAATGCTAGAATTGTAAATGCGGAATAAGTAAAGACAAGAAATAACCATAAATAAGACAATGAAGTCTTTCCCGTGGTATCGAAGACTTGCCGGTCTTCACTAGTCTACATTGAGGAAGCTTGAACAAATCAAGCCGGCTCCATGAATTAAGCCTTCCCTCGATCACTATTGATTGTTCTTCCTCCGCTCCGGAGATGGTGAACACCAAACCACTCACAATCTTGACACCGAGCCTCTTCACAATCTTCTAGAAGAGATCACCGTGCTCCCACCGCCACGCCGTCTAGGTGTTTGGCAAAACACCAAGAGCAATAAACCGATGACCTTCGCTTGACGGCACTCAAGTACAAATGGATCAACTAGAATGAATGAATGCACTTGAATTTGCTCAACTACCTTACAATGAATGCACAAGTATATTTGAGGTGTTGGAAGGATGCTCAAGGCTCTAAGGATATTAAATATGGTCTAGAATATTGTCCTTGAGCAGGTGGAGGGGTATTTATAACCCCCCACAACAAATACGACCGTTGGGAGAGAAATCCCAACTTTTCAAATATCTTGCGTATCTGCCAACCAAGGTGCGGTACTTCAAGCATCCCACCAACCACTTCAGAATTGGCTATAACAGGAGCTTTAACTCCCTTTGACATAGCTGTTTTAAACGCGACGCAGTACTACCGCCAACTATCATGCAGTACTACTGCTGAGGCCGGTCGTACCACAGGTCTTAACCGCACGATTGGGTCACTTTCGAACGGTCCGAACATCCCCCGTGTGAGCACCCGGATTTATTAAGCTCATAATACTTAGTCATCCAATTGACCCTAGTATTATCAACCAAATAAACCAGGTCTCGAGAGATGTATACTCCCCAGAATGCAGTATACATACCTCACAACAAAAGAATGCATCAATTCCATTCAAACACATAGAACAGAACAAGCAACAAACCAGAAGTTAATACTAATAAGGAATAGGTTATTACAAAAGAGGGGCCTTCTGGCCAAATAACAACAAGAACTACTAAGATAACAGCGGAAGCAAAAGCGCCATAAAGATGGCTATAACACAAAGCCAATCAGTGTGCCTTAACCCTAGGCATCGACCGACCGCCAAGCTAGTCGTCGAAGAAGGCGCAACACGTAGCACAAAAGAGAGGCTCTTGGAGCTCACCTCCTTCCTCTGCAACAAAAGCCACAAAAATGCCACAACCACGGCGGATGAGTACATAAAGTACTCCATAAGACTTACGTGTAAGATAACAGAGCTATAAATAGCTACATGCAAGCTTTATTTAAGTGGATGAGGCTTTGGACTCATTTTAGCATAAAGCAAGTTTCATTTGCAATAACATAATAGATTGAAGGCAATTTGGCAAAGCATGTTAATTGTTGAAATAACAACGCGATAATAACAAAGTAACAACAACAAGATCAACTTTGAAGTGACTAACCCAATAGTCACCACAACAATAGCATGAACTCCCGTTCATACCAACCATGTCGAAGTTTTAATTAAAGGTTGTAGTCTAATTCTTACGGAAATAACCAAGCGTGTCCATAACCTAGGGCGAGGCTATTGAATAGTTTTAACCTGCGGGGTGTACCAATGTACCCACCGTCGGACCGCCTTTCCTTTAAGCACACTACCAAAGGTATGCTTAAGCGCAGCTAAGTCCTCTGAGACATTTCCAATGGGCGAGTGCTAATTCGACCCGCACAACCCACGGGATAAGGACACAATAGACTGACCTTAACCGGCCGCCATTGCTCCATTCCACACCACACACACACACATTTTATCTTTAAAACACACCAACCGGCGACCCCAATTAGCACCGCCCAAAGTACTTAGTCAAGAGAGGTCCTATATCCCCTCGTGTGGTTAGCACGCATAAAATTGCTTGGATCAATGGTGCAAGAATTCGGTCCTTGTTGACTCAGGCATACCACCACATCCAAAAACCACACCATCCATCCAATATGCCCAAGTCTAAATCAATCTTTTATTTTCAGTTTTTGATTTTACAAATTAATCAAAGCACAAGTGCTGGACATATAGGAGTAATAATCAGTTTTGAGTGATCAAGACCATCGACTAAGTCGATGATCGCCCATTACTACCGATAACTAAGCATGGCTAAGCAATTTAAATCGAAACTACTAAGTGATAAGAGCTCATCCAACGAGCTCCCACCACAGCAAATAACCTAGGCTCATGGTAGTAGAGGATAAACAATTCCTACAGATTATGCAACTATAGGCTTGCTAGCGATATTTTAACACAAAGTAGCATGCATACATACAAGTAAAACAATATATTAAGCTTTAAAGTAATGGGACAATGATGGAAATGATCAAACTGCTTGCCTTGTTGTTGCTGGTCAAGTTGTGGCGGAGGGTCACTCTCGGGATTACCACAAATGTCGAAACCTAACGGAAGCGATAAAGAATCGATAAGAACGGCGAAAGTAATCAAGGACAGCACAGCAAACGAACTCCAAACACTCTGAATTTTCTACAGCAGTAGGAGGATGATTTTTAGGGAATTTTGCAACAAGAACCAATTGATTTGGATTCTCAATGCAAAAGTTATGAGCAAAACAATTCTGCTCAGCCCTAAAAATACCAAACTGCACTATTCACTAATTTAATTATGAGGCAACATTTTCTAGAATGGTGGTGATACTGAGATTTTTACTGTAAAACCAGCACCTCATGAGATGAATAACCCAATTGAGTTCACCCCATTTGGAGCTATATTGCACCTTCTACCATTTTTCAAAAACAAGAACTTGAACAAAATTATAATGCACAAGTCCTCATTTTTACAATAGCAACATGCTCAAAACTAATTTTCACAGTGAGTTTATTAATAGAGGAAACCAACAAAGTTGGTCTCACTCAAAAATAATCTACAGAGCATTAGTTATGTATTTTACAAGTTAAGCATTAATTTGAGTGTATATTTAAAGTGAGTTTTAAAATCTAAGGGCAAAACTGTGCTCTGGAGCTGAACTCAACTTACAATCATTTTTGGATTAAAGTCAAGTTCAAGACAGAGCTAACACAATTTGAATGACCTCCATTGGATTTAAAATGAAAAAGATATGAAATTCTAAAGTTATACCTTTTCCGATTCACAATTTTAACGAGATCCTTTGGAATTTCTAAAACCCTAAAGACATGGGAGGTCATAAGCGGCTCGAGATCACACGGGAGGTCCTCAATGGTTGAGATCTTCCAAAGGAAGATCTAAACTATCAAGATCTCCCAGGAAGATCTACATCGTCCAGACCTCACAGGGAGGTCCCGGGCCGTCCAGATGTTCCAAGGAGGTCCTTGATGGTTCAGATCGTCGAGGAGGACCTTGACGGTCAAGATCTACCCCGGAGGTCGTGAGCGGCCGAGATGGCCTCGGGAGGTCCTAAGGGAGGTCTAAACATCCACAGACCTCCGGGGAGGTCTGGACGGCCACGATCGCAAGGGAGGTCTTGGGCGCTCTGATCTCCTCGGAGGAGGTCATGGGCGTCCCAGAGCTCGCGACCACGTGCTTGCGCCAAGCCGCACGCGTGCTTGGACATGAGATAAATGCGCGGGACAACGAGGGGTCAAGCTGCGGGAGGTCTTAAATCTGGCGCAAGGGAGGATTAAATGCGGTTAAGACACACCAATGATTTCAATGATTTGAGCACTTGATTAGTGCATTTAACGCGACAAATCTTTGTCCTAAAACGACAATGGCGCCACCGCCTTGTCCGACAAAGACCGGGTTTGAAGAGATGGTCTCGCCGGCGATGTAGGCCTCGCCATGACATCAATGGTACCACCGAGTGCACAATAACTGCGCGCCCAGTGGACCTCCTCTCAATGGCGGCGACGGCTTAAACGCCGGCGAGCCGAGAGGGCACGAAGGCACCACACGGCAAAATCCAAAATGCGAAATAAAGCTCGCGACATCCATTCAAGCGTGTGCCCAAATAAAAGCTCATAACAAGATACATGCGGGTGCCAGCTAAAGGACTATCGGGAGTACTGGATGTCCTAAGGTCTTTGAGGAGGTCGAGGAAGGGAGGACCGGTCTTGGGGAGGAAAGGTGCTACACTAGCAACTTCAGCTCCAAGCTCCACTTTGTCCCCCTCTGCAAATGCCCAACAAATCAAGTTAGGACTTGGTCCCAAAGGGTAGGGCACAAATGGAAGCAAGGAGAAAAGGAGGAAAACTCCAGGGACCCTTGTCCACCGAGGAGCTTCAAGCTTCTCAACAATGGCGGCCAAGAGAGCTTTGGTGGTTTAGAGCTCACAAGCACAGGGGGTAATGGTGTGCAAAGGAAGCCAAGGAAACAGTGGGGGAGGTTTTATACTTGGGAGAAGCGGCACACAGTGGGGTTAAGCTCATGGTGAGCTTAGCCCATGGCTCGGTCCATGGGGTTGGACAAGACACGAGGTTGACATGGTGACAGGTCTGTGTGGACAGGAGGGGCGGAAGGCTGACCTGCATTTAATGCGGGTCAGCAAAGAGTTGTTATAAGGTACACAGTGGACAGACACGCATTAACTCCCTCGCTCAGGAGTACGCATGCGTGACCAAGGAAGGAGAAGAATAGGGGAGGTCACTTTGACCGTTGGATAAGCCACGGGAGGTCCCTGCCCTCCGATGTGGTTTTTGAACCGTTACGCTTAAAGGATCGAGGAGGTCCCAGCCACACGATTTGGAAAGGGAGGTCGAGCCCTCCGATTTCCTTAATGTGTAAGCGCCGACGGGAAAATGGGATTAGGAGGTCCAAGGCGTTGGATCTCAATCCAGCAGTCTTGGACCTCTGTGAGGTCTTAACCGCACATGAACTTAAGAACATGAGGGGAGGTCATGGCCTTAGGATTCAAATCCAAGGGCACACAACCAAAAAGGACGGTCGAGGCTTTGCGTGAAGCGAGGGAGGTCAAGACCTTTGGATTTTGATCCAACGGTGGTGATCAAGGCAGGGAGGTCTGAGCCTCGGCGTGGCGCAAAGGAGGTCTTGAGCTTGCGCAACACACAAGGGAGGTCATGGCCATTAGATTTAGATCTAAGGGCAACGACCTCAACACGGTGGGATGTCTAGTGGTTTGACAAACTCGTGGAGGTTTTTGAGATTTAACACGGGGGAGGTCATGACCGTGGATCTTTGATCCAACGGCTATGACTGATGAGGCGAGGAGGACTTTCTTGGGGTTGATCATGGAGGAGGTCGTGGCGGTTGGATGTAAATCCAACAGCTGCACCTGATCAAGGTGGAGAGGAGGTCTGGCGAGGTGCGCACAAGGTTGGGCCGGACCACTTTGCACATGGCTAGCCCAAGGAACGATGCCAAGCTTTTAAATTCAATTTCAACAAATGAGATTTTGCAGGTTGTTTGGAATAGCAATTGAGCTCCAAAATTTATGAAATTTTAACTGGAGCTTGCTGACAATGAGATTAACCTTGCATAAAATTTCCAGAGGTTATTATGCAATGCATTTTTCTCAGGAAATTCACGAAGGTTGTTCAAGGATTTGGTTTACCTCCAAAATTTATCAACCAAATTTTATAACTTGTGATATTTTTCAGAGGGGTCCCACATCAACTTTAGGACCAAGGAAAAATATTTCCAAATGTTTGGCACAAGATTTAGACAATTGGAAAATGAGTTTGACTTTTGGTCAACAAGAGCTTTGTGTTTTTGGATTACACAACTCTTGGACAAGAATCACAGGAGAGATTAGGGGTTTTCAAGATGTGAGAAAAAGTTTAAATTTCTACACATATAATTATACTTGAACAAACCCTGTTTATACAGTTGGGATGTTACACCCCGGTAGTATCGCCAAAGGAAATGCGGTCATACCGCTAAGCGGTAGTTCCGCCAGTAAACTCCAGTAATACCGTTTGTCCTGACAATTTCACAGTTTGCTTTTCAATTAAAATTCAAATGCATGCATGATCCTAAATTGATCCAATTTGCACAAGAACGAGCTATCAAGCTACTAGTCACGATCCCTCTTAATAGTACGGTATTTAACCTATAATCTGGTCTTCCAACCATTTCTCCTAAGACCGGTAAAACATAAAAAGGATCCTAGACTACTTGTACCTTGTCTTTGAGCCATGTAGATCTTCATGTTGTCCTTTAGCATGCATCTTCAAGTCATCAAACTCACCAATGGGACATAATCTTGTAAATACTCGATAGACACGTTAATCCCATATTCACATATTATCATTAATTACCAAAACAATTTTTAGGGGCCTAGATGCTTTCAGAACCCGTGTCGGGGACAGTGGAGGTGGCCAGCTCGGGGCCGGGTGACAACTTGCAATTTTTCTCTCGCATGAACAATAATCCATATACAAGATCTAATATCAATGTAGAATGCTAATTAATGTAATGGCTAATTAGCAGTTAGCAGATCTAAACATATTCACACAAATTAATCTGCCAAATTAATTCAAAACGAAATTAGAGATTGAAAGATGGAATTCCGATGACATACCAATTCGGCCGTGCAGAGCGATTCGTGTTGATAACGTATTGAAGAACGTAGTAGTCGTAGGAACTAATCAATCAATCACCAATAATAGACAATCAACAGAGAGACAAATAGATGGAGACACATTATGGGAACCTCTTTTATTAATTGATCGATCTCTTTTTGAGTATAAGGAGGTTCTACTTAAATACTAAAACCCCACCAGGCGGTAGTTTTGGTATTATGCCCATCAACCCCTAATCCAGTGTTTCTTAACAGAACTGATCGGGAATAAAGGGAAAACATGGAGAGCAAAGTGTTTAGTGCACCAGCCTACTTCTGTAGGGATATGCACTACAAAAGTGTGGAGGTGGTACGGATCTTGGAGAGTTTTTGGCGCTTTTGGCACCTTTGGCGTTGTGAATAACAAAGCTACCCCTCTCCACCGAATTTGCAAAAATAGCACAAAAAGTTCCCTGGGGGGCCGCACTCACCCCGTGTTGCCACATGTCTATTACCGCGCCCTAGGGGGCCTGAATCACCTTTGACGCGCCCTATGGGACAGAAATACTCTCTATCGTTCCCTTAGGGGACGGAAATACTCTCTGACGCGTCCCTGGGGACAGTTCTCCCCTCGTGGCTCCACGTGGCGTGTCGGGGTTCGGAGGGCCGGAATCTAGTATTGCAGTGGCCCAGAGGCACGGGAATACTTCCTCCTACATGCGACGCTTGAATTTGTCCCATCCTTGGTAATATTTGATTTTGTTTTTTTAGATGGTATCTGGTAGTTCCTTTTACCCGCAGAGATTATTAGAAGGAGTCAGTGATTCTTCTGGTGCCATGGAGGCTGAATTCGCCTCTGTCGTGGCCCTGAGGCATGGTTTTGTCATGTATATATTTTCTCCCTATTTTTACTGAAAGTATATGTTAGATTTTGAATGATGTGATGGAAATATGAGTTATTAAGACTTTTGAGAATAATAATCGTCCCCAGGGGCGCGGAAGATAGTATTTTCGTCCCCTAGGGTTGCGGCAGAGGGTATTTTCGTCCCCCAGGGGCGCGGTAGAAGCGATTTAGGCCCCCAGGGGCGTGGTGGCACAGGGTGAGTCTGGCCCCCTGGGGAATGGTTTTTGGTGCCATTTTTGTAAATACGACGGAGATGGGGCTAGTTTTGTTATTCACAGCACCAAAGGTGCCAAAAGTGCCAAAAACTCCGGTAAAGGATGAATTTCTCTTGTGCCTAATGGATTGAAGAGGAGTTCGTGAGCACTCTAGTAGAAAATTACCACACCTATACTACTCCTATTATAGCAATCAATCTAAATCCATAGTTTTTCATGATTTTTTAAAATAATATTAATTTAAAAGATATTTACAAAAATAAATAGCCATTTTTTTACAAAATAGGCCACTGTCGCTTTAATTGGCGATAGGAACTTGTCGTGAGTTGAAATGGCTAAATTGTCCTTCATTTATTTATTTATGTCTTGAGAGTTCAGTCTAAAGATTTAGTGTATTTCACGAAGTTTGTTGGTAATACCCTGAATTGTTCCTAAAGTTCGGAATCCGAAATTAGAGGAGATAATGAAATGTGAACTAGAGAATGCGAGATCGGTGGTGCAATTTGGAACACGAGTTCGGTGGCACAATAACAAAAACAACCCCCTTTGGAGCGAAATGAAAAAATATTTGGGTTTAGGGTTGCCATGGATGTTGTTGTCCCGATTGTATTGTTAGTAGAGCCGGTCCATTCGGGAAAAAGAGATGCAAGTTAAAAAGACTTCATAATTTAATTGCGAATTACATGACGCGTTGGGTTTGGTTATATACATTAGATACACCAACATGCACGAATTAACAAACCGAAATACACCTACGATACATGTGCATCTTTTTGGAATCAGCAAAAAGGTTTATTGGAACAAAATCGACTAGTCCTGGTGCCCCATCGGTCCCTTCCCATTATCTCTAGATCTTGCATGCAATGCCTTCGGGTCTCGGCGCCCATTTTCTACGAGACATGCTGGGTGATTCAATGATGTTAGGACAGCACAACATAGGGCTAAATTAATAATCAGGATGCAAATTGAACATAGCTTACATCTTCGATCCAAACTACACCCGGGCGATGGGGAGTGCTAGGATGGATGACGGTCTCACTAGCATGAGTCTTCCCTTTGTCCGCTGTGCGCTCGGCCCAGTTATACTCAGCTTCCTGTTCGGGGTCCTCCACCACCACCCTGGTTTTCTGGGCTCCTCCGATGTCTTTTCAATAGGGTCAGGTACGTAAGGTTTTCAGTGTTTGAATGACTCGGCTCGCATCGCATAGTTCAACATGTACTTCTATTCGATGAACGCCCTATCGTACATGTCCAGACCGTCGATCCATTGGAAGAAGTTGCATCGCATCTCCGGCTGCCATTATGCGCAGATGTAGTTAGGGATATGTGGATTGTAACGTAAGATGTGAAAAATGTATGTGTGTGCGAGATTCACTTACGAGGATGTTCCCTTGACGTAGTACGCATGAAAGCTGATTTATCGCCGGTGTGTTAGGGTGCCGTGCCATTACCCCAAAGGGTAATCACACTTAAGCATACGGATTATTATATGTTTGCCCAGTACGACACCGCTCCAATGAATAATAAGCCTTACCAAAGTTAACACAACAGAACAATAAGATAGAAACTGTACTTTATTATAGTAATTAGCCACGCAAGGCTATGGTCTTTATTACAAGTAATAAATTACAACTGCAAAATGGGACTAAACCCCTTGCTTGCCTGCCCTGCTCCACCGGACGTCTACTCGTCCCACTTGCTGAATAGGGTGTCCACCTTACCCTGCTCCTCGTAGTAAGCGCCCTCGCCTCCTGCGGTCTCCTCGGCACCTGCGTATCCTTCATCCCACTCGGGATAGTTCCTGGCTGGAGTAGGATCTAACAAAGGAATATAATAGCAAGAATGAGTACTAGTGTACTCAACAAGCCTTTATTAGAAAGGATGCACTGTATGACTCATCTCTGTTGATTATCACATTTTCTAATTCATCTTTTTCTCTGGAAAATAATTCATCAAAACATAATTGGCAAGTTTTAATTCTGAAAAGACTACTTAGCACTCAGTTAGAAGATAAACCCCTAGCAGTCACCGTAGACTCCAATCTAGGAGACAGGCATGAATTCATGGTTTGATATTTAGCATTGCGCAAGCTTGTACCACTTTACCCATATCTACTCTAAGCTCTCCTAAGCTAGGTCTCCGCATTTCCTTTGATGCGGTGTCAAGTTTAGAGTACGGAACGTTTTCCATGTAACGTGATTAATGCTCCACCCATTATTTTTTGTCGATGTCCTGGGGTGCTCACCCAGTCCTTGACCGAGTTCCCATAATGTTGGTTAGGCTGATCGTCTCCGTACCCAACACTCCACATGCACTACTATAGTGCCTTGGATCACCCACTTTCGGACTCTTCCTACCAGTCCTAGGTTCCTCCATAACTCACACGATATTACTTACTCGATGTGGAGAGTATAGTCATGTAACAAGGTAGCATTTTCTGCCCGCTGAAACAGGAAAATAGTTGGCACTTAAATATGGCCCCTTATCCGAATGAGAGTTTTGTTGGTCCTTATATATTATCCATATATAAAGGGTCCCACATTTTCCCTCTTCTCTTTCCTGCCAAGGCCCCCTTTACCAGCCTTAGTATTTACACTTACAGCCCAGTTGCTCTTCTCAGCTGGACTGCTCTTTTCTCATATTCATCTGTTTTGCACTTCTTTCTTTTATTTGATTTGGTTTGATAAATAAGTTTAATGAACATATATACATGGTGGTACAGAATGCAACTTTTACATTTAAAATAGCTAGGTTAATGTTCAAGAAATAGGCTTGCCTTTGTATTCGTAGAAAAGATCGGTGTCAACGAATTCTGGATCAGCTACACCTACTTGAGCCGGTTCGTCTTCTCCAAATATACGGCAGATGCGTATAACATAAATACTTAGTCATTTGGGTGCTATTATTCTTAAATTAATCAGTTGCTCCCTACTTCGGCGGATTTTAGTTCAATAAACTTTTTTTGGATTCCTGGTAGGTTATTCTTTCCCCACGGCTATTATCCTATGGCCTACTATTATATGGGCCCCTAGAATCTTCCAAAAATAAACTATCCTAGCCTACAGGTATACGCTTGTACCCAAAATACAAACACTACACGCACGCACAACCTAAAACACTACACAGCACAACACAGCACACAACAACACAACACAACACAACACACAACAACACAACACACGAGCACGGGCACCTAACAAAGCACACCCGCAACACAACACAACACTCTCACTCCCTCTTGCCTCCTCTACCTCTTCCTCTCCGCAGGTAGGGGTGGATAACGAGCTGGCTCGGCTCGTTAAGGATCGTTAAGAAAACGAGCTCGGCTCGGCTCAGCTCGTTAAGATAACGAGTGAAAACCCAGGCTCGGCTCGGCTCGTTAAAAACTTGAACTCGGCTCGTTAAGCTCGTTAGGCTCGTTATCAATAAACATATTGAAAATCTTAAAATGTAAAGAACAATTCAGCCATTGACCACCCAATGACCCAAACATGTGCATGCTGATGCCTTATTCAACCAAACACATACATGGCAATTCTGAGGCCGGGACTGGAGAAGGAGGCGGCGGAAGAGGGAGGCCGGAACCGAAGAAGGAGGAGGTGGCAGAAGAGGGAGGCCGGGACCGGAGAAGGAGGAGGCGGCGGAAGAGGGAGGCCGGGACTGGAGGAGACGGTGGCAGAAGAGGGAGGCCTGGTCCAGAGGAGGAGGCAGCGGCAGAAGAGGGAGGTCGGGAGCCCGAGACCGGAGAAGGAGCCAAGGAGGCGGCAGAGAGGGAGGCCGGGACCGGAGGAGACGGCGGCGGAAGAGGGAGGCCGGGATTGGAGGAGACGGTGGTGGAAGAGGGAGGCCTGGTCCAGAGGAGGAGGCGGCGGCCGAAGAGGGAGGTCGGGAGCCCGAGACCGGAGAAGGAGCCAAGGAGGCGACGGTGGAAGAGGGAGATCGGGACCGGAGGAGGAGGCGGTGGCGGAAGAGGGACTGAGGAAGGCCGAGACCGGAGCAGGGCCAGGAGCCAATTGGGGCGGGCGGCCGCTGGCCGGCCATGCAGCGGCCATGTCGTGGGGTAGTGAGGTGCGGGACGGGGTGAACCAATCAACGACAGGAGCACAACCACAGGGAAGGAAGGGAGTGGGTTAGGGTTGCGCTACGCCTACCGCCTGCGCTATTGGGCTTGGGCTTGCGACTGCGAGCAACACTGCGATGGTGAAATGAATCGAGCCAAACGAGTTAAACGAGTAACTTGTGAGCCAGCTCAGCTCGGCTCGTTAACAAAACGAGCTTTTTTGCTGGCTCGGCTCGGCTCGTTAAGGGACCGAGTTAACACAACAGAACAATAAGATAGAAACTGTACTTTATTATAGCAATTAGCCACACAAGGTTACGGTCTTTATTACAAGTAATAAATTACAACTACAAAATGGGACTAAATCCCTCACTTGCCTACCTTACTCTATCGGATGTCTACACATCCCACTCGCCGAATAGGGTGTCCACCTCACACTGCTCCTCGTAGTAAGCGCTCTTGCCTCCTGCGGTCTCCTCGGCACCTGCGTATCTGTCGAGACCCCGAGTATACAACCTCAGGATCCTCTATGCATTCTAAACTAGTCCAATGATCAGTAGCTAGCTCACACAGTTGCAACATTGGTGTAATCATATCCACACAACCAAACTAAAGATGAAGCAGACAAATTAATATTATTTAGCAAAAAGGACCTTATGGTCAAGTCTTACAAAGTCTGCCATGCAGGGCTTAACAGCAAAAGGGGTAACTTGCAGTGGAAACCAAACAACTGGTGGAGGTCACCCAATATGCCCACCGGCAATCGAGTGGAGGACGCGACCTAATTCGCATAGTCTTCAAAGTAGTCTTCCTCGTAGAACTCGGTGCTTCCTGGTTCTTCTTCAGCGATTGATCAACCAGAGGGCATAAAGCCGTGAGTACATTGAATGTACTCAGCAAGTCGCAGAGAAATGTATGCAAGTAATATTCATGCAAAGCTTGACAAGGATAGCTTTATGGCTATTTTGCAGAAAGCAATATTTAACAGTAAATACAGTACGTAGATTGCAAAGCATAATTTTAAAGATTAATACATAAGTAATCAAGTTTCTTTGAAACAACTAGTGAACACCCTGTTCACTTCCCAACCATCAACCATCTACAAGATACGACCAACCCATTCCAACATCTTTGACAAAAGTCTACCCCTCATGTGAAATCACCAAACATTGTCCATAACCTGGGACACGGCTATTCTAATAGTTTTACACTCTGCAGAGGTTGTACAGCTTGACCCACAAGACACGAATTCTCTAGTTTGTTCGGTATATATCTATGCCACCGCTCACTACCTTAGGTAAGCAGTCTAGAGCACGTGACAAGGCTTTTACAAAGCTCTATTTTGACTCAGTTCTATTCGCTAAGGTTTCACCTCGATCTAGCCCCCTCTTGCGATGTGTGATTCCGGTTACGCGGAGATCACGCCACCAAAACAGAACCGAATCAAAACATTACTAATTAGTCGGCCAGGTCCACCCCATAAATGAACTTGTGGTTGCACGGTATGGCCTAGATCAATGGCGCACAAAGTTAAGTCCTTAGTGGTTACTCAGGTGAGGCAACCTCATCCCAAAATCATCCCCTTTACTGCACGATCACTCGCCCGAGTATAAATCATTTGGGTTCAACCTACCAATTGACCACCCTAGTCATGGCACAATATCTTTTATCAATAGTGGCTCCGCCACTGTTCCATATTTCCTTTAGTCAAAATTCAATCATTCTTGAGTAAGTGATCGTGAGCCCATCGTATAACTAAAGCGTTGGCTAAGCATAATACGGTACCCATGTTGGTATTTCAATATTGTCCAACTAAAATAATCCATCCTAGGGTGTCCAAGGATTTATGTCATTCAAGGGTACATGTCGTTCACAAATTACCAAGGAGGCATAATGGCAATTAGGTAATTAACTAATTCCCGAAACAATTTGTTATAAAATTAGCAATGCATGTTTATATCAAACAATATACTTTTATAAATTGGGTTCAATATAATCAAAGGTCTACGACTTGCCTTCATTGAAGAGTAGAGGTGCTTGGTTAGTCAATCTGCAAGTTGTCCAAAACACCGGGATCTATACGTGCGAACAAAGCTAAATAAATAAAACAACTCGAAATAAAATTCAAATAAATATCAAATAAATACTAAAAGGAAGATAATGAATTTAGATGAATTTATAAATTTGAATCACTCGAATCGGAGTTCGAATGAAGAAGTTATGACCAAAGGAAGATAGAGAATTGCATAAAATCAAGAAAAAGGGGTTTTTCCTGATTTTTGGAATTATTTTCCAAAAGGAAAAGAAAGAAAATGCCACACGGGCGCCACTGGACAGCCACGCTGCAAAAAGAGGTGAGGTGGTGCCTAGGTGGCGCCGACGTGGATCGCCACGTGGCTCGCCATGTCGGCGAAGCGGCCAAGACAGAGCCCGAGGGCTCGCCGGCTGAATCATGCGCGCCCAATGATCGGCGAGGGCACCTACGCTGAAGAGGGAGCCGCGGCGATGCTAGTGCTCACGGATTTGGGGGCGTGGCGGCATGGGGAGACCGGCGGCGAAGCGAGGAAGGCGGCGGTGGTGGTTGAATGTGGCGGCGGATTCGGCAGGCTCGGGGCGGGGTTGCGCGCACGGAAGCTGCGTGACTTGGCGATGCCGGAGGCGAGGTCGAAGGCACCGGAGGAGGCTCGACGGCGGCGGCGGACGCACCGGAGTGAAGCTTGGTGGCGGCGGCGGAATCGCAAAATCCGCCACGAAGGCGAGAGGGAGAGTGAGTTGGGAGGAGCTAGAGGAGCTCGGCACACCCGGTGCGCTCCTTAAATAGGTCTTGAGGATGGTCAAGGAGGAGGGCGGCGTGGAGGTCGCCTCGGCCATTAATGGCGGCTCGGTCCAGCCAGGTATGGGGAGGAGGCATCGGCTAGCAGGGCATGGGGGAAAGCAGGGCGGTACGCGCGAAGTCGTCCGCTTTCGCACGGCTGTCGAGCGACGCGACGAGCTGGCGGCTGGCGCAAAAGCCGTGCCGCAGATCGACGCCGCATGGCATGGGCGCCAGACCTCTGGCGAAGACGAAGATCGACCGGGGCAAAGGCCACGACGGGCGCGAGGTCGGAGGTGACGCGCGGCAAGGAGCGGGTGGCGGCATGGCGATAAGCGATGGGAGCCGGCGGGATTCGCGGCGAGGACGGGCGCTGCCTTCGGTCCGGAGGTAGGAGACGATCGGGTGGGCGGCCGACAAAGTGACTCGCGAGTCGAGAGAGAGGGCGAACGGAAGGCGCGGATGGCAGGTAGTCCGATAAAATCGGACGGTGGCCGACGGGCGACAAGCCTTGAAGCTTGTGTAACGAGGCAGGTCTAATGGGTTAGAACAGAAATGGGCTGAAGGAATTCGGCCCAAGAGCCGGAGGGAGATTTTTAAGTATTTTTTATTTTAGAAAATACCAGAAAAGCAAAAACCTTTTTAGAAAATAGTTAAATATGTCCAAAAATTCTAGGAAAATTCACAGAAGTCCCTTGAATTAAATGGAACTTAATAAAAATATTTTTTAGATTAACTTTTGCTTTTAGTTTTTGCAAATAATTATTTTTAACTTAGGGCAAAAGAAAAAACCCAATTAAGATCCGGAAAACTCAATTAAACCAACTTGAATTAGTTGAAGTTTTATTTAATTCAAATTACATTGCTTTTTAAAATCCTAAATTACGATTTAAGCTTTAGCGAATTAATAAAACCAAATGGTTAATTTTTAAAGTTTTCAAAATTTTCAAAAAGCCCAGAAAATAGGGATGTTACAAAGATCCTTCGTCCCACTCAGGATAGTTCTCACGACTAGGATCTAACAAAAGAAGATAATAGCAAGAATGAGTACTAGTGTACTCAGCAAGCATTTATTAGCAAGGATGCACTGTATGACTCATCTCTGTTGATTATCACATTTTCTAGTTCATCTTTTTCTCTCGAAAATAAGTCATCAAAACTTAGGTGGCAAGCATTAATTCTAAAAAGACTACTTATCACTCGGTAAGAAGATAAACCCCTAGCAGTCATCGTAGACTCCAATCTAGGAGATAGGCATGAATTCATGGTTTGATATTTAGCACTACGTAGGCTTGTACCACTTTACCCATAGCTACTCTGAGCACTCTTAAGCTAGGTCTCCCGTATTTCCTTTGATACGATGTCAAGTTCAGAGTACGAAACGTTTTCTATGTTACGTGATTAATTCTCCACACATTATTTTCCATCGGTGTCCTAGGGTGCTCACCCAATCCTTCACCGAGTTTCCATAATGTTGGTTGGGCCGGTCATCTCCGCACCCAACACTCCACATGCGCTACTATAGCGCCTTGGCCCCCCCCCCCCACTTCCGGACTCTTCCTACCGGTCCTGGGTTCCTCCATAACTCACACGATATTACTTACCTGATGTGGAGAGTATAGCCATGTAACAAGGTAGCATTTTCTACCAGCCGAAACGGAAAAATGGTTGGCACTTAAATATGGCCCCTTATTCGAATGAGAGTTTTGTTGGTCCTTATATAGTATCCATATGTAAAGGGTCCCATCTCTTCCCTCTTCTCTTTCCTGCCAAGGGTCCCTTTACCAAATTTTAGTATTTACTCTTCTGACCACCGCAAATGCTCCTCTTAGCTAGACTGCTCTTTTCTCATATTCATCTGTTTTCTTTTCTCTTCTTTCTTTTATTCGTTTTGGTTTGATAAATAAGTTTAATGCACATATATACATTATGGTACAGAATGTAACTTTTACATTTAAAATAGCTAGGTTAATTTTCAAGAAATAGGATTGCCTTCGTATTCGTAGAAAAGATTGGCATCAACGAATTCTGGATCAGCTACTCCTGCCTGAGCCGGTTCGTCTTCTGCAAAATTACGACAGACGCGTATAACATAAATACTTAGTCATTTGGGTGCTATTATGCTTAAATTAATTTGTTGCTCCTTGGTTCGGCGGATTTTAATTCAATAACATTTTTTTGGATTCCTAGTAGGTTAGTGTTTCCTGGCGGCTATTGTCCTATGGCCTACTATTATCTGGGCCCCTGGAATCTTCCAAAAATAAACTATCCTAGTTTATAGGTATACGCTCGTACCCAAAATACAAACACTACACGCACTCACAACCTAAAACACTACACTACACTGCACAGCATAGCACAACACAACACAACACACAACAACACAACACACGCCCACGAGCACCTAACACAGCGCACCTGCAACACAACACAACAATCTCGCTCCCTCGCGCCTCCTCTGCATCTTCCTCTCCGCTGGTGATCCCCTCCTCTCTCATCCGACTCTAGCACCGCCTGGGTGTGGCGGTGCTCCTACCTCTCCCTTCCACTGGTCTCCTCCGGAATCGTGCCATCGCACCTGGCTCTCTCTCGGGTGGGTTCTGTGGTTGCTCCTTCACCATGTTCTGGGCTTCAAGTCGCCTCCCTACGCAGGTCTCTACCTTTCCTCGTCGGCCTCCACCTCTCCTCCGATCCTCTGTGTTACTGCTACTCAATGGTTTCCTTTTCACTCCTTTTACTTGTATTACACTTTTCCCCGCGATGTCGATTTGTGCCGATTTATTCCCCAATTGATTTAGGGGACTCTGGTGGAATTAGGGTTAGGGTTTCGGGATTTTGGTTGGGGCTTGGTGCTGATGGGGTTTCCTCAGCCTGATGATGCATTGTGGTGGCCTCGATGGTGAATTGATGGTTAGGGTTTGGTGATTCTGGGCATGGTGCTTGTTTGTTCTGTGGGTTTCAGTGGTTAGAGTTTGTGGTGCTGGGGCTGGCTTGGCTGTGCATGGTGGCTTCGGTTCTCCTGGACTTGATGATGCTTGGTGGTTGTGGGCATGGTGACTTCGGTGTTGGTAGGGTTCTGGTGATGGCGATGCATGTTGACTTTGGCTTGTTGTTAGTGGGTTTTCTAACTATTTGGGGTTGTGGAAGGCTCAGTGGTGGCTTGGCTTTCCTGGACTTGATGATGCTTGGGGGTGGCTCTGTGGTTTTTGGTGGTGGGCTAAGGTATGGTGGCTTGGTGCTGGTCTTGGGTTTCCCTGAGCATGGTGATGTAATGAGGGTGGCTTCGGTGGGTATGGTTGGCTTCGGCCTCTTGGGCATGGTTGGCTTCGGCCTTGTCCTTAAACCCTAATACTTCCCTTCCCTCTTTTCATATCTTGTCGATTTTAGTTTAGCTTCTTAGCTTATTCTTTTACCGTGCATGCTTGGGTTTAGCTTGCTAGGTCATCGTGTTGGGACTCGGGGTCGGGATGTTGAGCCGGGGAGCTCATCCCCGCTCTCGAGGGCGCACGGTGGCTCTAGCAGGTCGCCATTAGCAGTGTGGTAACAAACCGACTGAGGCCAGGTGTGTCGTTCTTCTTGGTCACCTTGCCTTGTCATTTGTGGCCGTGTGCAGTGCGAGTGTTGTGTGTGCTGGTCCTAAAGGGGTTGGTATGGGGAATGGTTGAAATGGCGGGCTTACTTGATGGTCGTTTGGTCGGGGAATCGCTGGTTGGTGGGTTTTGGAACTTGGTAGGCCCTTGGTTGCCGTGGTCGATCCACTAGCGGTCTTGGTTGTCCCTTGCCTTCCTTTACCTTCTGGCTTCTTGCCTTCCTGCTTCCTCCCTTGCGGCTGTGGGGGCTTGCTTGAGCTAGCTTTGGTTTGCTCCTTTGGTTCCTGCCTTGGGGTGGCAGTGTGGCTTGTTCTTGCCCTTGCCTTGTGGTGGCAGTGCTCGTTCTCTTGGTTGCGGTTGTTTGTGGAGGCAAGAAATGGGGCTTGGCTGTGAGTGCTGGGGGCTTGGTGGTGTGGCTTGGCTGTGCTTCAGCTGTTTGCTCCTTCTCTCTCCCCCTACTGTCCATTTCCCACATTGCCCTCACCCTATCCTTACTCCTCTCTGTGAATTTTGTTCAGTTGGTTTTTGGGCATGGACCTATGGTCCTTAGGGCACTATTTGCCGGATTTTCTACGGCTAAGGTAAGTCGGAAAAGTGGGTGTCGGATTTTTATAACTGTCGGGTGATGAAATCCACCGAAGTGAGAGGATGCCAACTGGCCCCGTACAGTCTGGGAACCTCGATGAGCTTCACACGATCTCGACTGGCAAATCCTTCCTTACTTCTAACTTCAATTCATAGCTTTTGGTTTGCTACTGGTCTTTGGTTTTTGTAGACAATGAAAATGTAGGCAGAGTTTTGGATTGGCGAGGGAAGGGCTCGACTTGCTAGCGATACAAGGACAAGGATGCAAGGGCTTCAGTGACCAAGCATGCAAGACTTTACTTTTCTGTTGTAATATACTCAAAGCTGTAATTTTTATTTTGATCTGATGTTAATAATTCTTGTAATTAATTATGTGTTTGTATTAATGTTTTACTTTCGCTTGTAGTGAATTCTTGTACTAAATTCAAAGTTTGTAATGAGGTTGTATTTCTAATTGAGAAGTCCTGTTATAAACTCTTGCTAATATAAACTTGTATTAAACTGTTATGTGATGTTTGTGAGTACTTCTTATCATTGTTTGGATGAATCTAATTTACTGCTTATTACTGTTTTCTTATCACCGATTAAGATTGTTTAGATTAGTTTAATTTTTAGGGTTCTTACATGTGTGGACTGGATGATCTTAGCCAGTTCTTCGCACACATATTGCGGGTGTGGGAACTCCGGTGGTACCGGCGCATCCTTCATAGAACATTCTAGGTAGGATTTATCCTTCTCGGAATGCCACTTGCACTTCCATAGCATCTTCGCATAGAAGTTCGCCGACGAATTCGATATCTCCTTCCTCTCTGTTGTGTGAACCAAGCTTTGGTGAAGTATTGGGTGTGGTGGTGTAGTATTCTCCTCCAGCTCTCTTCTCCACCAATTTTCTTCCCCCTGCTTTTATAAGGGGTCCTTTAGGTCTGAAAAGGTGGCGTGGCGGAGTGTGGTCTTTTCTATCTTAAAAGGTAGCTTTGTAGTGTGGTGTCATCTCGATCTACAAAATAGGCAGTGTGGGGCATGTCATGGTGCGTTCTTTTCGGTCTGAAAAGGTGGCGTGGCGGAGTGTGGTCTTTTCGGTTTGAAAAGGTGGCGTCGCAATGTGATGTCATCTCGGTCTGCAAAAGTGGTAGCGTGTGGCGTGACTGGATGCGGTCTTTAAGGTCTAAAAAGGTGGCGTGTCAGAGTGCGGTTTGAAACGGTAGCATCGCAGTGTACGGTCATCTCGCTCTGCAAAAGAGGGGTGTAAAGGCTAGAAGCAAGGTTGTGTGGGGGTGTCGCGATGCTGACTCCCTCACATGGTTATCTATAGACACAAGAACAAACAGTATCAAAACACAAGACTAACATAATGTAAGTTGTACAAAAAATAATATTTACAAGACATGACTGATATTTAGAAGAACAAATATCTACTCGCAGACCCTCTTGGGGCATACCCCACGTGTGGCCCCTGCCCTCGCCCGGTGCGGCTGCGTGCGTTGGTGCGAGTATATCAAAGGCTCTAGTGGTCGAGGTATACTACCGACACGAGTAGCCTGAGGGGGTGTCACAAGAGGGTGTTGCATCGGCTGGCTCGGTCCGGGCGCACCGTGTAGCTGTGAAGCCCCAACGGAGACCTGGCTGCTCTCACCGTGTGAAGGCCCACCGCCCTGGCACCGTAGTGTCAACGGCTGCTCGAACTCGAAGTCCCCAGAGCGTGGCTCCTCGCGCAACACCACCTCCTCGCCCCAAAGGGGTGTACGAGGTTTGAAACAGTACGTTATGCATGTAAACATAGCGAAAGTGATGAAATAGTATGTTATGAATGCAAACAAGATAGATCTACCTCGTCGCACGAAGGCAACAGACAGCTCTGCGTACTCTTGCCCCGTGTACTGGTGGAACTCAGGACCTATCAGAGAAAATTGCCGTTAGTAACCAGTGGAGTTCGAAATAAATAACCAAACGCGATTGTTTCATGCTGACATGCGAACTGTGTCGAGGTAGTCCCAGCACGGTGCCACGAGGACCGCCCACCACCTCCAGGTGAGGAGTCGTGGGCCGTGACGCACTGTGCCTCACACCCGTCCACGCACAAGTGGGTCCACTAGCTCCCTCGGCCTACGGCAAGACGCAAGCTAGAAGCCTCGCCTTGTGTCTTCTCTACGAACTGGTCCACCACCGCTCCGATCTCCTGCGCCGTCATGCTGAAGCGCTCCCCGAGCATCATATGACGCACGGAGATCACCAACTCATGCATCTCCCATTGTAGATCGACATGTACACATAATTAACAAGTTAGAAATCGAAAACTTGTAAAGAAAATAAGAAGTATGGACCGTTCAATACGTACCACGCGATGGAATGCGGAGTCCGGTTGGGTCGGGTACGTGTCAATCGTCGCGGCCTCGTGTTGTGGTGGGTCATCCACGGCCCTAACGCAACGAACCCTCATTCGACTAGAGTACCACTCGATGTACCCGTCAATGTTATCAAGTTTGGCGATTAGTCGAGAATAATCGTCGATTAGTTGTATAATCGGCAGCAGCGAGCGATTGGAGTGCTTCGACTCGACTACTTTGCCAGGCGAGCGACTCATCGACTCAAAAGCGACTTTCCACGACTAGGCGACGATTACAGCCGGCTGGGCGTCCGACTAGAACCAAGTTGGGTCGGACCCAACATCAGAATTCAGATAGCGGCAGGCCCAAACCGATCGCGATCAAGGCATTTGGCAACACGGCTAAAGGGCGTATAATCAACTATTCACTGCATTGGCGAGAAGGAAGTCGGGTGATGCCATATCCTCCTCCTCACCGTGGTGCGACAGAGACCGAGCGTGGGCACTGGCTAGCATCGCCACCGCCACGATCCCGACGACGAAGCTCCTCCTCCCCGAGTCCCGATGCACGGGCGCCCTCCTCCGCTTCCCCGACGCACAAGCGCAACCACCTCCTCCACTGCACTTTGCGGCCCAGGCCAACCGCCGCGCGTCTTGGCCGCCAACAAGACGAGCTCCTCCTCGCCTGAGTCCCAATGCGCGAGCACATGTTCCTCCGACTCCCGATGGCCGATGCTCAACGGTGCGAGCACCTCCTCCTCCTTCGCCTCCCCCATCCGGTCGCCCATCTCACTCGTCGCCACTCACGCCTCTGTTAGTCACCCATCAAGATCCTCCTCCTCGCCTCTGTTCAAGTGCTCTGCTCTCTCGCTTGGTACTTGGTAGAGTCGGTTTCGCTTCTCATACTAATATAGTAGTATTTCTGTATTTGTAGGCTAGTAGCAATATTAGTGTATTACTACTGGATGTTTGGATGGTATATGTGTCATGTGTGCAACTGTGCATCCATGTTTTGTTGTCTTGTGTAATTTTTATCTTCTGCTAATGGGAACAAGATGATGTCTGGGATACACAGGTTGTAAAAATATGTGTGCATACTGGTTGACGTGTTCCAACTTCCAACTTTGAAATAAAATTGGTTATGTAGTCTTTACTCTTTACTACTGCCTAACTAAAATTGTTTTATGTTTTGCATTGTTGAGCACATTTTCAGTATGATTTGGAGATGGGATCTTGGCATGTGCCGATGGAGAAGTCTGGTGATGAGAGAGTTAGGATTTGCCTTTGTATTGGTAGGATAGGGTCCTGCAAAGAACCCCATGAAGCTCCTAAGGGCCAACGGAGTTGTCCAGGCTTTATCTCCATCTGAGGCATCTAATGGAGCTCAGCAGAGGCAACCAGAAGATAAGGTTGGGTTGGTTACTAGTAAAAGAAAGGATATATGTTGATCACCTACCCAACAGCTGCATCTGTCATGTTGGCCAACATGCTGCAAGAAAGAATATACAGCCATACAGGTAAATGACTAACTTTTCATTCATTGATACAAGATTACATTTATTGATAGTTTGATACAATGATATTGTTTGCAATTTTACATGTATAATTGTATAATATATACACAACATGTGTTGATACTACAAGTGGAGCCCTGTCAGCCATCACTGCATTAGGATTTTTGAAGGCTTTGTTTGAAGAGGATGGGAACTAACTCTTCATTCCTGATGCTTCAAGCACAAACAATTAGGTAACAAGCTCTTCAATCTTTAGCATTAGCAATTGTAGTCTTGTACATTAGTAAATCTTTCATGACGGCATGTAGCATTAGCTGTAGGTATGCAAGTATTCTTCCTTGAACCACCAGCTGCAACCTGAGCCATCAGTGTCACTAGTCACCGACTAGTCCACCAACTAGACGATTAGTCGGCAAGTCTCCTCCCTGGCGACTCGACTCGACTTGAGGACTTAATAACATTGGTACCCGTCGTACGTCTTGGGGTCATCAGGAGCATCCCCCTGGACGACGTTCTCCAAGGCATGGAGCCAGCCCTCAACCCAAGGGAGCATCCTGTTAGCCCAGGAAGTTATAGCAGGTACTCTCTTCCTAGTGTACCTATGGAAGGCAAAACGATTATTTCATAGGTACGTAAGGAAAATGCTACGACAGAAATAAAACGTGAACTTACCCATTGATGTTCGGCGGCAATAGCTGCCACTAGGGGACTGGGACATCCTGTCGTAGACCGAACTAGCGTATCACCTGGTGCAAGTGGTACTCCTCCACGAAGACACCATGCACCAATCTCCTCCGCAAAGCAAGACGCTGCGTGGTCTCGCGGCACAGCTCAACAGCCTCGGGGTGCACGCAGCATAACACCGCCGAGAGTGTATGTTTGCCCGGATGACGCGGTCATCCGTCAACTGATCGAACATCTCAATGTAGTCCGGGTTGGACGCGTGCGTAGTGATCGGAGTGAAGGTGACCTGTGGAATAGAACAACAGAAACTTAGCACAAGAAAAAAAATTACATTACCAAAAAGAATAAATGTTCAAAAACTTACCCGCCGACGACACCACATCGCACTCCATGGTCAACCGTCCACGCTATCGCCGACAAAGATACATGGTCAGGCTTTGTAGGCTCCTGTGTATGGTTGTCTAATTTGGAAACGCCAAGGACCACACTTAAGAAGTAGAGGGCATCCAGAGAGGATGGAGTTATCCCGAACCGGTGGGACGCTACAGGCGCGGTGTGGTACGTCGCACATAGCACCGCCGCCCTAGGTGTACAATTGATCGCTTCCACCTCCGAGTATGCCAACTCGTAATGCGTAGCGATCATGTGCTTATCGACGCCGTCCATGGGACCCTAGGAACATCACCCACCCGAACAACCATTGCAAGTAGGCCTCGAAGTGCCTCCTCACCATGTATTCGGGTGCGTCCTCTGCCATACGCTCCGGCTATAAGAAGACAGAGACACATCAGTAAGTTGCACAAAGCAATTGAAACAGAAAGACAATAGTTATAAAAAAAACTTACGTAGAACTGGCAGATCCACTTCAGCGACGGCCCATGGGTACCGCTGAACTCCTTGTAGCTAGTGTTGGGCGGCAGCACCCCATAGAACCTCGTGAGGAACTCCATGCGCCATGTGGCCGGGACGTCGTGCGCCGCCGGGGGGGAGCCCGTGCAAGGCAATCCAGTCAGGAAGGTCACATCCTGAAGCGTCGGAAGGTAGAACGTATGCGTCTCTGACCTCCACCGGTCAACTAGTGTCGCCGAGGCATCGGTCGATGAAAACCGCCTCGTCGTACGACCACCGCCCACGTGGTCTCGGTCATCCTCCCACGCCGCCTCTACCATCCTTGCAGCGGAAGGAGGCCCGCCGCTCTCAACCTCGTGTCGAAAGGATTAAGAATATACGGAGTCCACCCAAAGTAGTCCGACCGCAATTGAGTACACAAGGGTCACAACTACACGCACTTCTAACCCAACGTGGATCTACCCTCCATGCTCTCATGGGTGTGCTTGCACCAAGAATGCGCAAGCTCAATCGCCGCCTCTCCCCGGGAGAGGATGGTATCGAGGCGACTACAAGTGACATGCATTAATGGTCACGTCAAGCAACAGATGGCCATCAAGCAATGCGTCCTCGGTCCATCATACCGTAAAATTTAGTGCATACATTGTAAATACTACTAAACATATACGTAAGAAGCGACATATCTAATTAATTCAGTTATTGCATGATTAGCGACACATCTAAACCGATCCGCACACAATTGTATCGACGATAAATTTTAGAGGTATCTTGCCGTGTATGATGGAAAGTAAAATTAAGTTCACAATATTTTAATTAATATCTACATACCCTATTTAGCTACTATGGATTTTTTTATATATAAATTTTAGAGGTGTCTTCCTGCTTTCCTAGTTTGAAATGTATTTTCAAGATTAACAAAATATTTACTGTGTACAAATAGAAACGAAAATTAAGTTGACAATATTTTAATTATGGTCTACATAACCTATTTAGATACTCGCATTTTCATAGAATTTTCCTTGTTTACAAATTATTTACCGTGCACAAATGGAAACAAAAATTAAGTTAGAATTATTTTGATTAAGCTCTATATACCCTATTTAGCTACTTTGCAATTTTTATAGATTTTTAGGTATCATGCTACTTTTCTTGTTTGAAAAGTGTCTCCAACATTTACAAAATATTTACCGTATACAAATGGAAACAAAAATTAAGTTAACAATATTTTAGTTCAAATTTACATACCCTATATAGCAACTCGATATATTTTTTTTTTACAATTTTTAGAGGTATCTTGCTATTTTCCTAGTTTAAAAGTATTTTCGATTAATGTAATATTTATCATGTAAAAATGAAAACCTACAAAGTGGTCTTAGTATTTTTATGATTAATTCTAAATCATTCGAGTACTACACCATAAATAATATCTATACGATGAACTAAACTATACATAGCTAAAATGATGTACTAGATCAAATTGCAATACAACTAAAATTATTTAATCTATTGAATTATATGTCACTATTTTTATTTGCTAACCTACTAGGTTTCAATTTATGTACAAAGTTAGAAGAAACATTTACTTGCAAAATGGGCAATCAGATCTGCTTCTCCCTCTCCCGCTCCTCCGCTACGAACTAGCAGGGCTTCGCTACGTCACTTCTCCCCTCTCCTCCCCTCTCTTCTCTTTTTCTGAAATTAAAATGACTTTTCATCCAATTTTGGGGTTTATATAGCCAACTCAGCCAGTTAACTGGCGGAGTTTGTCGCCATTTGAATCGATGATTTGCACCTTCTTCAAAGCAAATCATGAGTCCAAATGATGATAAGCAAGTGGAACGGTGACTAACAGTAAATGGCACCCTATCGCCATTTCAAATGGCGACAGACGCCTAGTTTTGTAAAAAAAAAAAAAGGTCGACTATTTATTTTTATAATTATCTTTTAAATTAATACAATTAAAAAATCGTTTTTTCACTCGGACGGATGGTATAACGTGGGAATTTGGCATGAATCCTACAGAAATTGCATTGCTTTCAATAATTGTTTTTGTGAGATTCCCTACGTTACCCGGAGTCCAATCTTGTTCGCCGGTTCGCCCGCAGTCAATATACACGTTCAATGATTTATTTCTCAGTTAGACCTAAGTTGACCAGAACTTGCAATCTTTTTATTTTATTTTATATCTCTGTTGAATGTGGTCTTGCCAGCCAAAAATGACATACTCCAGGTTTTGACCTTCTCTCAGACAAAACAGAAGGTTGCAGAAAACCATGGATTTAGTCTAAAGAACAGTCATGGATTTGAACCGCGCGTACAGTGGGAAAAAAGTAAGAGAACAGAACAGCCTTTGTATCAGGTACAGTATACTTACCATACGGCGTACTAAACTTTCCGGAGATCAGACCTCAAAAGCATCTGGCAAATGCAAGCATCCATGGTTGAGCTTTGCGTGGTCAAGGTTTAAGGAGTAGAATTTAAAAACTATTGCAGCTTCAACAGTATCCAAGATTGCTTTGGAGCCGCCTACACAACTCTGATTTCTGCAGATTCTCACCTGCAAATTGTAACATATAAGCCGACAATATATCTTAATCTTACCTTAGCACCACGGCACCAAGTAAGATTTGAGTGTACATAAGGATGCACTTTCACAATGTAATATGGTTCCCCTTTGATATGGAATTCATCAGAATAACATGGGTAGAACTACTATTTTCACATTTGGGCATTTGCCATCATCCTTGCGGAACCACTATATAGAGCTTATTTGAGTAAGAACAAAGCATAACATTGCTACATGAAGGTAGCTTAGAGTTCCATGAGATTTACTCAATTCCAATTATGTACAGACTGGCCACAACATTAGCTGTTGCGAATTATGCCGTAAACGAGTAACATCTATGAGCTGTCTTGCTTCGTTTCTGGCTGAGCTCTGAGTAATGCCCTCCCATCAGCTGCAATATCTCGGTCCAGAGGCAAGAAGGATCGGTTGTCAACGCGCCACTGATCAGCTCTGTGCTGCAGGAAGCAACAGCCCAATATCCCGCCCTGATCTCACTCAATAGCTGCTCGTAATCCCAGGCTGCATGCCCGACAAAGAACCTCAGGTCCTGGGTCCTGATTGCACCACTCTTCATCAGAACACCAGCCTTTTCCAGGTCAGTCCGGAAGCCATAGCAGATGCCTGGTATCACCTCCTCGAACCCCTTGAGACGTGAGCTGTCACTAGTCCTCACCAAGAACATGCTCATGTCAACAGGTCCTCCGAAGAATAGGGGACAGTCACCAAAAGGGGTTGCCTGGTCCCGGAACAATGGATTGACATGCTTGATCTTTGTGTAAAGTGGACGGTTCAGGATGACTCCAAATGGGCCATCAAAGGTGCCTCTTGACCCTAGTCTGAGGAGGAGAATGACGGTTCTTTCGAAGATGCTGTCATCATCAAGCACCTCGGTAGCAACCAAGACACACCCTGCCTCCGGCATTGTAATAGGGTGAGCCCACTTTTGAGGAAGCTGGTGTACTGGTTCTCCTGAGGATACCTTTGACTCTGCGGGAGTACTTGGATCTACCAATAGCTCCTGATTCGAAGGAAGAAATGATTTAAATAGTAAAACAGAAAAGAAATACAAGATGTGATTTAACCCAAAAGGTATGCGGTTGGGCTGGTTTGAAGGTACTTGCTTTTCTTTCTTTTCCTTTTCAAAAATTTGGCTCTCTCCAAAGAACAACGTGAAAAATTCTCTTGAACCAATATATAAAGTAAATGTAACAAGGTTTGATAAACAGCAGCTTAAGTGCTGAAAACCTTGATATAGTAGGAAATTGCATGAGACCAATGAGGTACAGGAGAGGATACACTTGTAGAGTGTTTTTAAAATTTTTGCATCGAGATTGTTTGGACCCTTACGTTTGATCACCAATATATTAAGTAATAATGGAAAGCCTATATTTCTAAAATGCACCCTAATTGAAGTCATATTCTAATGCAATGTACTGACTGGAGCCTTTGTGCGATTATATCTTAAATGGAGTATAGCATTAGCAGCAATCACAATACATGCTGATATTGGTATCGACACAAACTGGACTTGTTATGCAACCAGTGCAACTAGCTAAGTACAATACGTTATTCCTGATTTTTCTTGGCAGATAATGAGGAGCAATACCAAGGACTGAAATCATAAATGTCTAGATGGCCTAAATGCATGTACATATGTTGATATCAATTAGAACCAAAAGAAAAGCTATGAACACTACAGATCGTATACAAGAATAAAACCGGCCTCACCTGTTCCCGACGCACAAGGTTTGCTCTGACATCTCTCCAGTAATTGCTGTTAGAAATATTAATTGGCTCGCTGGATTTTGATTCATCATGCGGTTGGTTCAATCCATCAGAGCTATCTCCCTTTGGAACAGATGCACCACCATTTCCTGCATGAACAAGCCATCATTAAGACACAACCAAGGCCAGGAAATCATTCCGGTTCATCCTTTTCACTAGAATATACGAAAATACCACAACAAGAATGAACGCTAGTAATATAGGCAATACTAAAGAACCTGAAGTTTCCCTATCCCACTGCAATCAGTCCAAAAACGTAACACCTGATGGTGTTTTTCCTTTATATCTACTCAAATTAGCACAGATATCAAATAAACAGTTGCAACAGGGGGAAATCCATCCAAACAATAGCACTCCACAATTCAACAAGTGGCTCACCACTACAACTCAAAAGATGAATCCACGCCCAAAGGGGCACAAGAATTCCAACGTTCAGCTACCAGTTACACCAAAATCTCTCACCTAGAAGCCTGAGGGAAACAGTATCTATCCTAATTTCCACATGAAGCCAATAACATCAGGAAAAATTAGATTGCACAGCAATCAAGGAGAGGTATAGCTAGTAACTACTCTAGGAATTTTGCTAACCAAACCCAAATTCCCACTTTTCTCTCGTCAATTAATCTCACCAAAACCAACACCAGCCTGCAAAATTGGCACCGAGGACTCGCCTTCCAACCCCCAATGGCGTCAAGTGGCATCCAATCTACAAAAAAATCTTTCGACCTTTCCCACTCTAATCGCGCCAATTCATACCAAAAGCACTAAAAACTCGAGATAAACTTCTCACCGGAAGACGAGGCTTTGTTCTTGGCTTCGTTATCGCCGTCGCCGTCACCGGCGGGACCATCCTTGCCTCTCATCCCCGACGCGCCCACCGCCACCAGCGGTCTCCGCGCCGAGCCACGCCTCCAGAGCCTCCGCCCCGCGGCCAACGGGCCGGTCTCGCGGGCGGCGAGGAGGCCCCAGGTCGCCGGCGCGGGGCGCCTCGGCGTGAGGCAGGGCCCGCCGGCCTTCAGGTTGAGGGCCCACATGTCCGTGGAAGAGGGGGCGGCGGGTACCTCGGCCTCGTGCTACTCGGAGTGGAATGGAGAACCGCACGAGGATAACGAGCGGAGTGATGGATGTTGGCTTGGTTCCGAAGGCGGATTTCCTAAGCGTAGAAAGCGCCTTTCATCTCCGCAGAAAGATCTTCTGCGGATGGGGACAGACAGCCGGACAGGTTTGCCGGACGATAACATGATGGGCCGTGCAAGGCCGCAGCCTGCAGGTAGACATGAGCATTTCAACGGCTGGACTTGCTGCAGGAAAACCCAATTAGTTTTGGGGAATTGCTAAATATCTGTCCACAATTTATTCATGCAAAACAGTCGTTTTTCTACATCGGTCGTCAGACGTAGCAAGGAATTAGTAGTAAGCAGCAAGCTAGCTACAAGTTAGTAACTAGCAAGCCACACACGTACATACAGTATGAGGCCATGAGCATCTGCATATGCAATCATGCATGCAGTATGGGGCAGGCTAGTTTAGCAAGGAAAACCAGCTGATCGAGCTGAGCTTGTATGCATACGCACGGGGCCGGCCGGATCGAAATTTCATTCTAAACTTGCGAGGGAGCTTTGTCGTTTTTTTTGGTGTCGTGGTGAGTGAGTTCGTGGTCTCTTTTGCTCAAGATAGTTTTGTTTTTACTCAACTTCTCAAAGTAATGTGAAAAACATAAGGGATCACTACATTGCCGTATTTTGTTGGTATATAATTTTTTTGTCTTTGTTTTTGCTCAACCTTTCAAAGTACATGTGAGATTTTGAATCATGTGATGAAAATATGAGTTATTCAGACTTTCAAAAATAATTACAATGACCAAGAATCAAAATTACATAAATAATTTATTGTAATTTATGTATAATGAAGTTGTAATTTTTATTTTGTTTTTGTTTTTGTTCAACCTCTCAAAAGTACATGTGAGATTTTGAATCATGTGATGGAAATATGAGTTATTAAGACTTTTAAGAATAATTGCAAAGGACTAAGAACCAAAATTACATAAATAATTTATTGTAATTTATGTATAATGGAGTTGTAAATAAACTTTCAAAATGTGACATTTTTTAGAGAGAAAACAAATAATTATGTATAGACAAACCCTTAGTTTTGGATCAATCTATCTAGCCTAGGATATAATCTTATAGGTTGAATTGTATATGCAATTGGCTTAATAGGTTTTTAAGATAATAGAAGTACAACTACTGATCTTTGCACCAACTAAGGATGTACATAACCATTACACCACCATCAACTAAAAATTTAAAACAAAAACGACCAAAAGCCAACAATGACAAACAAATTGTCATGCAAAGCCTAGCCTAGAAAAAGACCACGATAGCCTAAAAAGACAACCTAGCTCCGCCCAGACCAACCAAGAGATCGTCCACACGCCGAACAAAGAACAGATAGCAAAGAGGTGATGATGGGTCATCCGTAGAGACGCTCTAAGAAGAGATACGACTCACGCCATCGCCGCCGATCCAACCGTAAGGTCGTCGAGTTTTCACCCGAGCTCCGCATCAGCTTCTCCAAAGCAACGCCTTCAAGAAGGCAAGGTCCGCCAAAGTCGACGCCGTTGCCGGATCCAACCAAATAATGCCGATTAAGAGTTTTCACTCCGGATCGAAGGTACCAATACGCCAAGATCACGCCACGCAGACGACCTCGCTACTAGATCCAACCAATGAAGGCCGATTGCTAAGACGACATCCACCACGACCACAAGCTCACGGTTAAAAGCCATCCACCGGAGAGAGTCGAGCGCCACACAAGCCACCGCCACCGAGCCGCCACGATCTCTACCAACTGCACCAAATCTACACGCGCCACCTCCGTCGTCATGCCATTGACCAAGCCGCCATCGAAAGAAGCCATCGGAGAATGGTTCTAGATCCAACCCCGACGAAAGTCCACACCGCTGAAATCGGCGACAGACGTCAGCGTTGAGCGCGCTGATGATCAGCGCCACCACCAAGAAGAAGAAGCCGCGCCGCCGCCGATCGGGCCGATCAAGGCCACGACGGCGAGGGCGGAGGAGGAAAGGAGGAGGAGAGTGGGCTTGTCTAGTAGTGGCTAAGGTTTTAGGAGGAAGTGTAGCGGCTACCCCGCTCTCAACTTGCTACCTTAACTTCTCACACTTGCACGCTCTGATCGATCGATCGAGGTGTGGCTTAATAGGTTTAGCACATCATTTTTATTTTTATCTATGCATGGTTAGAGTGACTGTTTAACCAAATTGGGTTATTTGTTGCATCTAAGCCTAAAACGGCAATACGATCAAGACGAATTAGCTTGATAACATCTGTGCAGATCTAACACGAAACTAGATATGTTTTTACATGTAAACCTCTTTAATACGATGAGTTGTATCGAACCCAAGATGTATGAGAGGAACTAATTGTGTAATGGTTCCTTTATCCAAGACATGTTGTTTGTCTTGAATCTTGATGGGTCCCAAAATGGCAAAGTGTTCTTTCCCCAAACAAGATCTGTGCTCAAATTGTCAACAAAATCTTGTACAAAACAACTACATAAAGCTTTTTTTATATATAATAAATAAACTTGTGACAAACTTTAATGGTCCCGGCGGGGCTCGAACCCGCGACCTTCGGCTCATAAGACCAACGCTCTAACCAACTGAGCTACGGGACCCGAGTTTGCTGGCAAGATGTACAATATTTATTTAACAAACATTTGATGTTGTTGTTCCTTAAAAAACGCAGTATGCATCGGGGATTCGGGATGGCCATGACACAAAAAAAAAAAAGAGGCATCACGTATACAAACAAGTTAAAACTAATGGAGATATCAACGATGGGAAATAGTCTAATACCATTACAAGTCAAGATTGAATGACCCCTCTCAGCTCTATATGGCTTCGCCCTGGCCTATGGTGTATTGGTGTGGCCGTAGTGCATGCGTAAGAGCGTGACGCTGACACACAGGTTCCCAAAGTTCCAAGGAAACGTATCTTCCTCCCCCAAAATCGTAAAACACATATTTACGTGGAAATGCTATAGCAAACCGATGCACCAGAAACACTATATCGTTTACTGTAGCAGAGAGATCCAAGCCGTGCGATCCCCGATCCAACGCCCCAAAACTGATGAATGCTTGAGCACTGTGGTCGTTTGCAGTATCACCAATCCTGCCAACCCTACTCCATTCGCACGGTAGCCCACATCATCGGTCTTGAAACTCTCGACTCTTGAGAGTCTATTCATCTGCATCATGGTGTAGATTAAGACGGCCCGTTTCCTAACTTCCAGCAGCAGTATAGTTCATTTTGTGTACGAATTTCAGCACAAGCAAACACATGAATCATCAAAGCAGCACGATCAGGCCGGGCACTACGCTTAATTTACCATTAGAATGACAAAAGTCGAAGACAAGCACACCAACATATCTAGCTACGTGCGTACGTACGAGCACGTAGCTCCTGGATCTCTGCATGCCTGCACGGTCACAACCAACGACGATCTATTCCAGTTCCAGGTACTGATACATACTGAACGATCACCGATCAAAAACCAAAAAAGAAAGAAAAAACTGGACAGACACCACACACTGACACACATAAAACCAACTCAGCCATCAGCTCCCCACGCATCACCATATGCTACTTGGTACTTGCTACGCTGCAAAACCATACGCATCGTCAACTCGTTGAGATCGATCGACCAAGCATGGCCTACGGCTGCCAGGCGGCGAGCTGCTGGATGTTCGTGGGGTAGACGAGGTCGGTGCCGGCGGAGAAGGCCGCCTTGCCGAGGAGCACGTTCACCCGCTCCGTCGGGTGGAAGGCGTCCCAGAAGATGTACGTGTTCCGGTTCGGGCACGGCCGCTGGAACGGCAGGCACGTGATCACCCCACGGTTCCTCCCGATCCCACAGCACCCGCGGTCCACCACGCTGAACCCTGCAGCATATTTCCCCGGACCCGTATGTCAGCGACCGTTTGCAGCCACTTAATTTCGATAATATCATGTAGGGGTATCATGTAACCACGATCGACATTATCCTAGCTTGTACACGTAGCAGCGCTAGCTGGATCCGGGGGCGGAGCGAGTATTTAAAGATGTAGGTGACCAAATAAGCTGTACAGTGTAATTTCATTTGATGATAGGGCTAAATAGCAGATATGACAGCAATATTTCTCAAAATATGTAGAGTTATAGTGCAAATTTGTCGAAGCAATTCCCCTGGCTGGATCGCGATGTACAAATATCAATGTATGTATATACGGTGGTTGTGATGATCGTGATCGAGAGTGGTTGGTTCGCAGTAATTACCGTAGGACCATGGGTTCCTGAGGACCTCGGAGATCATCTCGTAGGTGTCGACGTAGATGAACCTGGCGCGCGGGAGGTTGACGTTGAGGGTGTTCACCATGGCCTTCACCTTGCTGTTGAAGGGGACGATGAGGTCGTCCACGTCCGGCGAGCACTGGTTCGCCGGGTTCCGCGCGCGCATGTTCGGGATGCACGCCATCGACCCCACGCCCGCGATCACGAACTTGCGGGCTCCCAGGTTGTACAGGCTCTGCATGCATAAACACGTACATGCACATTCAGAGATGCATGGGAAGAAGAAAATTAAACTACTTTGCTGCAGTACGTTCTGATCTTAATTTTGCATGTGTGCGTGTGTCAGTATGCAGCTTGGTGGTGAGCTTAATTACCTTGAGCTGCTTGGTGTACTGCTGCACCAGGAGCGTGGAGTACTGCTCCCCGTTGTACTCGTTCCTGGTGTTGTAGTTGGGCATGAGGTAGTTGTTCAGGTAGTCGTTGCTGCCCATGCCCACGTAGAAGATGCTGCGCGCCAGCGAGCCGGCCAGCTTGCCGGCGCCCAGCTTCCTGGTGATCTGGTCCAGCGTCGCCTCGAAGTTCTTGATCTGCGCGTTGAACGGGATGCGCCCGACCTGAAGTATCCATCCATGCATTGTGCCATGCATGAAATTAATTAGCTCATACGAATTAATGCTCCATAAAGACTTATTGTTACGGCTGGTACAACGACCGATCAGGTTTCATTAGCATGCATACAAAGTTCTGGCCGGTGTTGTCCAGGATCCCGGCGGCGGCGGAGGCGTAGTTCACGCCGTAGAGGGCGGCGTCGCCGCTGGAGGCCTCGTTGTGCGAAGGCAGGAGGGGCAGCCCAAGAAGCTCAGCTGCATGCAGAACACAAGGAGAGTGAACCAGTGAAGCTGATCTGAATTTTGATTAATTAGCTATGTACGTACAGATCGGTTACGATCAAGGGGAGATTTGGGCATTGATTTGCAGTGATCCTGCGGTAAGGTTAGCTTTAACCCCCTGTTGCTGATAAATTTCTCTTCGGGACTGATCAGGACTGTATGCATGATACAGCACAGTGTATACATCTACCACCATACGATGCATAGCCTAGCTAGAGTCACATGGAAACATTGATGTGCCACGGTAGCGGTACGTACAAATTGGCTAGATGAATTCATCACATCGTGTGTACTGCATGAAGGTGGATCAACGGCAAGGCATCATTATGATCCCCGGGAAAAATTGAGTACTACTGTCTAGTACTACTGAAGAGCGCTCCTCTCTCTCTCTCTCTCTCGCACTTGAATGTGCACATGGACCACATGGTAGAGGCCGATCAGTAGTTATTACAGTGCAACAGCACCAGTAGCTACATCCACTATTCATGCTTGGATTTCTATTGGAAAATGTGAGAAAAAGGACTAAATATGCACATGCATGTAGGCTTCAGTGTGGAATTCAGATATGTATATCAACTGCATTGCTTCTTCAAGGAAAACAAGGAGAAGCTAGCCTAAAATTGTTGGAAAACAATGAAATTGTCTACTTGTCAATAATTATTGACTCTCACAGGAATACAGGACGCATATATATAGATTCAGGTTCCCTGAGAAATGTGTGTGTATGTCCAATTCATCTAACGTGGAGTCTTTGCTTTTAAGGAACTTGCCTCAATAGTAAGCAACTTGCATAATGAGTTCTTTTTACTAATTAAAACGAATAATGCGATCAGACCATGCATGGCCAAAGCCATTCCAGTGGTAACAAACTTTTTTCATGATTGTAAAATATTCTTCCACGGAACAGAGTGAATAAATACTCTCGTATATAACAAAGCTATAATACACAGGAGAAATACGTATGTTTGTTTTCTTAAAGAAGGGGAATGGGAGTTAATTTCAACCGCTCAAACACCAACCCTGTGCTTTACCACTAGTCCACTAAGATACATGGTTGCCCCAATACTCCTCATTGTATGACTAGCTCATTTTAGGATGCACTCCACTGCTTTGCTTGATTCACTACTTTAAATTAAAAAACAACAAAATGCTGCAATATGTCAAATAACACATCATACATACATATACCAAATTAACAACTAGCACCAGGTCTTTTCAGTTTGTCAAGATGGAAAACTGAAAGATGCATGCTGACTTACAGCTCCTTACATACTGCTAGTAGCAATTTTTATGCATGACATTTTTTTCCAATGAGAAGTTGTAGTTTTTCGTTCCTTCAAAGCTGTGACATTTCCTCTGAACTAGCTAGTTCCAAAGAACTCCAAAACTTACAAGCTAGGAAAGAAAGAAAGACGGGCAAGAGATCTAGTAGCTAGCCAGTTAGAGAGTAGAAACTAGACGAGAGCAACACACGGTAAGAAGTTAAGAACTAAGAAAAGCAGCATGCATGCATGCATGTAGCTCGTACCTATCTCGTCGACCATGGTGTAGCCGTTGGAGAAGCGTCCGGTGGGTCCGCCGGCGAAGTCGATGCCGTAGGGCAGGTAGTTGGCCTTGGCGAGCGACGTGAGGTCGTTGTTGTTGCCGTTGTCCGTCAGCGAGTCCCCGAACACGAACATCGCCGGCACGCTCGCCGCCGCGCCCGCTCCCTGCTGTCTCCGGGCCCCATCGGGAACGTGCCGTTCCACGGTGGGAACACCTGCGCCGTGGCGCCGCCGCAGGCCAGGAGCAGCAGCAGGAGGGGCAGGAGCAAGCAGCGGCTGGCGGCGCTGGGGGCTACAGCGCTGCTTCATGGTGGAGAGCGTTGCTGTGGCGGAGGCCATTGGAGAGCTCGCTAGCTAGGTGGTAACTAGGAGCAGAGCTAGCTAGGCAGAGCGAGCTTGCAGTGGGAGAAGGGAGCGTAGGGTATATAGTGGAGGAGGAGAGGGGAGAGGTAGTCACTAGAGGAGGAGGGTGGGTGAAGGAGGGAGTAGATTTGGTTGCTAACTTGACCTGGCGAGCGCTCAGGCCAGGCGAGTGTCTGTATTCGGTCTGCTGTACTTGATTTTATCCGCTAGTGTCAGTCATGTTTTTAATCAAACAATCTATCTCTAGACTTATTTCACAAAAAAACTGATTTTCGGACTATTTTAGACACCACTTTTCACCGATAACATCAACCAAAACAAGCCATGGAAGCGGCTCGGCCTGCAGGTCTCCGCTGTCAGCGCTGGCTTGGGGGAGTAAATGGGAGCTCCCTTGAGACGCGTGCACGCGACGAGACACGTAGCAATATCGCTGCTTTGGGGGAAGCTGCGCGTTCAGGTGAAGACCATGAGGAAGAGAAACATGGCGTCCTACTGTCATAGGAACTCCGGAGATTTACCAGCCAGGTAGGCCCACGCGGCGTTAGTTGATTCTTCTCCTTGGGTTCAGCGAGGCATGTACGCGGCGGTGTCGTCACATCACTGCCATATCATATTGCAACGGTAACATTTTTTTTTAAGGTAGAATCTACGACTAAATAAAATATCACATATCACATATTTTTTTTCTATAATACTTTCTCTCTTCATCTCTCGTGTAACTTACAAGTGAGCACATAACTTTTTTTGAACTAGCACCGATGCATATAGATGCACATAGACCGATGCTAGAAATATTTGTGCTAGCACATGTTGGCTTGGCTTACTCCAAAGACCAGCGCCGGAGCCAAAAGGCCAAAACGCTAGCTACCACCGTATGCTGGGCATGGGCGCATGGCCTAATCCGCCTAGCCCGCGTGTCATCTCTTACTCAGTTGGCATTGTCTGGTTGCATGCTGACTTTCACTTTGGCAAGTAGAGAAAAATAGAAGGTGAACTTTCGTGCCGCAGCATATCTGGCAGATTATACATACGGAGAAAATGAAGTTACGTCTTGGAGATCGTAAAAAATTAATAACGTAAAAAAGAATGGAAGTAGTATACGTCAAAGTCAAGACTAAGCAAGACATAATTGCAATCCCCATCTTCGTTTCTTGCACTTTTTTAGGAAGCGAACGCTACAGCAATAAGTTTCATTTTTTCGAAATATGATGCAGATGATTGCCCTTATATTGATAAAGAAAGAGAAAACAAAATAAAAGGGAATACAAACGGTTCACTGACGGGGAACACCCTAGACAGAAGAGAACCCGCAACTAGACGCACCTCGCAGCACCCTAAACAACAACACTAGAGTTAGAGGCAAAAACCAACTAGCAAACATCACAACTCCGACTACTCTATCTTACACACACATCATAGCTAAGTGAATGACCAACCTCCCCGCCCAATGCATAGAAACTTCAAACCGAGAGAAGAATAGAAGTAGGGCAAGGCGCTTCAAATGAATTGGGTAAGAAAGCGGCTCCTCCCCTTGGCGACGACGGAGGACTACGAACACGGACTCGCCAACTCAGACTCCTCGCCATCTCCTCCCACCGCTCGTCCATGGTGTCTGGACCACCGCTACAAAACGGGCCTCCGGATGGTCGTCTTGTGCCTCCTAACGACCCTTCATGGCAATAGCCCGACTCTCGGGCTTTTCAACCGGCCGACTGCTACTCATGGTGTCGGCCTACACTTGAGCGCCCCAAGAATGCAAATAGGTTGGTTCCTCTCAGCACCACACCAAAGACTTGTAGCGACGAGGGCCGGGAGGAAGACAGGGCTCCGGTCCGGGATGAGGATGGTTCTCAGAATGGCGATGCTGCGCTTGTTGGTCTCAACGCCGATGGCACACTTGGTGGCTTCTAAACACGCATGGCACAACCGGGTAGAACTTGAGCGGCATGCCCCTTGTGCATGGCACCACCAACTTGACGTGTTCGCGGTCGTGGTGGCTCTCGGCGACAAATTGTTGTCAACGACGTTGGCGACCTCCGATGCATGGAGTATCCGCGACCATGGGATCCTCCGGCGGTGGTGCCACGGCGCCTGCAAAGCTCCATCGATGGGCGCCTCCCCCCTACATCAAGAGGTGAGGTTGCCCGACAACTCCAAATGCCTCGCGAAAGCTCTATCACATGCACCTCCCACCACACATCAAGAAGGAGGTTGCCCAACAACTCCAAACGCCCCACGAAAGCTCCATCGGTGGCGGGACCTCCTTGCCCGTAGGTGTGATAACCGCGACGGTTGGCCAGCAACAGCAAGCGGGGAATCGACGACACAGAGAGCTGGTTCCAGATCTAGATCTAGAATAAACCAGCAATAAGGCGGCATCGGCAAGCCGAGGAGGGCTCCACCGAAGGTCGGGAGGCTCCCACGGGCCATGGATGGAGTCGGGGACGTCTCCCGCCGCCGACACGCTTTCTCAAGGTAGGACTGGAAAGAGAGGAGGGAGGGAGGAGGAGGAGGAGGAGGAGGAGGGTTCGGAGAGAGGGGCACCACTAGTACTGGAGCCTCGGCTGACAACCGACTGGGGATGGCGCGGTGGTGGTGGAGCTAAGCAGCCTCCCGTGGCCCAGATGGGAGCGACACGAGAGTTTTGCCTTCTTACTCACCCAACAACAAGTTTCATGACGTTTCAAGAATTTTTTTATCAAGTTTCAACCAAAACTTTCAAGAGATTTCACTAAGTTTCAACATGTGAAGCAAGTTTCAACCAAAAAGTTTCAACGAACTCACTTTGGATACGACATCGTGGTAGCTTCCACGCAGTAGCGGTGGCACTCCATGGTGTGGTCCTCCACGACTCTCCATGGCGGAATGCACCGAGGCGTAGAGCTAGAGGCGCGGATCCAAAAGCAAAGAATCGAGCATGCGATGACCAAATGAGGAGCTATCCGATGATTTGTATATTTACAAAACTGACCATTTGCATATTTGCACAACTTCTTGTTTGATTATTATAGATTTTTTTTCAAGTAAAAGCCCTTCTTTGGATTTTTGGCTAAATTGTGATCTCACTTTACATGGACAGGCTATGGCCCTGCTGGATATGTTTTGTTCGTACTTGTGTATGCAAGATTGGAGATATATTATCAAACTATCAACCTTTGATCTCGATTTTGTTGTTATGGCTTATGATTATTTTGACCCAAACTAGTTAATCAACTAGAAAAGATAATATAAGGCTCATATTTTCTACCTTCTCGATGGACAGCTTGGGCAATTGTTGTTCCAAAACATTTGAAATGTTAGAATTTGATCATATCAAAGTCAGTAAACAATCTAGTATCTTGAACAAAATAGTTAGTTTCCATTGGCAAGTGTATCGTAACTCAACTTTGCATATGAAGTCACTTGAGTGCCTAGGCGCTAGATACTTATATCTTTTTTCCGGCAAGTCAATTTGAAGGATGGCATGAGTTTCATCTATTTGCCTATTTATGAACTCTTAACATAAATTGGTCCACCTTTGATCCACTACTATGTATGCTATAGACTTTTGCCATATAGATATCATATCTAACATCAAAGTTGGAACTTTGGATTGATAATTTGGTATTAATGATATGATATTTGCTAATTCGATCGTTCTTGCAATTCCAACAATACCTTTAACCATGTCTCATGAGTCTATTAGGTTGCTCCCTGCTCCACCCCTGGCTAGTATCTTAAGCCCATGCCATGTAGGCAAAATAATGATGTGGCACCATAGTTAATGAAGAGAGAGAGTACTCTAGTATCTAATTTGGATACCGGTTCGGTCTCGAAATCCAACGCATAAAATTTATTGTGATCGATCCCGTGTATTTACGTTTGTGTGTATCAACAAACATGTATTGTTTTAGTACATACCACAAATAGACCACAATGCTTAAATACTAGTAAAGATCATGTATGTAATTAAATGAAACATCCTAAGATGCTACACCATAAGAGCATGTACAATGGGCTTATGTCAGCCGTCTATAACCATTGCAACGTAGGATTTTTCGACGTGGATGAAAGAGAATGAAGAGAGAAAGATGTTTATCTTATAATGCAGAATCGACTATAGCACAAAAAACAAGAAAAGCATTAAAAGATTGTGTGTTCTATAAAACAACTAAAAAGACAATGTAATTGCCTATATCATTGTATGAGTCAGTCTTTAGTCTTTGTCAAGTGACATATATGGATAGTTGTTATAGTATAGCAGATGTCTATACCATCAGATATGCCCTAAGAAACCATGCATTAGGAAGATAGTATCTTAACACTTCTCATGCACTAAATAAACTCAGACTAAGATATCGCCCATTGAGAGTAGCCTTATTTGGTAATGTTACTAGTACAATTATTGTTTCGATTAATGGGACAGTAAGTAAATCCAACATGATGAGCATTTTTGGTTGTTAGTTCTGCCTTTTCCGGAATTTTCTCATGGAATTTTTGTCACTTTGTTGATTGTGTAGCTAGTTACAACAGTGTCCTTTCTTATTGCTAGATACTTTACCGAAGAGCATATTCTTAAATTGGTTGAAGGAAATAAGAAGTTTCTGGCAAATGATAAAGCAATAGGTGAAAATGGATTTAAGGTTGTGACTCTCCTTCGCTTGAGCCCCATATATACCTTTGTGGTTTTCTCCTTTGGGAAGTACCTATACGACTTGTTGACTTCAATAAAGTTCTTTGTATTTAATTGTACATCTATTTGATTTACTTTTTTTATATTAACTTTGCAGATTCTGATTCTTATTTGACTATTGATGAAGAAATGGTGTGCTAGAATAGAAAAGAAATCTTCATTATTTAGGTATATATCTATGATGATATATTATTTTATGTTGTTATTATATTTTATGTTGAAGTGTTGAGCTAAAGTTTCATATCAATGATGTATCTGTGACTTATTTTTGTTATGTCATGGTGTGGATATAAATTGATGTTAGTTCTTGGATATTAGCATATTAAAATTTAGCTCGGAATATGATAAAATCCTAGTAGGACATTGCCTATAGCGTTACAAGGGTCCTATAGTATTTCTGAGTTTTTTACGTTAGTACGCTAAGTGGAGTTGGTATGTTCACATTTACTAAACTTTTTAAAGGTAATTTACGGAACATGGATTGTAACTAGACAGACCGGCCAAACTCCTCTTTACTAATGGAGTAGCTAGAGAAAAACACAACGTGTACCCAACATTGAAGGGGCCCACTGCCAGCGACACCGAGTCGCCGAGAACGACCACTGACCCACCTGTCGGAATGGAGCGGAGGCTTCGAGACTGAGTTCGAGGGGAAGACAAGAGAAGACGAAGAACCCCGCGTCCGACCGATACCCACCGGACGGACGCATAAAAGGCACCACGCACCCAACGCGAACGCCACGGAAGCTTCCGAATCCCGATCCACCACCTGCCGCACTACCACCACCACCGCGACACGAGCACGAGAAGGCGGCAGCGTCGTCGCAACGCAACCGAGGGAGGCGTAGGCAAGGGTGCACGCCGCGACGAGATGAGACGGCCGCACGGCGCATGCGGCAGATCCAGCCCGGCCCCGTCCGCTGCCCTCCTCCTCGCCGCCGCCGCCGCGATCTGCGCCCAGTTCGCGACAGGTTCGTGCTCCTTGACCCCTGCTCGATCTGTTCGAAGCCGGCCAGATTTGGGGACGACGCGAGGGGATCACACGGAGATCTGGTCGGGGGCGTGGCGTGGGATTGGCGAAGTGTCGCCGCCCGTCGGTGGTTGCGAATTGGGTGGTTCCGTTTATTATTCTCCCGTCTCGTTATTATTATGGTCTGCTAGTCTAATTAATTGGGTGGGTTGGGACTTGGGGGCGAGGAATTCGTGAAATCCCGTGCTAGTTACCATGAACAATTGACCAACTTAAACTTAGGATCCCGTTTTCAGAATTCGTAGCAGTTACTATGGGCCTTCTCAACTAGCGGTTCGGATTATTGGAGCGTTTGGGGTTTTCGGAAATTGAAATAAGAACATTACTCCATGCGACGAATATACGAATGTTGCTGGAGTGAGCTCGTGCTCGTCTTAGTTGGGGATTTTCCAGGTAGGAGAAAAATGTTTGCCAGAAAAAAATTGAAGAAAG